>QVRM01001309.1:0-345000 GCA_003439945.1 Dermanyssus gallinae | reverse complement strand
ACGCACTAGAGTCAAAATCGCTGATTTCAATCGGCAAATGCTATTCGTAGTTTTAATATCATAGAATATAATCAAAAGAAAATCAAATGGTGACTTATTAGAATGTGGACGTTTTTATGTATTTATTAATTGTTACAGTGGTTTAAAACAGTAAATTGTACCACTACCATCTATTGTATCAACTTCTAGAAACTCAAAATGTTGACATCGACTTCTGATTGAAACTGCCCGGAAAGAGCAACGGAACACGTTTTGAAAAAGGAATGAGGCATTCTCAGCCAATTTTAACATAAAAATAACATTGATAACAAAAGAGAGCAAAATGGTATACCAACATTTGAATACTGTGCAGACGACACGCAGCATTTAATAACGGCACGCGTCTTTCATCGCTGACTGCTGCATGGCTAATTGAAAACAATAATAAACAGAATAATTGATTAATTGAAAACAACAGCAAGCACACTTGCTACGTTTTTTAAATAGTCACTTCTTGCGACTTCTTGAGGTGACCCTTGGATAAATAATCAGTTGTTTGCACTTTGTTGGTAGTAAGTTGATCTTCTCATGCACGGGGTTACCTTGTGTAATATGCACATTAAGCGGTAACTGGCCGCGTCTTAAGTAAGTCAGACATACGTTTGACTCAATGGTTAATATCTCTGTTGTCGCAATGCTGCGTGCTGCTGGTAAGCGAACATTATTTGCGCCAGGACATGCCTAATGACGCGGAGTTCCCTAATTCGGTAACCTAATTTAGACCTTCCGTTCCCTACGGGCTTGAAATTGCCGTGAGGCATATCTTAAATGCACTGAGGGTCGGACATATTAACATATCTAAAGTTTGTTCCCTAGCAGTCCTTGTGGCAACATGGCCGCTGACTCTCAGCGATCTGGTTATCATTTATTCGCAATGAGCATCGCTCAAAGAAAATTCGGTCAACAACGGGGATCGAACCGGCGACACCATGGTAGATGACAACCATGGCTAGCGCATTAGTCGACCCCTAGACCACGTCGTCACTACTTCAGTAACATACCGTGGTTAAAGGAGTGGTATTAGCTGAGCGTGGTAAAAACCATCTTCTTGTCTCAGCTACACAGTTGCCCATGCGATTCAAGGCTGTATTGAATTTTGTTATCAGGTAACCCAGAGCTAAACCATTTTAGCCCGATACCACACCAAAGATGGAATCGATTGAAGGCATCGTGAATATTCCCATATGCACGTTGCGCCGCAAACTATTTTATTGGCCTTATTGGTTTTAGAACCTGTGTTGGTTCTAATATGCTGCCTTAATATAATCGTCGCTATATCAGCTAACGCGCGCGAACAGAATTTACGGATCAGTACACACTCATCTCAAACATTTTCATGGCCGGCCCGTTATTAGAGAGTTCATTAAAGAGAACCACCGCATTGAGATCAATGAATCCACCTATTCATAATTACTGATGCTGTGAGTTAACTGAAATGAGCTCTAATATAATCGTCATGTCAAGATCCATAAAGTTTCATTTCGGAATCAACGTTCCACTGATGTGGCTTTCAGTGGGAGGTTACACGCGCTACAGCAAATTCACCACGTGAAGCCGTTTTTTACCGTAGCACCTCAGGCCTCATGTGGGCTTCGATGGTTCCGCCGTCAGACATAAGCCTTATGCAGTTATTTATAAAAATAGCGCACCAAACAGCGTCTTCTTGCAGAAGGCAAGGAGTGCGTCTTTTGAACAAAGTTATAATAAAACGACGCTAGCGGTTTTCTAGTGGTTTAAAGCACCGTACTCTATTAAGCGTGGCAAACCTGCAGGAGGCCGACTCCGAGCGCGTAGCTCATTTCTCAATTACCTTCTTTAAAAAGCCATTAACTACCGCACGTTGTGCATCTGTTATTTTTGTTAGATGCGGACTATATAGTTGTAGACTATATATACGCACACACAAACACATGAATATATAGAGATGATACAGAGGCAAAGCTCTCACTTTCAGTGGAGCTTGTCAAGGTCACGCGGCGACGTGCCTCTTCATCTCAGTAGAGCCTAAGTCACATCAGCCAGCATCACCAAAACCATCATAACTTTTGTCATCATCAACCTCATCAGCATCCTTACCGCCACCACCACCACCACCACCAGTACCATTAAGCAAGCAAGCAAGTCACGTGCCACAAAGTGGTCGAAGAAGGCATAGAAGAAGAAGAAGACACATAGAGGCGACATTGTTGCAGGAACGACAAGACAATAATCATTATAATTATAATCATCATAATAATAATAACCATCATCATCATCATCATCATCCATCATTATATCGTCGTCGTCGTTGTCGTCGTTGCGTTTGACAAGAGATCTCGGCCGCTCTCGTCTTCGTAGACGTCCGCCCCGTCGACGCTCTGATGAGCCGACACAATGGCTGCTGTTGGTTTGTGCTTTGTCCGCTACCGACCACCGGTACGAAGGTGGAGTGGATGCGCCACGAACTTTGTTTGTTTGCTGGGCATCGTTCCGCTGCTGCGGAACCAGTAGCAACAGTACCTAGTCAGTCACGCAGTCGCCCCCACACACGTATCTATCGAAGGTACACGCTCGAGCGGGCGTCAGGCATTTCGGTCCGATGGACGGCCAAGTGTCCCGAGAGCAGTCCATCGACTCGATCTCCACCAACGTATACTTTCATATCTCGCCTCTTGCTTTTGCTCCTCTTTCTCTCTGCCTCTCCATTCGTGTTCCATAGCGTCACGCTTCCCAGGTAGCAACAATGAATACGCTGATGTCTGGCGTGGTTCGTTGGCGCTGCTGAACCCAGCAACACAGCCCATCATTCGTAGAGCTGCTCGTCGTTGCTCAACAGTAGGAATAGGTTCTGATTTAACTGCTTTTTTTCTCGATCTCGCTTTGCATATGGCTATCCTACTAACTTTCGGTGAGCACATTAATATTATTATTCGTTCTGGTCACCAAGTCACCGCTTTGCACCAAGTGCATTCATTACTGCTGTCTCGAGCGGGTTTGCAAACAGCAGTCACGTGTCAGTATATGCCCCTACGGGACTAGTAATTCTTCCCAACCTGGGTGTTAATAAACCATAATAATAATTAATATGATTATTGCCTGTTGTGAGATTTGATTGCACTATTGCACCTACTGCACTGGTTTTATTGTAATTTGCATTATGATTGTTCTAGCTTTTCCCTGTGTACGCTCAAGGATAAGTACTTTATTTATATAATAATTATAACAATTGAATTGAAAGCAAACATGTGTGAAACAAAAACCTCGAGTACAGAAGGCATTTTCGGCTTAATCTAGTCTCGTATCATGACGAATCTCCGTTGCTCTCAGATCGTCTGTTCCGCCTCTCTGTACCCACTACATTGTATACGAGACACATAGCAGAATAAAAAATGACATCTCCTCGCCCTCTGTCGTCGTTGTCAACGCCGCCGCAAGATGGCGGCGTTTTGTCGCTGTTTCAATAACACATTCCTGAGTTTTTTGAGTCGCTGTGTATCTGATGCGGTTTGCTTCCGCTCATTACATGGAATGCACGACGTATACAAGCGCGCATATATCGAAGGACTGCTGTGTTGGACTCTGTCTCGCTGTCTCTCCTTCTCGCTTTTTCTCTCGCCGTTAAACAACGTAAATGTAAACGACGCTGACGATGACGACGACGACGACGACGACCACAACCACAACAAACGTCAACGAAAAAAGCCGGATAAAACAAAACCGGCCATGGAAAGAATGGAGAAGTCGGAGCAGTGGAAAAAAGAAGCAAAGAGAGAAAGAGAGAGAGAGAGAGAACGACATAGAGCCAACCAACCAAAGAGCCATAAAGAGAGAACCAAA
This sequence comes from Dermanyssus gallinae, assembly GCA_003439945.1. Taxonomy (NCBI): domain Eukaryota; kingdom Metazoa; phylum Arthropoda; class Arachnida; order Mesostigmata; family Dermanyssidae; genus Dermanyssus; species Dermanyssus gallinae. The sequence goes on along the minus strand of QVRM01001309.1, from coordinate 341,145 downwards.
GGGAAATAAGGTGAGAGGTCGACGGTGAGCGTCAAATGCAGACAGAGAAAGAGAGCAAGAATGAGAGAGAGAGATAGAGAGAGAGAGAGAGAGAGAGAGAGAGGAATAGCGCGTAAAGAGAAACTTTCGCTGCTCTACGATCTACTCGACGATCAGCTCGCCTGCCCTTCCGTCCGCCTGTCTGCCTGTGGAATCATCTGTCTGCGAGAGGGTACAACCGACCGTACAACGACGACGGCCTTTGTCATGGTGGCCAACCTAACCGGTGACAATATGATGATGATGACGACGATGCTTCGTAGCAGAGGACTTCCTCCCGTCCGTGCGCCATTGCCGTTGTTGTTGTCGTTACTGTTGTTGTTGCTGCTGCTGCTGCTGCTGCAGCCGCCGCCCTGTACGAGCCGGGCACGAGCTACCTAGATCGGCCTTACGCGGAGCTCATGCAGATGTCGTGTTGTTCGTTATCATCGGCCTTGTCATCCTGGAATTCATCCAGGCGCCCGGCCCAGCTCAATCAGCCAGCCGCCTGACGTATAAAATTGTTCCTGAAAGGCTGCTCGTCGTTGGTGCTGGTGGAGTTGCTGCTGCTGCTGTTGCTGCGGCCGCTGCCGCTGGTAAGATCGTATGTGTCGACTGTCGTCTGCCTTCTACTTCCGTCTCCACTCTTTCATCGTGTTGTCGACGCCGTAGTAAAAGACGTTGTCAGGGACCATCGGTTGTTGGTCGTTGGTCGGTCATCACAGTGCTGCAGACTACCTTTCCGCGCGCAGTGACACACTGACGTTGTTCACTGCCGCTATAAAGACGATGTCTCGATGTCGTTCATTCTAATTGAGTAATGAGTGGATAAGCGAGTGTGGAAGTACGTAAGTAAATAAAGCACCAAGCCACAAGACCGTACGGCACACATCTACAAATCCCGCGCAGAGCGGGTGCGGTCACGTTCCTATGGTTCAGTCCGCTGACACAGTTCTATGCAGTTCTGTGGTGCGCCGTGCCTAAGGGTGGAAGCCTGGGTGGAGAAATGGCAATTTAGTAGTTGGTGTCGAGCAAGAGAGCCCTGGAGAACTCCGCCAGTGAAACCTTGTTAACAGTGTCCGAGTGGCTGGAGTTCTATCACCTTGAAATCGCGCCTGACAAGACGGAGACGGTGTGCTTACCAGGCAAAACGGACGACCGGCGTTGGCCTCGTGATGGTAGGTCACCCAATAGATTTCAGAACGAAGGCGAAGTAGCTTGGGGTCATGCTTGATACGGAACTGACCGAACCGGCGCACATGAAGTACGTGGCCGGAAAGGCCCAAAGGGTCTTCCTGAATCTGGCGCAAATCGTGCCCCGAGTCGGCGGGTGGCTGAGGAAAAAATAAGACTCCTAGCTTCGGTAGCCGATTTGAAACTGGCGCTTTACGCAGCGCCAGTTTGAAGGGACATGGCAATGTGGACGGCGAAACAAAGGGGAGCACAAATGTTGATCCAGCGAACGCTGGCAATCAGGGTAAGCCGTGCGTATCGAACTGAAGCCTTCCTTATCCCAGACAAGATGTTGCCATGACACCTCCGAAAGGCTTAACAAAGTAAAATATATTTAAATGAATATCTGGATTTCACCTGGCAGGAGGAATAGGAGCAGATAAGACCCGGCATGACCACAGGAAACTGGACCGGGAGTCTGATACCGGACCTCAGGGTGTGCTACGACGCCAACACGAAGAACTTTCCTACTGGACAACTCAGGTTCTGACCAAACACGGCCAGTGTCAAAGCTGCATGTCAAGGATTAGAAGAACTGCCAACAACACTCGCGTACTGTGTGACTCTGGAAAGGCGGATAATGTGGAGTATACTATTCTGCGGTATGATGCTCTCAGGGAAGCGAGGATCCGTTCCATCAGGAAGGTGGTCGTCCGTTCCACCAGGAAGGCTGGTAATGGCGCATGTGCATCATGCATTTCCGATACCATCCATAAAAAGAAAAATAATTGTCGTTGTAGTAGTAAATGCACTAAAGCACAGCGTCTGCGTGATGTCGTAGGACTTAATACACATAGAATTTATCTGAATATAAAGGTAAATTCTATTAAATCAATACGTAGCCTATTCGAACCTAGGTAACGAACTAAATAAACCTCAATGATCTATAAACCTCAATGTCATTTCGAGGCACTAAAATATACGCATATACCACATGATGCCTATAATGAATTGCCATTAGAGAACTACATATGAATGGGCAGAGTTGATATATTTACTCAGTAGCTATATGCTACAAAACTTGCTGCACAAGTTAACTGTCACAGTTATTGCCATTTAGATGTAAAACATAATAATGTATATATATAACAAATAAAGAAAGTTATTTTTTTTAAGGTTATTTGCCTCGGAGGTTTCTTAACCGTAATGTTAATTTGCCGCTAGACGCGCACGTTGTACAATGTAAATTGCTTACCATACGCCAATCCAGCAAGCGGACTTGTTTAAGAACTTTTCTAATATTATATCAAATTATCTAAAATCTCTGTGGTTGTTCGGAGCTCATGAATGGTCTGCTTGCATGGCGGATGGCCAGGTGGGCACCTTTAAGACCGCATATGAATATGGGCACAGAAGCCCAATCAACTCAGAAAATTATGTCATGTTGTGAAAGAGTCACAATATGACACAAATGTACATACGCCCTTATGTCATTATAGGCATCATGTGGTATATGCGTATATTTCAGTGCCTCGAAATGACAATAGGTCATTGAGGTTTATTTAGTTCGTTACCTAGGTTCGAATAGGCTACGTATTGATTTAATAAAATTTACCTTTATTATTGTCATAATAAAGTTGCTTTCCTCCTTTTTTTTATTTATACAGGCATTTTTATAGCAAAACACTAAATAGTGTGTTTTTATTTACCCATTCACGGCTCAATGGCAAAGCCATTGCTTCTATGCCAGGGATCGTATATTCAAGTCCAAGACCGGCTACTTTTACATCGGCTTGTGGTTTCAGAGGTGAAAATTAATTGTCTATGACAGAAACATCGAAGAAAACACAACTAACGGGAAGCACAAAATTCTTAATTTAGAGATGATGCATTAGCAAGCCCCTGATGCGTATATATGTGTGCATGTTCAAAACACTGATGAAGTAATCAACAATCCGATCCACAGTAAGACAAGATAAACAATTAAGTTAAGTGTTTTTAGTAAATTTATTTTAATAAATTGTACTAGTAACTTTGGAATAAAACTTATTTAGACCTTTACCTGAGCTCATATGAATCATCTATAATATTTATAAGTCAAATATAGGGTTGCCAGTTAGTTATGTCGGCATATTTAATATTATAGATATTAACTTATAACGCGTTTGCGCTCTTTGTTAGAGTAAAGTTCCGATCTCCCGCTAATGTGTAAAATGGACCTGTTTTGCGTTGGTCAATATTTAGCTAAAAATAACTAATGACATTATTATTATTATTATTAGGAAGAAAATATAATTTACCAAGAATTATCTGAAGAGCTTGGGAGAGCGTGCCCCAACACTGCAAAGCTTATATTCCTTGGAAAAGCACTAATCTTTGTAACAGGGGAGAAAATATCAGAAAAGTACCTCCGTCAGAAGCTCTCATTCAACCGCGCGCCGCCATGTTGTGATATTAGGGTAATCCAACACTCCTTGTAACAGCATGGCTGCTGATTCTCAGCGCTATGATTTATTATCTGTTCTCAACAAACATTTCTCAAAGAAAATTCGATGAACAACAGGGGTCGTACCAGCGACACCCGGTAGATGACAGCCATGACTGGAGCTTTAGCCCCCTTGACCATGTCGCCACTTGGCCTGGGCTGAACCCGGATTAGAAAGCTGACGCGTGACAAGTATACATGTTAACAAAGAACAATTGTTATCCTCAATTCCTATATATACATTACTCTAATATATATATATATATATATCGTGGCGATAAAATAACTGGAATTTATAAGCGCTTTTAATGCCCGCCACGGCTCGAACAAGCCCGCAAATCCGTCTGAAAATTTGGCAGAAACAGTATTTAAAGACGTTGTGCTACAGGTAGTCGCCAAGTTCCGTTTCGGCAACTTAAGCCTTCTGGATGGATCTGCCGTTCTGGAATGCCTATTACGTTTGAGAAAGACCACTTGCATGCAACTAGAACACAATCCCCAAGTGACTACGCGTGAATTTGCCATAAACTTCAGGGTGTGTCACACGACTGTCGTCACTCAGGCTCGCGCCGATGGCATCGTGTCAAAGTTGAGCCAATGGGTACCTCATATATATATATATATATAACATATACCTAATGTATTATACGGAATATATATATATATATATAAATATATATATATATATATATATATATATATATATATATATATTCCGTATAATACATTAGGTATATGTTATATATATATATATATATATATATATATATATATATATATAACATATACCTAATGTATTATACGGAAAATAATTAATTAAGATAGTTGCTAATCGTGTCACAAAAGTCTTGCCTGCGCTGTTAAGCATCTAGGTGGTAGACTTCATAGGTCAACTAAGCCCATCGTGTATAGATAGCGCTAGCTTTCCTAGTAGCAGCACTATCTAGTTACAGGTGTTTGATGTCACCTCATTAATAGCGCACAGCAGCGCCGGTGTTTCAGGCCGCTAACACCGCGTTTTAATAGGCAGGGCGTTGCCATGGTAACGACACCGGGCAGAAACCAACAAAGGTTCAAATTAGGCTTCACTTGGATAATTTGTTCATCATTGGATGAGGTCAGGTCTGATGGATCAGGTCGGCCATTGTCCTACCGTGGCGGTGGCTGCTCTGCCAGATTGATCAGCTGGAGAAAGCGTAATTAAGTCCTGTCTGAGAACTCTAGCATGGCCTGACTCAAGATTGCTACTAAGCTCTACGGCAAAGTTGTTGTCGGCAGTAGTTTAGTGGTTTCTGATCATCCAACACAAGAAACAAGTGGATGTTCGATTTTGGACCTACAACACCTCGAACCCACGAACAGTTTATCCGGTAGCTTTTTTATCCGGTTTATGAAACGAACCCTTCGTCGTGTCGTAACTGCTAGGCCTGATGGCTTGCAGATGAGGTGCAGTGGTAAAAAGTGACTACTAATACGGCTCGTGCAGTTGCTGGTACGGTTGTGTGCGATATACTCATATATATATATATATATATATATATATATAACGAGAAAGAGAGGAGTCGTACCTTCCGGCATCCGACAACATCCGACTGTTGTCTGTAGTAGCAGCAGTAGCGCGGTAATAGCGAAGGTCGACGCGAGGCTACAAGCCTAGTGCGATCCTTTTCAATATCTCTCTCTCTCGATGTGTACGTATTCGGCGCATCACTCACTCACTCACATCACATCCCACAATCATACTCACGCAATCCTCGAGACTGCTGCAGTTGTTGCTGTTGTTGTTGCCGTTGTTGTTGTTGTCGTTGTTGTTATGGTTGTTGTTGTTGTTGTTGTTGTTGCTAGATGTATGAACTAGTCTTTGTTGTGCATGCCGAAGTAGTCGTCAAAGTAGTCATAGCTAAAATACTCGAAGCTGCTGTGCTACTTAGTTGCAGTGTAGATCAAGTAGTAGTAGTAGCAATAGCAATTGCAACACTCACCCGCAAAACCAAGCAGGCGGTCGGTCGGTTGATCGGCCAGCCAGCCAGCCATCCAGCCACCGGTAATGATCTCAAATGGCCCGCGCGTCGCGCGTCCGGGTCGATCGACGTTCGTTCGTCCGTCCGTCTATCCATTCATTCATTCGTCGCTCGGTTGGGGTAGAGCTGTTGGGGTAGCGCAGGGGACACTGTTTTCACACTGCTTTCACCCGCCGGCCCGGCTGGCCAAGATTCGACGTATAGACACCACTAATCGCATCGCAACTCTGATCCAATCTCTGATCCCCAATGCCCGGTAGCCCACTAGCTAAACAAGCACAAGTAAGCAGACAACCGAGCAAGCGAGCAATCCAGGCCGTTCGTTCTCGCTAACGTTAACCCACTAATAACCCTCGCATTGCTTTTTAGCATTTGTGTCGCCCTTCTCTCGTCTTCTCACGCCACCCGACGGCGTTAAATAAATTCGAAATAAAAATAATTTATATATATATATATATATATATATATATAGGGCAGCGGTAGTAGCTAAATCAGCAGCAGACGAAGTAGAGGTGTCGCGTCCTCATAGCAGAAGCAGAACCACGAGTCTTCGTCTTCCTTCTACTAGGCAGCAGCCCCATAGCTGGCGGGCCGGGTGTACATCGAAACGATCTGTAGGAATGAGAGAGTGAGTGTCTGTGTCTTTATGTTCGTACGTACACTTCGTTCTTTGCATGTCGGTATGTTGTATCAGCATATGTTGTGTCAGGATTACTACGAGCATCCTCATCATCCTCATTATCATCATGGCCACTCTGATCTTCACCATGGTCTCCATCATGGTCTTCATCACACCACCAGCTTCGTGTTGTGCTCGTCGACCACCGGCTGAAGCCAAAGCCGGATTGGGGGGGACTACCGAATGAACCCCTATCTCTCGTCGTCGTCGTCGTCGTCGTCGTATGTACTCGGCCTGGCTCGTTCGCAAGAGTTCCGGAGTATTTCCGAAGGAAATGGCTCTATGATGACTCTCTGACTGACACGATTTGAGTCCTCACCACCTCATCGTCATCAACATCACCATCATCATCATCATCAGACCGTCGTCCGTCCAATCCCGGAGTAGAGCCCGCCGTCAGAGAGATTGCTTCTTCGGTGACTCGCCGGATTGCCGGTTCGCTCGCGGCGCACTGTTCCAAATAGACTCGAGTCGGAAATGAGATGGTTCGGTGCCGGAGATGCCTTCGTTCGGTACCGGTGATTCTGGTGCTGATTGTGTTTGCTGCTAAAGACGACGAAGAAGTTCGAGCTTGTTCGAAAAAATGACAGCGGCAACGAGAACGACGGTAGTGGAGACGATATTGGTGACGCTTCTCTGATGAGGCTGCAAGCCAATGAAGAGGACATTTTTTGCTCGTTTCACGAATGTGGCACCGCCGGCAGTTTGAGTAATGGTGCGCGTTTGGCCGCGTTTCCGATTGTAGAGCGCTTGTTATCGTGCGGCCTTCGCCTCGGCACCACCTTTTTGTTTCGCTTTGTTTGGTGAGAGGGAAAACCTCACCTTTAATTATACACGCACACACAGTCACTTGGGAAGACGGGTAGTGTGAGGGACTCGATGCCGATGTTGTTGCCATAACAATAGCCAACTCTAAAAACCACATCTCACCTACAAGTGGCTGCTCATGACGAGGCGAGGGGCTGGTATCTTACTTCTGTTATCTCACTTCAACCCCTACGTTAGGGTTGCGTGGGCGGAGCGTATATTGCCGTATGTAGCAAGACTTTCGATTTGATGATGAAAACTGCGGCCAAGTCCTTTACGATACTCCATCTTTGAGTGTCGGTCGTTTAGGCGAACCTGCACTATTTGCTTGCATTTTACAGATAGTTGTAATTCAAAAAGCTGCGCCAGCTAAGCGCTGTAACCACGGTAAACTTCGTGCATTGTTTCATGTATGTTTGATGTAGTATCCTTTTCCTGCGTTACGGAGACTGTATACTAGCGACATAATGAAAACCTCACAAATGTAATATTAGAACGGGTCCAAAGATCTGGCTAACCTGCCGGGGTTGTGGGGCCCATCCGTTATTCCACGCGTAAATTGTCTGATGCCGCGCGTTTACCTCAGACGCGGGGCTGTGTATAACATGATGCTATCTATTACCTTCAAGAGGTGGACCTCCGGTTGTCACAGGCTCAAAAAAATATGCGCGGGAGCAATTTAGAGATTTCGTTACAGCAAGATATATGTTGTAGCTTTGGTGGTCGCAGCAGCCGCGTAGTGCTTATGGGGGGGAGGGTGTTTGTTACGCTGGTATCTCGGAGTAACTGTAGGCATTTTGCTCCCTATAAGAGGACAATATTATGCCACTTTAACTTCTCGCTGAGTTGCGAGGGCCGTTTCTGCCGGCTCACAAATGCTGCCACAAGCATGTGCAGGGAGAATGCCGAAGCTTACCGTCGGATCTACATATTTAGCTTCCGATATATCTGTCGGCCGGTTAGTAGGTGGTAGGTCTGCGTACATGTCAAGCCCGGTGGCGTGGTGGGTGCATTCGTCTGCGCCTCACGACCGGAGGAGACACATAGGTGCGCGGGTTCGAGCCCCACCGTTGCACATTTGTATTTCTGGGGGTCCGTCTGTGCGAAGCAATGCGAAAAGAGGTCCCGTGAACGTTAAATCTTGGCTGGGGGTCAGCCCGAAAAGTGTAGGTCTGCGTACATGATGTACCTGCGCCCGACTGACCTCGACCGTTGCTACAGCGGCCAGCCGGTGGTCGATACTTCTGCTGTTGTTGCATGCCTACGGCTACGCACATGCGTGCCATGTCCTGTATGTCATGACCTTGCATGTCCGACAGGACGGTTGGATGCCGGAGCTGCTGTGGAGGCTGGGTCAAACACGTAATTGATTGCAACTCTATGGAGCAGTGTTTGTCTTTGCTGTTATAGTAGTAGTAGTAGTAGTAGTAGTAGTAGCAATAGTCATCGTGATAGCACTACGAGTAGTAGTAGTAGTAGTGGAGCAGTCTCCGTAGTAAGAGGAAAAAACACGTTGAAACGCCGAAGAGTTTGACGACAATGGGCCAACCAACCACGAGGGCGACGAAGACCACGATGATGATGATGATAACGATGATGAGGATGAGGACAGCGACGAGGCCGTCGCCGCCGCTGATGCTCATGCTCTCGACATAATGATAGACGAGCACGATCCGGCCGGCGCACCACAACTACCAGAGAATCAGTCACACAGCCGAGATAGCTCCGCATAGAGCCGCATCTAGAGAGCCGCCGAGATAGGGGCGGTGCGGCGCGGAGTTCGGCCGGGTCCCGGGCCGGGGGGTTGAGGTTCCGGCGGAGATGATGAAGACCCAGCGCAGCGGCAGCAGCAGCAGCAGCAACAACAACAATAGTCGCAGCGGCAGCAGCAGCAGCACCAGCCGCAGCGGAGATACATAGCTCATACACAGGCGGCGGTGGCGGCGCCGCAGTAATGCCGGTGAGTCGAGGTGTCAGCTGCATCCAAGGCCATCATCTTCTGCTGCTGCTGCCACATCGTCGTCGTCGTCGCCATACTCGTTCTCGTGGTCACCGTAGGCCAACCAGCAGGCACGCATGCAACATAGGCCTTCACTTTCAGGGTCAAGGCTCATGATGACGATGATGACGCTGGCACTGCCCGATGACTCTGTTTGCTAGCTCTGCTATTATTAAATAATCGAATTACATCTGCCTATATATATATATATATATATATATAAATATATATATATATATATATATATATATATATATATATATATAAATATATATTTCATATACTATCCACACGCATATGCACGCAAATTATATATATATATATATGCAATCGTCCGGCTTATATCCCTATATGTAATTATATAAGTATATAGCTTAAGTGTGCGATTGTTATTGTACAAAGAGTGTAAAACAATGCATACATAAATGTATGCCTGTTATTGTATAAAATGTTAAACACATACAGTACCAAAGTCGTACTGTATAAACGTTTGCGTATGACTAAAACGGGCGCTACCGAGTAGCATTGACGGCGCATTTCTTGGTTGATGGGCAAGTGCAGTTTATTCCAGTTAAAATGTAATATTTCTATTAATTATCGGGGCTAACCTAGTCATCTCTGCCAATTTACCCCGGTTTGTATCTATGTCTATAGCTTTCTGGGCGCACAGTTGAGACTAGTCAAGCTAGCCCAAATAAAATAAAATGATCCCTTTAAAAAAAAAGTCGAGCTAATGAACGTTCATATTAATTTTCGCCGAACGTAGATACGAAATGATCTGTGAGGCCTTACCATTTCATCAATTGCTAAGATACTGCCTTAATATTTTAATAATCATGTTAGTAGTTTCCTTGCAAAAGTCGTTGTAACACATATTCCAATAAAAACCGCCATGTAGTATTCCGGTTTGCAGTCGACGGATTTTACCATGTTCTCTGTGCATCCACTTAAGGCTACCACGAGCCACAACCGTTCGATACCATAAATGTGCTCTATGTGGAGCTTCTGTTCACCGTATCATGGGACGGTTTGCATAGATGCCGCTTCGATTATTCGTAGCTTCTCGCAGTTGGACTTAACTATTTGGGTTTATAATATTACGAAACAAATTACTTGAAAGAGGACATTTTGTGTATGTGTTGTGCTTTACTTTCATTTGGCAGCCAATTCGCTATTGAATCGCAACTTAGACAAAACAATTGCCAGTTATAGAAAAACGCTTCTGCAGGGCTTATAATACTTTCTGGGGGCTGACTCTCAGCCAAGGTTTAACATCCATGGGGCTGCTTTTCGCATTGCTTCATAAACGGACCCCCATAAATACAAATGTGCAACGGTGGGGCTCGAACCGCGCACCTATGTATCTCCTCTGGTCGCGAGGCGCAGACGAACGCACCATGCCACCGGGCTTGACACTCCTGCAGGGCCTTCTTTTATAGAACCCACCTTCACCAGCTCTTACTTACCTTTCTTTCTCCCACTCTACTGATTTTTGTCCTACTGTCTCTACTGTCAAAGTAGTAATCTTAAGATATTTTTGTGAACAAAATCACCCTTATTGACCTATGTCGAGCCGAACTCCTCTTGCGACTATATAAAAATCAATGTGTTTTTGTATAGTAGCTGGAGTTAATTGTATCCTAACTTGGCACTCTACGTAATGCAGCATTACCTATAAGCACTGTAGTCATTGTGTAACTCGCCTAACTGCTAACGGACTTCGGTGGCTGACGGCAGCAACCTCTACACCGCACTAACTCTTCCTTATGGCGTATATGCGACCTAGAAGGGGCTGACGATGTAAGGTACCCTTACGAACGCTGCACCTTTTCTTATACTGAACGAGAGCTACTGCTTCGAAACCTAAGTCTGAAAAGTTCCCTGCCGAAATGCTAAGCCCTTGTAGAGGGGCTCCTCGCGTATCTTGGGTTATGGTAAGAAAATTTACACGATTTGTCTGTCTAAGGCGAAAATAATTGTTGCGCCGCCTTAGTAGCAAGAGAATGTTGCCAGATATGGCAAGTAATTTCGAGAGGACGGTATTGCGGCCACCCCCTACAAGAGACAAAAAGAACTGCTGGATTTTAGTGGTTTGTAAATCCCACACTACCGTGGCGTTAACAGCAACGTCCGATGTTCATCATGCATTTTTCCAATGTATCTCTAATAAAAAATATAGTCTGTAAATTATATTTCGAATAAGGTCGGTACTTGGATATAATCGTCATATCGCCTAGAACGATCGATATCTTGCCGACAGACTCATTTTTTGACTCTGTTTTTCTACTCGAACTAGTTATCTGCCGATAGACTGGGAAAATGCAAGCACCAAAATACATCTATACGATGTCGTTGATTAGCAATACCCACTAGATATTTGGTCCAATGACCCGAAATTATGCCTCAAGAGCTTCTACATTAAGATTCAATCGAAATTAGAGTACGTATGAGCCATGTGTCTTCTATGCTCGACAGCCATTCAATGTTAGACATGCACAAGGAAGTTTAACGTTATGACGTTTTTTTAAGGGGATTTTGACATGTGTGTGTAATATAATTTTACTACAGGTAGGGTACACGCCCCAATGACTCGCTTCGACGTGCTCGTCTAACTAGAGCAAAGTATGACTGCAGAAAACGAACTTACAGATGCAAGTAACTAGCAGAAATAGTTCTTTTCAAGGCATACTTTCGATGTAATGCCAAAGTAATACCGAGCCTGGGGGGGTGGGGAGGAATCCGGGTTTAGTGGGTTGGCGAGTCTCACACTAGTCACGCAGGCTGCTAGTGGCGCATGTGCATCATGCATTCCCGAAACCTCCCAGAACAGAAAAAAAGGCATAATTTCAAGGCAAGAATAGTTATTTCAAATCAGAGTTTCTATCACATGCGCAACCGCACCACTATAGCAATCCATAACAGCTCAACTCGACAACTCTAGAAAGTCATATTTTTTCTAAATTCAAATACATTATTATTCAAAGCTAACTGATGATTGAGACAGTTATTATTAGTGCGTGTGTTATGCAGGATACGGCGTAATTATCCGCAATTGACGACCTTGAGAGTCCACTGCAAAATAGCGTCTATATGTAGTAGATATAAATTATACAAATAAAGATTTTTAAAAGCACACGTTTTGTTTTTCGCAGTAACGTCTTCTCTCGAAAACTCGTGTCCTCTAAACTTAGCTGCTAGCAGTGAAAATCTCAATCACCTCGCCAAGATTGAGACTATATTTCTTAAAAGAGCAACTACCAATAATGCTTAACAAACAATATATATATATATATATATATATATATATATATATATATATATATATATATATTTAAACCATAATAAGTCGAGTCTTGCCAATAATGCTATACTGGACAGTTATTTTCGTGATATATTGAGCACTCACCGTCATATTAACTCATACAAAATCAGTGAGACGATTCGTTTGATTCACGCCTTTTCAGCCTGATTGAGTCACAGCATAGGTGCCAAAAAACATTGCCTATTTTGCCAATTTTTCCTCATATACTCGAAAAAACATTGACAGACAGGGTTCACAGGAAGCTGAAACTGGGAAATGAGCTGCTTTAAGAATGATGGGGTATCGCATAGCAAATGTACAACTCTGTTGAGGGCTCTTGTGTAAGACCCTAGCACTCGTTTCAATAGTGTGGGCTTCACTCCATCCAGTGATGTCAAGTAAGCACGTGCCAGTTTGTTCTAATGAACTTGTATCCTGTTATATGCAAATGGCGCGACTTTCATATTAAAAAAAACGCAGGGGCAGTCCTGACGGATTAACACTGCGGCCGTTCGGCGAGGGCTTTCCAAGCCCATTCCGTTATGTAAACGCCAAATGCCTTTCCGCTAGATGTCTACGTAATCCTCGGGTATGTAAGGCAATTAGTATAATTCACTGCTTGTTCATTTAGATAAACGAAGTCCACTGCTACCAATGGGCCTTCTCGGCGAAATTTCATCGCTGCGGTTTTCTGGGGTTAATGTCCAAGCCAAGGGCGGGGATGTGCGTAGACAAATCGCCTGCGTGTATGAAGGCATGGAGATGTGGGTTCCTGTATTTGATGTGATCTGGATGGTCAGAAACAAGGAGAGAGAACATGAAAGAAGTCAGGTTGTCACCTCATACAAATCCATTGGTTGTTTGATGGCTTGATGCTTCATTATCCCGTAACCGACCACAATATTGATTGACTTGCAGAATATCTTTGGCAAGTTCCAGGATGTGTATCGATATTCTAAGTTAAATTCACACACAAGTGGGGCATTTGGTCAGTATGGTGAGTATAAGTAACATAAATTCAAAATTACAAATATGTACGTACACACACACACTTATATATATATATATATATATATATATATATATATATATAACTTACCTGACAACGATTACCGAGCCACGGGGCTTGTCCCGGGAAGGCGGAAAATGGCCTGACAGTATGAGGATAATTCTCTTCGAGTTAGGGAAGCCCCTGGTATAGCATACACTTGTGTCGAATTCTCACCCTGTCGGCACATTCACCCTGTATGGTCCGACGCAGCGCATGTCACAGGGAATGCGTAGCCGAGGATGCTGAGAATCAAACTGCTGGTAATTAAATGTTAAACACGCGTTCAGCTTCACACCGTTCGCTTTTAGAACGCTAGGGTCCAGAGGCTTCATAACGGAATCGAATCTACGCTAAGCTGAGTAACGCCACCCCACGAAATAAAAGATCGGGCGAGTTTCGTAGGCGCAAAATTAGAAGTTTGATATCACGAAGCAACACAGCGGCCGTAATAAGGTCATCATCGAAATGGGCCAGTCCTGGATCCTGGCCGGCGACTGATATATAATAAATGCGGAAACAGTTTACTCACTTTTGACGGATGACGTAGTTAAACAAATTTCCTGATGTCGAATTATCGAGGGTCATTTAGCCGACGGTTATGTCAGCCCACAGAATTACCCGAATACTTCACAACAAACGTCGTTTGACCTGTAACGTTGAGAATTCACACTTGAAACGAATTCGCGTTGCATTGCTTACTACTGTGTGCTACTCGTAAAACAATTTATGCTTACCCTCTTAAGACGCAGGAGCTATCGTAAGCCCACAAATTATCGCCTAGTATCTCATTGCTCAACTAGCAGAATCGCATTTCATTTTTTAGAGAAATTCCTCTAATCAAGCGTACACTCCGAATACTCCTAGAGGATAGTGCGGGACTCTTACTAAAGTATGTTGCATCATACGTACTAGACACCGCGTAGCCAAATCTTTACTCTTTAGGAATTTTCTAGCCGTACACCAGCTGTTCTATCTCGCTTGGATAACTGCACAAATGCTTTTTGTATGCGCTATTTCGCCCGTTGTTACGATAAGACGTTACAATGCTACACTATTCTTGACCACGAGTTCTTACGCTATCCTTTTTACCAGAGCCTTGTCCGGAACAAATACGGTTGTTTTTCATTTAAATAATTAGCCTGACCGAAACGAGCACATACAAAATATCGCCTTTTAACTCGTAGTTTCGATACATAATCAATTGTTAACGATGGCCTGTTAATCAGCTTGGCAATCTTTTTGTAATATAGACGTAGACCTCGTTCGGTAACAAGTGGTGCCATTCATTTAGCCCAACACGACTTCTGTCGAAATGTACGATTCTGCATAGCTGCGGTACGCTAGCATACGTCTAGTTTGGGTCATTCACGACTGGGCTGGGACACGCTGTAACGATAACCTGGTATTATCCATTATTACTATTATTAATTAGTACCGTTCTAGTACAATTAACCTGTACCTTCGGTCGCTTGTACGGTGCTTGACCAGTCAGAAGGACCGACCATTTAACGATCGCGTGGGAAAGTGGGGGGGGAGCGGGGTGGAGGGGAGGAAAGACGGCGCTGTTGAAATAAAGCTATTGTAATTGTGAAGCATACGTAAACTATTCGTGTGGTTCCACTTCTGTCTTCAGAACTTCTAAACCGTTGTTCGTGATCTGCACCGCCTCGGTAAGCTGGCGGCACCATTTGAACAGCAGTAGCAACATCAGCAGCAGAAGTAGAAACAGCCGTTACAATATTGCCGCATTGTCGCGAATCGACCAGTCATGTCCAGAATCTGATGCGGAACATGATGGAGGACCTGTCGAGCCCGCGGCGACGATAAGGCACGACACGATTGGCGGAACCTGGAATTTACATGCTGCACGATGCACGACGGCTGCCGATGGCGATGTTAAAAGACGACGACGACGACGATATGCCTACTCATAATAATAATAATAATAATAATAATAATAATAATAATATTATTAATAATAGTAATAGTAATAATAATAATAACACATGGAGCCTAAACTAGAACTTAATGACGGATGGAGGATAGGGGACGCGTGTCAGAGGAATAGGGCTAGAAGGCGAGGAGGACGTAGACATTACGCGTGTGTGTGTGTGTGTATGCTTATGTACATATGTGATTATGATGATAATCATCATCGTCGTCATCAACATCATCGTCGTCATCATCATCATCGTAATATCTGTGTATATAGGACGGAATGCGCCGGGATGCAGAAGAGTGCAGGCCTACGACAGGGGTAGGAGAGACAGTACAGAGAGAGAGAGAGAGCTACAGTGGAAGTGAAAGTGAGTGATGGTGGGGTGGGGGGAAGAGAGAAAGGATACACTGATGAGTCGATGAACAGGCAAACGCTGAAGGTAAGGTTGACGAGTGAAGACGAGACACGAGACTACACTAGATGACGACGACGAAAACAACGTAGATGACGGCGGCGACGGTGAGGCGGCGATGACA
The DNA here is from genome assembly GCA_003439945.1 of Dermanyssus gallinae. Taxonomy (NCBI): domain Eukaryota; kingdom Metazoa; phylum Arthropoda; class Arachnida; order Mesostigmata; family Dermanyssidae; genus Dermanyssus; species Dermanyssus gallinae. The sequence goes on along the minus strand of QVRM01001309.1, from coordinate 325,136 downwards.
GAAGGGAGATGCTCGTTAACGAGCCCATTGAGTAGCCGGCTCGCTAATCCGCCCGCTGCTGACGACTGGTGACGGCAATAGCAGCGGCAGCAGCAGCAGCAGCGGCGGCGGCACCAACGATGACGAACAGGACCAATGACGGCGATGAAGACTACAACCTAGATGATACTAACGACCGACCGACCCACCGGGCGGCCGTGGGTCTCTGACCAAGCAGACGTCAGCAACAACAACGGCAACAGCAACAACAACAACGGCAACAGCAACAACAACAACAATATCAATAACAACCCCAACAATAGCAATAACAACCACAACATTAGCAACAACAACAACAACAACAACACCCACAATACGAGCCCATGTCGACGACGCCCATCATAGCAACCTGCAGACGCATAAGCGGGAGACAGATCAATGGGTGGACGAACGGACAGACTAGGGGCCACTGGTGAAGAGGAAAAGGTCTACGGAGATGACGAGGACGTCGAGAGCAACAACAACATCAACAACAATGATTGACGAGATTGCCGTTCAGTCTCGGCACACGCCACGGCGAAAAGTGACGCTAAACTTCTCATGCATGGCTTTCGAAGAGTTTTCTTCGCTAGCTAGAACATACGCGAGCGGCGCACGCGAATAGCAAAAAAACGCCACCACCATCACACACAAATACACTGATTGATTGATGCATAAATAGATAGCGAGACTCATTCCATCTAACTAGGTGTCCTCGACTCTCGTACTTACGACTGCCCTATATGAGTATGGAACGATCAACGACCGACGGAAAGTCGCGTGTTCATTCAGTATATGATGATGCGTTGGTTGGTGGATGGCCTTGGCGACGATGATGACAATGACAACTGCTGCTCAACATAGCCGAGTAGAGATTGGGACGACATCAAGTTCTACTACCACAACTAGCCTTAGTTACTTATAATGCTAGGAGTGACCCTAATTTTGTATTAATAATAATAATAATATTATTTGTGGCCGGTCGACATCGCTGTCATCAGCTCATCGGCAACTTGTGCTGATTACCAGCTGTTAACAGCCATGGTGACAGTATCTAGAAAGATACTGAAACACATAGACAGGTAGGTTCTCTAGCCGCTAGGTAGGAACTTGCGAGATGGAATTAGAGAGAAAGAGAAGAGAAGACATTGTAAGAGATAAATATAGATGAACAAAGAGAAAGAAAGCGAGGACCAGGAACAAGGAGATAAGGGCTAGGCGGCGCGAGGCTTGCGGATACAGACAGACTGGGACAGAGAGAGAGAGAGAGACCACGGTGGGGATGGAAAGATCATATCGCTTACCGCAACGAGAGGAGATCCTCTTCGACGGGCGAGCCAATAGAGAGGAGACGGAAGACGCCCATTGAGCTTCGGCGGCAGCAACAACAGCAGCAGCAGCAGCATTAGAGCAGGAAGACACGCCAACAGCACGCCGAGAGATACAGAGAGACAGATGTACCGAATTGTTGTGCTGGCCGTGGTTTTCTGATGGCTGTTGTTTGTTATTCGTCTTCGGGCTGGCTGGCTGGCTCATCGCATCGCATGATGAGGCAACCGGCGGCGACCGGCCGGGAAGTCATGACAGAAAGTAACCAGAGCCAGGCGACATACGGTGCTCTGCCTATGCGTATGGTGGTGAGGAAGCCGATGATAATCATGGTCAGGGTGATGGTAAAGATGAAGATGATGATAATGATGATGATAGGTGATGGTGGTACGAGCCTAGCAAAGGCACAGGAGGAGACGGACAAAAAGGAAAAGCAAGAATAGAAGATGCGAGAAGAAAAGGAAAAACACGACAAAAATTCGAGGTAGAAAAACCGACCGTTCGAAAGAGACAGACAGAGAGAGAGAGAGAGAGAGAGAGGGGGGGGGGGGAGGCGAAAGTCGTAGGCACAACACCAGGCAGACAAGTAGGCACCTGGACGAACTTAAGATGTCGTCCTTTCCAAAATGGGTCTTTTCTTGCTCTGTTCTCGTCAGCAGTACTTTTCTCTTAGACAGAGACACAATTCAGCGTCAGAACACTGGGCGCGTAAGTCTTTTAGACAACAACTATAGGCTAGAAACAAATAGAGAGAGAAAAAGAAAGCTAGAGAGAGAAAGCGCAAAAGGGAAAAATGAGATTAATTTTAGAAATAATATGGAATGGTCGTATAAGGGTAAATTGGCCGAATGGATAGCTTTCTTATAGAAAACGGCTTAAGAATACACTGAAAAACACGACAAAGTCCAAGTGGCGTATTACAGTCGTCTTGTGTACATATATTGTACAGGGCCCTTGGTCGACGAATCGATTGAAACGTGCCCTCTCGTTCTCCGATCGCGCAGCCGAGACTAGACCGAGACAGTTCGTTGTCAAAAAAAAACAGATGCCTCGTTTACCTCAAGAAAAACGCTTACATAATGATCTGCTATGTGCACAAGGCTTTTTAGTTTGAAAGTCTCCTTAGAAGCTAGGTACGAAATTCAGGTTACGTGGCAAGAACTCACAACTGCACAGCTTTGGCAAATCAACTAAGAAAATCCAAGCTTTCACAAACGAGCACTACGTTTCCAAAAAACGCCTGAAACAGATCAATGTATACGCTGGCGGCGTTCGTTACCCCTATAGATGAGCTGGTATGCCGCTTTCGGCTTTCAAACGCTTTGTTTTGTTGCCAGCAATACTCTTAAAAGATATCAGAGGTAGAACTCAAATTCTACACTACCTTTATCAAGCTAAACCAGATTCGCAAAGAACCTTCGCGCCTGTGCCATCACCTTGCACGGGTTTCACCATCCGTTCTTCCTTACAGTAGAATTCCAGAATCCAGAGACAAACTGTGTGTACCACTGCAGTGACCATGCAAACGATATCGCTTGGACAACTGTGAGCGCTAGAATCTCTCTCGTTACCCGATCAAGACAATAACTGACGATATCGTGTTATATTCTTTTATATGCATACTATGTATTGCACATAATCATTCAACTCATATTGAGGTGTAAACAAATGAGCATATTTATTTACCTGGCAAAGCAATTTTTACTAATAAATATATTATATAAACGTATCACAAAATCACCTATATTTTTATATAAAGGGATATGTGCTACAATCGATCGTTATCATATGTGTATCATTTATACAGTGCGTAGCCCTGCAAAATGGAGAAAAGGCGTAGTAAAGTACTAAGCGCTAAATAAGTCAGTACAGTTTGGATTTGCAAGCGCCCATTTTGCCATCCGCCAAACAAACAACCTCTTAATGAACTCAAATTGAATAATGGCCTTTGGTGTAGTGAATATCTGGCTACTTCAAATATTGCAGCATTAATCAAAAAAGTGTCCTAGCCGTTCACGTTTTATAGGTAGATATAGAACAACTTGAGTTACATTGCTTGAAGAGTAAGTCTATACTAGGAACAACGTCAGCCATCACGCCTTGAGGTCACCTAAACCACAGGCGCCTCAGGAACGTGTCTTGTACTCCTATTTTTTTCCAGATAGGCCTCCCAGAACAATATGTAAGTTTAAGAGGAACAAGTATTCATAAAGGCGAGTGTACACGGGGGTCGCTGGAATGAAGCAACGGACAATTGCATAATGTCCGACTAATCAGATGCTAATTTCAAAATTTCCCGCGCTCTGAAATTGTGAACATTTACCATGAACAGAGAAACTCTGTACGGGCGTACTGGCAAGTCTTTGTGCAATTTAAGGTAGACATAAACTTTGTAGAACACCATTCGTAAATGTGGAGAGATTTCACAAGACAGGTTTAGTAACGCGATGTGCCAAGGCGATCACGGAGAGCTCGATCGGCTGAAAATATTGCCGTTGTAGAACGAACTTTGGAAACGAAACTTCGGCAATTAGGCTTTCGAGATAATGAGGCGTGATGCCAATTTTTGTGAAGAAGAATGTCTTTTTCGACAAGTTGTTTCTATCTGAAACAAAAAGTGAATACACAAAACTGTTGCACCTGGACAACCCTTACGTAATTTAAAATAAGCCGAAGGCCACGTGTGTCACACGTAGTAGTCTGGCGCGGCCTCTGGTCCACAGCAATCATTGAATACTACGTTTTTTTTTCACTCTATAGTGAGTGGCCAGCTTTATCGCAGCATGATCCTTAATTGCCTTTAGATGAATTTGAGCGGAATCGATGCGAGTGAAATCTGATTCTAAAAAGATCGTGTCACAAGCCACACAGTCAGCGTGACAATTCCGCCTTTGAGGATGAAGTGTCACGGACGGGTAATCTCGCGTAAATGAGGCATTTACTGCGCTTCATTAGCATCGGCTAGGCGTACCGATGAGATAAACCTTGGGCGTTCTTGAGCGTGGTATCGAGTGCACACCACGTCGCATTGTTCACAAATACATCTCTCACTTGGCTCGTGATAGCCATCGGTGCTGCATACAACATGATGAAAAACTGTGGATACGAATAGTGCAAGTAACTACACAAGGCGACTTATTCTCGCAACTCGTTTTCACCCAATTCCCGTCAATTACAACAAAATGTGGATCAATTGCGGCAATTTTATCTTCAACCTCATTCAAGAATAGCTCGTATGCCTTCATACGCGGAAGATTATAGTGTCCCGTAAGGTCATCTTCTATGAATAAGGAAGTGTTAGTTTACACATGGAAGCATATAAAAGTACTTTTCTCGTTGATTGGCGCAAGCCCATAACTGTCTTGAGATACGCGGCCCTTACGCACTTTTATACTTATTGGTTAGCGACTGAAAATTGGTCTTACATGATTTTAATTTCATACGACACATCTTTTCATTTAACCCCATAGACAGAAATGCTGTTTGGTTTCGTTCTTCTATGTGGTTTCGGAAGGACTTTTCGGCAGTCGAGAGAGTTAGGCCAGGATATGTGAAGCGGTTCACTTACTTCAACGGTTTACCGTTCAAGTGAAGTGTGTCCACTGCAGCTAGCCGATCGCCTTTGCGGAACTCTCTTTAGATTCACTTTTTGCTGTGCAGATCAAAATGCCTACTTCTTGCATACACTGGCTGAGAGTTGCAAGCGACTGTTGGAGATGGAAGTGGCTTTGACTGAACAAAACCAGGCAGTCTGCGTACATAAAAAATTACCATCGGATGTCAACATTTCATATTTTCCGGTAGATCACCAACAAAAAGTGAAAACAATGACGGCTGAGATTATCGCGTTGAGCAAATCCGAAATTCCAGCAACAACTCTGGCAAGCCTTGTTTCGCCGATTTTGCCAGTTGTCGGAAATTAACTGCAAATTGCACCTTTCAAATAAATAAACAATGCAAAAATATTATATATATTTTTGACAATACTCTATCGATCTCAGCTATGCGGAGGGCGAATGCTGTTAACGTCGATCGCCGTGTTGTTTCTCCGGTAAGGCTTCCTTAACCTCTAAAAATGGTGCGGTGAGACGGCGGTATAGAATAGTTGATCGCAGCTTGTAGACAGAACTCTTTTTTTGGCCATTCCTTGCTGTGATGTAAAATTAATAGGGAAACCCTTGCCCTTTGGTATAATGCTTAGCAAACATGTTTTCCACTCATCAAAGATCATAGCATCTCGTACGCAAGAATTACAAATAAAAAATTAAAAGAAGACTCTCTTGGAGTATAGGCACCATGAAGTGCGGCATTTGTATAACTAACTTAAGGAAAGACTACGAAGAATACGTCTGCTTTGTACCTTCTCTATTTTATGATAATAAGAATTGACGTCCAAGAAGTTACGGTGCCTAGCCCTTGTTCCACTCCCATTGCTCTCGTTGGAGCCCCAAGTTGATCGGTTGCCTTAGATGTCAAACATTTTGTGTTTTTTTTTACAAATCTGTGACTTGTGTACCTCTCGCTCGATGTTACAGCTGCTGGCTAGGGTGCAAACAAACGCAGGGATACCGCCGACCTTCACAACTCTTCCGAGCAGCAAAACTCCTCGTATTTGCTGTTGGCAGCGTTGTCGTCGTCGTTGTTGTTGTGGCTGTTCCGTCGCTAGACGTCCGCAAGCGAACCGTTGCGTTGTCGTGTCATGCGTGTAGGTTTCTATAAGCGTGACCGAACGAAGCCCGTACCTCGCACCCCACACCCCGCATCGCGTTGACTGCAGTAGTAGGTGCTCTATGGCGCGCATTCCATTACCGCGCGGAGGGGGGCAAACGAGTCGTTCATTCCGTAGTTAGATACGTGTCTCATTATCATCGCTTGTGTCCAGTGTATCCGGCTGAGTGAGGCTGCCGACAGGCGTTGTTTTTTGTGAATCGCTTATGTCCAGTGTATCTGGCCACCGCTACAACAGGTGTCGTTAGGTGTTTTGCGTGTGATCCGCATACATCATGTTCGAGGTCAGCGGCAGCAGGCAAGAAGACGCGTTCGGCCGATGGCGGTCAATGATACCTTGCACCATGTCATTAACGCAGTCAAGTTGTAAAGCCTGCAGCTAACTACAGCTAACTGCCATCGCCATCCTACACGCTGATAGATCCGGACAGCAATCATAGAGCACATAGTGCAAAAATAGGAACTGCGGCGGCGGCGGCGGCGGCGGCAGCATCTCTACGCCACTGCCGCGCTAAAAGAAAAATAAAAACTGTTAAACGTGTTAAAACCGAACACTATCACGTCAAGGCACTCAGGCAGTGAAGATCTTCTACATTCGAAATTAGCTTTTCATTAGAAACCGTCACCACCAAGTTCGCGTACCAGAAACGAACAATGCTCCGGCACATCACAGGAAACGATCAACAACGGAACATCGTCTGCGGAACATCTCACGCCTTTTCGCGCTAATCAATCCTGAGCGATAATTACCGTCTCAGCGTTTTTGTAGTGGATTCCTTCAGTGACTCAGGCCAGCCCAAGCCGGCGGTTCTTTAGTGAGTCGGTTTTAAATTGGACATCATTAGTCAGTACGGTCGTTGTGATTGTCCAAGCCGGAACCGGTCATAATTGGATTCAGTCAAACAACGCTGGGCTGCATTTTTAGGTAGAGCTAGATCTACCTGCTTGAGCTGAGACAGTTGTTCGGCAAGGCCATTCAACAGGTGTTTCTCTTCAATGACTCAATGCCTCGTCTGTCGTACAGGCTGATGTGGGCGGCGGTGTGCTATCTTATACAGGTATACGGAAAGAACACACACAAGAGACATGTCTCCGTAAACGTAGACCGTAACTATGCGTTTGAGCGGCCAAATAATTGTGGGTGTTTTACCAATTTGTTTTGACTAGTAATTTTAAGCGGTCGTTTTGTAGCTTCAAAGCCGAAAGTGCAGGTATAAGAAGGATACCCAAGTACGGAAGTCAATGTTCTGTTACATTTGAAGTGAGTGTAAATAATACAAAACAAAACGCCTTTATTTACCGAATAGAGGGCGGATGGCGGCTGGATGCGCTAAGCTGCCTTGTTGTGCGTTTTCCTGAATACACGCCACGCAACCATATTGTTGATGATTTCAATTTTTGCGTTGCATTTAGGTATGCGCATTATTTGGCTCCTGCGATTGCTTATTCGTTCATCAAAGAAGCGGTCATTACGTTTGTTACACATATGTGGTTGATCTTAAAGAAATTTGACAGCGAAATTTTCTATACACGAAAGAAAAATATTTTGTTGGTCGTATATATGTTGTCGGTGTTCTTGAAGGAGCCGAGTTTAAAAACGGTTTTTGGAAGTTCTGTTCTTTTTTTTATTTTAATAGAGGTATAATAAGTCTACGCATACCTCGCCGTTCCGAAATGGTGCAAGGCTTCGCAATGTATTGTCTACCCACTGGAACTCAACTTCCGTATACCCTTGTCGAAGGAAGGCTGTCACTGACAAGTTAGATTGCTTCGACCTGCTTTTGATTGTCTCAGAAGTGTTTCTAGCGTGGGTTTTCGCATTGCCCGTCGGTGCGGTAGCTCATTCAAGAAGACACACACATTTTTATGTATTATGTATATATATATATATATATATATATATATATATATATATATATATATATATATATATTACTTTTTAATAAATACTCTAATTACGTGCGTTTTATTTGCTAATATATAAGAGAAAACAAATGTCGTCTTATGAACATGTCCACATAATAACTAATTGAATGAGGGAAGTCGGGGCGCCAATTAGACAGTCACGAGCCATCTGTGAGTATCGAATACCGTAAACGTTCTATTACTGTTGCATAGAAGGTATTTGAAAAAAATAGTTTTGTTTATTCGCTATAAGTACAGCTACAAGTTGTTGTTCTCTGTAAATAGCTGGACAAAATGATACGAGAGACAACTAAAATGATAATTGTGCCGGACTCGTAGAATGCGTATGAAAGTGACTGGATTAAAGTCGCATATTGGCCAGTCGTGGATCATTCGAAGCCACCAATGTACGGTTTTGTACATCCGCAGGCCGATAGAAGAATCTAAGTGTTGAGCAGCCAGCTCTAAGACTCTCAGACCATAGGAAATTTGTTCAGCAAAAAAGTGGTACCGTTTTAGTCCTCGTACTGCAAAACGCTAATTCAGGTTCAAACAGAAATCTGGTTTTGATGCAGTGTTGTTATGTTTGGCGTGTGTGCTGAAGTAATGTACGATTACTTCAGAATCTGACAGCGGCCGGAACGGGAGTTTTCAACAGAAACAGCCCTAAGAAGCCTGTACTGAGTTTTTTTTTTATTTCTGGGAGGTTTTAGGAATGCATGATGCACATGCGCCACTAGCAGCCTACGTGACTAGTGTGAAACTCGCAAACCCACTAAACCCGGATTCCTCCCCACCCCCCCAGGCTCGATATTACTTTGGCATTACATCGAAGTACTGAGTGTACTGAGTATTTTCGTATTATCAAACGCTATACATGAATATGGACTAATGCAGGTTTGCCCATCACAAAAATAGCAGGTTACATTAAGTCAATTTGTCCGCGGAAGAAACGAGATCTTAGTACGTCGCCAACTATTTAATCAGGTAACCCAGAGTCTCTTCCTAAATGTATATCTCCTTTACGTGCTGTGAGTTTATGAGAAGGTATGCTGTGAGCGAAACTCAAGGAAGAGAATACGTGAACTAGCGCAAAAGACGTTGGACAGCAGAAAGAGTCATGTAATAAAACTGTCATTATGGTCTGCAAGGAAGCTAAGTAACTTACACAAAGTTCTGAGGTGTGATACGAAATACTACAGTCGTATACCACAAATTGCAATTCTTCATTTTAAACTGTGCGAAAAAGTCAGAGATTCCATATGTTTATAGCCTTCCATTGATTGTATCATTTGGACGATGTTCTCTATATCTTCTTCTTCTTGTTTCATTAGCGTATATATATAGAGGAGTCCGAATAATCAGCCGACATCTTTAAAAAATTCCCGCACTCAGCTCTGCCCTTCTGCCGATCTGCTCTCTTGGAAGAAGCGTTACTCAGCGAGTGAACGCGTAGATGTTGGACAATTTTATCAGAATAAAGAAACTCTGTATAGGCATGCGTGTATGCTGGCGAACTCTTCATGCGAACCGATGTACTGTCGACACCAGCGGCCTTGCATAACACCATTCGTGAACTCCTGCAAAAGTCCTACATAACAAGTTCAGTACGTAATGTAACGCCAAGCTGTAGAAGACTACGGAGCGCTCGCTCAACTGAAAAGATGATAACTGCGGCCGACATTGTGGAACAATATCCGGAAACATCGGCTCAGCGACGTGCCCCACAACTGAGGCTTAGTGCACCTCGGCCTGGTCCATTTTGAGCAATGGATCTACTGAGGTATCCGTAGAAGATTAAGCTGAAGCTAGAGTTGAAGCCTACAGACTGTCAGGAGCGGCCAACTTGGCTTCTGAGATGATGCAGCGTGATGCCGATTTTGTCAAGAACATTATCTTTTCCGACGAAGCCTATTTCTATCTGAATTGAAGTAAAAATATACAAAACTGCGATGGTGGGCTTCATCGTTAAGAAAACCCTCTCGATTATGTGAAGCACTTTGCCTACCTCGGTGTCAAGCTAACCACGACTGAGTTGTGTTTTATGCGACACGTGGAGGAGAGAACTCGTAAAGCTTTTATGTCGTTTCACCGTACCCAAACGCTATTGCGGCTGTCTTTACAAGCAGCTCTACAGCTATTTAATATAAATATATGCCCCACAGCTGGGTATGGTATACAGATTTACCTTAGCCCAGCGAACGTTGCTGATCTTGACAGACTTACATATATATATATATATATATATATATGAACGGCAGCCAAGCGGACATGCTAAGATATCTAGGGTTTCTTCAACAGGTAGCAGCATGGACGCTGACTCTCAGCGGTTCGGTTTATCATACAGTCTCAATGAGCATCTTTCAACGCTTTTTTTCGTTGACATCTTGGTAGATGGTACATTTCATTTAAGTGTTGTACGACTCTAAAATAATAAGTTTAACTTTTTTTTAATAAGATGTTGCAATATATATATATATATATATATATATATATATATATATATATAAATATATATATATATATATACCGTGATTCTCAAATCCTCAGTACGAAAATTACCGAGTCACGTAGAAGAAATGACCTTTTACTGAGACTTTGTTAACACGCTTCTAACTTCTAGAGACAGACGGCCGGCTTTAATTGTGTTAGATACGAATGTTTTACATTCGATTTAAAAATCTCTGCTATGTACATATGTATCATTTTAGCTAGACTCACTACACGCGTGCGACACGGTGATCATTCCCGCCATTGGTACCATCCCCGTTCGTGAACATTCACCGCCATTGGTGCCAGCTTTCCTCCTATTTTCGGATATCTATCTCGCTTTGCCTGATGAGCGCGAGCAACTTGGGGAGAATATGGGGGCCGTATCATTATCATCATCATCATCATCATCATCATCGTCGTCGGCGTCGTCGGCCGGTCTTGAAAGCTGCACGACATAAAAATACATTTGGAACACGAGACTGAACACTACTACTACTACTATTGGTCGGAGGAGAGACGTATGCTTATTTTCTTTCTTTTTTTTCTTTTTTAAATCGACGCTTCCGAACAACAACGGCAACGACGACGACGACGACGGCGTGTCGGCGCCGATGCGGATGCCGTGACAGGTATGGCACAAGCATGGCGTGCAACAACAAGCTTGGACACCGCGATTCTTCGCTCTGCGAGTGCAAGAGCAATGCAGCTGCTGCAGCTGCTGTTGCTGACGCTGCTGCCAATTCAGTGGCAGCGGTTGAGCAGCTGACTTGCTCGGATCGCTGCTGTTGCATCACGTATTTTCCACAGCTGATGTCTCTGCCTGCTGAAGTCCAATCCGTCCGTATCCAGCGACGACGACGACGACGACAACAACAACAACAACAACAACGACGACGACGACAACCACAACAACAACAACGACGACGACGACAACAACGACAACAACGAAAACTACAAAGACGACGACGACAACGGTGACGGTGGTAACGATCACGTGTGTTGTTTGGCCACGATACAGCTAGCAAACGAGACACAGTGTTGTCGTTGTGACACGACTGCGCTGCTAAAAAACTCCAACACAGCACGCACAATGACAAACACAATGATTATGATCATCATCAGCAGCAGCACCAGCTGATCGATCGGGGCGCCAGTTGTAGACAGTAATAACTAACAACTCTTCGGCCGTACCGTACCGTGTTTTTTCTTCTTCTCCCTAAGTCTTTGTAAGTGTCGCTATCGATATGCAACTACTACTATTACTACTCAGGGTAGGCAACCTACCCGGTAGGCAGCAGCAGCAGCAATTCGTGCAATGCTGACGAGGAGCACTGATGGGAGCGCTAGAGCTAAAAGCGGGCTCTAGCAGCGCTACGGCTGTTCACACACCCTTGCTGCTGCTGCTGCGTGTATTCCACCACGTCACCTGTGCACTGTGTCAACAAGGATTACATGCTTGTCGTTGTTACTGTTGTTAATGTTGTTGCTATTGTTGTTGTTGTTACTGTTGTTGTTGTTGCTGCTGTTGCTGTGTCTGCTGTTGTTTGAATATAATCACCTCGTCTCATCCCGGTTTTGGAACGACTACTGGTATACTTAGCTTGGATGGCTTGGAATAGTAGCGCGCAACAGGAAGGGCAAAACAAACTGCCCCCTAAAAGTGGCTGTTTACAACGATGTCAAGTCGCGTAAGCCGTACATGACTGGGTCGGCGGCCCACATATAGTAACTCCGCTCGATAACTCCGCCCGAGTCGCCGGGTGTTGGTCAATACAAAAATGAGTGTTTTCTCCCCGTGATGCATCTGCTATACTGCTCTGTGTGTGTTGTTAACTGGCTTTACAGTCGCAGGCACGCAACCATTTGGTGTATTGTGCGTGCTAACATCGATGACGTATGAATATATACATGCACCCGTATCGCTTTTCTGTCGGCGTAAGCGGCGAACTTTGAACTTGACATCGCCGTTCCGCAAATAAAAGACAGACACACAAATATATATATATATATATGTATATGTATATATATATATATATATATATATTTGCGCAAATGAGATAATGACAATAATGTAAAAGATAATAGGTTTAGGTTGTCGCCGCACACGAAGCCAGTTGTTTGTTCAGATGGTGGATGATACCGTCTTAGCAATTTGATTCGATTTTTGAATATCCCGTCAAACGGTCAACAATCTAAATAAATGCCCGACCACGGTCAAGTTCTGGGGCACTAAACATCTCAACAATGACACTTTATACAAATGTTTGTTCCTTTTTTTTATTGTAAAGTATAGTCGCATGCTTAAAAAATGTTGTGCAAGCGGATATCGTAGAGCATTGCGTTAGGAATTCATGTTGTTTCTTCGGCAGCGTCCGTTTATATACCAAGTTTGTAAGTAGTCGACTTACAAATTGACAAATCCCGTAATCACACGTTCGCACGAAGACAATTGTCCACTCCAAAGTGCTAATATAACGAACTTATATAAATAAATATTATTTGCTGCAATTGACAAATTACTAACAGCTTGCATTGTATATGTAGTGTGTTATATACAAAGCAGCAGTGGTAGCTGGGATAGCTAACATGCCGCTTTTAAGAAAGGCGAGTTGCTATGCCTTAAATCAATTCCAGTTCAGATTTAAAATGAAATCTTTTCCTTGATTGCAAATCTGCTTAAACATGATTCTGCTGCGACATTAATCTGTTGTCAAAGCCCGAAATAAATCTCGTATGAGCACGGTAGTGGCAGGCAAAAAAAGTCGAAGCAATGTAATGGCATATAGTAAGCCAGCCAAACCGAGAATAAAAATAGGTTCGAATACGCCCCCTGAACAACCTTGAGGAAACTATCGCAGTTTGGCCGACAAAACTGCTGTGTATTTATGATTCGCAAAGTAAACATGTGTATATATATATATATATATATATATATATATATATATATATATATATATACGTATATATATATATATATATATATATTTGGTTTAACTCGGCCTGCCAATTGCTTTGCGTACATGTATCTGGATTTCCTCTAACAATCTATTACATGCCTGTTTGGGCTAGCTGGTGCTTTACGTTGATTGATGCGTTCGTTGATTAGTACTTTTGCCTATGCGCTCATATAAAAACAATTGACTGAGTAATTAGATTAAACAGTTAGCAGACAAACGTACATATGTGCATTGATAAAACTTATATATATATATATATATATATATATATATATATAGAAGGCCCAATAGCTGCTGAATAAACTTTCTGCTAGGGGCTCCATGAGAAGTGTTGATCTTAACGTACTTTTAAATAATACCCTTTTTGTATAATGCAGCTTATATAGAGCTGTGATGCAGCCGCGTATGTATATACATATATGTAGAGAATTATAGAGAGGAAAAATTATATATAAAGTAGTATATATATATATATATATATATATATAAAACGCAGGAATAAGAGTACAGTGGTTTGGACAATAAACGCACCTATTTCAGTAGACATGTTTCATTACAAACTGTTCATGCTGTTAACGATTGCGTTGTAATTACGTGAAACACGCTGCTACAATTCCAAACGTTTAAGTATGTACTACCGAATAGAACAATACGATAGATAACACCCGTTATTAGCGCATTCGATTCAGACGTCGATGTTTCCCTAAGTATTCTGTACATCGGTATCTTAGATGATCCAGTAAACGAGAAATACTTTCAAAACGGTACATTTGATGGTGACACCGTTGCCGATTTTGTTGTTGTTCGTGTTCCAGTTGATGTAGTTCTTCTCGACTGTGGTTAGTGCCATTGATGTTTGTTGTTGTTATTGTTGTTGGTTCTGTTGGTAGGTTTTCCGTATTTCCTTTTCCATTAACGATTGCTGCTGTTTTTGATGTTGTTGCTGTTGTCATTATTGTAGTTGCTACCGCTAGTTACCGCTATCCCGGTTTTTAATCTACGTTGTTGTTGCCGTTGACGTTGCTGTTGTTGCTGTTGTTGTTATTGTTGTTGTTGTTGCTGCCGCCGCCATCGTTGTTGTTGTTGACATCGCTGCCGCTGTTGTTCTTTCTTTTGCTGTTAGGGTTGCTTTTGCTTGCTGCTAGTATTTTACTTTTGTATTAGCTGTTTTTTTTTGTTAACAACACATTGTTATTAATATTATATGATTACTAATACTACGACTACTGGAGCTACAATCATCTCTCCTTCTGTAACAATAGAAGCTTCTGTTGTGGCTTTCAAACCTCTTTGCGCTACTTGACTGCTGCGGGAACGACCAATTGCGTATTTCTACGGCCAAAAGACGTTGCATCGCCGGCCGTCCCAGCGACTTGCAAATGCGTGCGTAATCCTTGTATAGCGCGCGTGACGAATTTCCGTCACGATAAGACGCCGTTGGTTGATCGAATAGCTGCTCGTTTACAGTGCACGGCTAACAAACGCATCGGTTATTCTTGTTGTTGTTGTTGTTTGTGGTGATGGCGGCAATGCTGCCGTTGATAATGATGACGGCGGCGGCATTGATACAGGCTTTGAGATTCCAGAAGCTAAGTGCTCGGGAGCAGCAGTTCCGCTAAGCCGGCCCGTCAAGACTTTGGCTTCTTTCCGTCATCAAAGCTTCGCTTTTTCGCCAAGCAGATTCCTAAAAAAACGATTTTCGAAACGAGCGCAACGCTGCGCATTGAGGAGATATGTGTTTGTTTCATCCAGAAATATGGAGTAGCATCCAATCGTCGTGTTTCGTCGTCCCCCCACGACTTTGCCACTCGATCAACGATGATGTATCTCCTCGAGCAATGGAAACCAAGCCACCCCTTGTCAGACACCGCGCACGAAATGCGGTGGTGTCTACGTGAGGTTCTCTACTAAGTTTCCTCGGCCCACATATATATATAAATATATATATATATATATATATATATATATATATATATATATATATTATATATATATACTTACAGACACATGATTATGCATGATTTAGCGTCAGTGTAAGTCACGTATTCGACTTTCAGACTGCAAATGCCACAACAACGCCCGGTTCGCGTCGACTCTATACGCAGACGCTGAGGCGGAACGCGTTTCTCGGCCGTCGTTGCACACACCAAAAAAAAATGGCCCAGGCCAAAACCGAACCTCGCGCGCTACTGACAGCGTGCGGATCCGTCAGACACGTCCAAACGGTGGCTTCTTAATCTTTCTCAGCTCCTCTTCCTCCGTTTCTTCAGCATTCCGCCTTAATCGGCGGCAGGAAGACAGGCGGAGCGCATACTGTTATCACGTTACAGTTGCACCGATTTGACTTAGCACTACTCGTAATTTTGTCGAGAACTACTTCGCTTGCAGATGGTCAGGCGGTGATAAATCGTCGTGTCATACAAACAGCTTTTTTTTATCTAGTTTGGTTAGCAAACAGTTTCCTGCATGAACCGAGCTACCAAGAGCAGCAGCAGCACAGAGAGAGAGTTTTGCGTTACCATACTATCTAATTCGACCACTCAATTCGCCGCGATGAGGTCAGGACAGCACGACTGCTCCGCGCTTGAGAGGCAGCAGTTTCAACTCTTAGTGTACTACGCATATTGGCCCAATCTTATAGGCTACTAATGGCAACCATGACCCAGTCTCATTGACACCGTCCGAAGTGAATTTCAAAATCTCATTAGCGGTTATACACACAATTGAATACTGCAAGTGAAAAACGTTGGAAGTCCCGAGTGTATACAAAATAGGAAATGTATTATTCAATTTCACGGTTACAGGGATCTGTATAACCTAACTACACAAGGGCTTATAAATTGTCGCGCCAGTGACTCTAGACGTTTTGTGGCTTTCGATATGGGACAAGCGCAAAGTCCGACAGGAAGCTAGTACAGTGCAAGTTTTATATATATACAGGTAGTTCAATAAGTTCTTAGAATGAGCTTTTTAGGATTCGAATTTTGGCGCGCTTCCACCGCTATTAGGAACTGCAACTTTTCGACTGCCAGCAGTCAAAATATTATGGTGATTGGCCGTTGCGATTTCGTTTGATCGCTTTTCCCGTGCAACGTATCGGCGTGATTTTGAAAAATTGAGCATTTTATTTCAAAGGTTGGAATGAGACCCAAGTGAAAACTAAGTTAGACGAGGTGTACGGTGACTCTGCGCCATGTTTTGACACTGTTTCCAACTGGATTAATGAGTTAAAAAGAGGTCGCAGGAGCACCGGGATGAACTACGTTCAAAACGCCCAAAAACGGCAACTGATTAGGAAAACGTGGAAAAGGTGCGGAAAATCGTTGCCGCAGATAAGCGAGTGAACATTAGGGAGATAGCGGAGGCCTTGGGGATAAGTTTGGGTAGTGTGCATTTCATCCTGCACGAAAACTTGAAGATGAAAGAGCTCAGAGAAAAATGGCTGCCCCAAAAAAAACATTTGCTCAACCAAGGCCAAAAAAACGCGCCTGTTTTCGCTTCACAGCGAAATTTGGCCAAGATGTCGAACAATCCGTCGGATTTTTAGCGCAGATTCATGACCGTCGATGAAAGCTGGGTCCATCGACCGCTTATTTATTTATTTAAAATTCACCCTGTTTGGGTATGTAAATACAAACATGGTATATATAACAAACATGGTAAAATGAGTTAAGAGCATTCTCGCTCAAGTTGAGAAAGCGACACGGATTCCGTACAATCAGGTAGGTGGTAGAGGGGACATGGGCCGCCACAACGACGGCATCTGCAGTCCTCCTTGGGTTCATGAAACCCAGCAGACCGGCATAGTAGATGATGAAATCCGTGAACACTGTAGCGAGTAGTGAGGTGACGACATGGCCGGAGAGCGTCCTTCCAGGCCTGGTTAGTCATAGCTGGTGATAGATAAAACTCTCTGGGAATTAGAGACACTTTTTGAGAATACTCATGCCGAAACGTTTCCAGAGCGACTGTCTGCGGCAAATTAAAGCGGTCTACGAGTTCATCAATAAATGATACTGAACCCGCGAGCATGTACACTAATCTGTTGCGCGAATTTGACGGAAGGCCAAGTACTCGCTTCAAGAAGGCTGGCTTCACCCTATCCAACTGCCATAACTGCGAAGTGCTAAGATGCTTCCATGTCACTTGAATTCCGTATGCAGCTACTGATGCCACTTTGAGCGTAAATAATGTCATCGCCGTCCGGACGGACAACTGTGTTGGGTTTCTGATACCCGCTGCCGCGATAAGTGCTTTTCTACAACGCTCAGTTACATGCTGTGAAAAAGTTGTACCTCGAGACAAGAAAATTACCCCGAGATAGCAAAAGGTGGGTCCATCACTACACTCCCGAGACCCAAGAAGCATCTTGCCAATGGTGTGCACCTGATGAAGGACCTCCGAAGAGGGTGCGGACAACGGCATTGACCGGAAAGGTGATGGCTACAGTTTTTTAAGACCAACGTAGAATAATGCTGGTCGACTACCTTGAGAGCGGTAAAACGATCACAGGAGAATATTAGGCAAGACTGTTAGACTGCCTTTAGCAAGAACTCATCGTGAAACGGCCCGCTTTGCAGAAGAAGGTTGTCCTGTTTCACCAGGACAATGCTCCTGCACACAAGTCCCGGCAAGCATCGGCAAAACTGGCCCAACTAAGGTTCGAACTTATTGAACAACCTTCCTATTCTCCAGACCTGGCCCCCTCTGATTATTTCCTCTTCGGACATTTGAAGAATAGTCTCGGTGGAAAGCGTTTTTCCAGCAATGAAGAGGTTAAGGCTGCTGTCAATGCCTATTTTCAGTCTAAAGACGCGGAATTCTACTTAAGAGGTATAAAAGCTCTGAAATCTTGGTGGGAAAAGTGTATTGAGCATCTCGGGGAGTATATCGAATAATATAAATTTAAAAACATGATTTGGAAAATTCTTGGTTTTCATTCTAAGAACTTTTTGAACTACCTGTATATATATATATATATATATATATATATATATATATATATATACAGGGTGTTGCAGATTTTTTTTATAATAGAAATAGGGAATTGTAGAGCTCGTTAAAGCAAATATTTTTTCCAATGGAACATGGTCTCTGAGAAGTCTTGTTTCGGAGTGAGAGCGAAATGACTACAATTTCTGACACTAGTGTTTTTGCCCGACATGGGAGCATAAAATGTGCTGTTGCGAGACAAGCAGTCCCCCTAGACAGAAACTAAGTACACTGTCGTGTTCCTGAGAAAATTGTGGCGACGTTCACTACCGCCGACGTGTCGCGCGACAGCCACAGCGCGTCATTTTTCATGCACTTTTGAATGCATTTTTTTTTTAATGGGACCGTCGTCTCCGGACGGCAAATTTATTTAAGTTCAATAACTCTTCATTGAGCTTGAAATTTCCATTATTACATAAATTCAAACAATTATAACTATTCAGGTAATTTTGCAGAAAAGGCTATCGCCCGTGTCTGCATCTTACTTAATCTGGACATGCCCTCCGAAAAATCGCAATTACTCCGCAACCACAGCTCGCATTGCTATAAGTTAAGTACCAAAATGATCGTTATGAAATGCTGAATATGTTAGCTAACACGTGGCCGTAGGGTTGTGATTCTGAAGTATTTGGCGTAAAAGCTAATAAAGAACTTCATTTTTGATGAATTCTCTTTTAAACGACCGTGTCGCATCTTCTGACCGGCCTTATATGCCCTTCGGAAGAAGCAGAATTTTCTCGAACACGACAGTGTGTTTAGTTTATGCCTAGGGAAACTGATTGTCTCGCAAGAGCACATTTTATGCTCCTATGTCGGGCAAAAACAGTAGTGTCACAAATTGTAGTAATTTCGCTCTCACTCCGAGACAAGACTTCTCAGAGACCATGTTCCATTGGAAACTAGTTGCTTTAACGAGCTCTACAATGTGTATATTCTATTATAAAAAAAATCTGCAACACCCTGTATATACTAATAAAGGATAGCACTGTACGAGCGTCTATATGTACATCTGCAGTCTGTTTTCGCTTTCTCTAATTCTGTAGCAAAAGGCAACGACTAGAAAAATCGTGTAGAACAACGCGTTAAATGAACGTCTGATTGAAGGCTTAGGCGTGCCCTAGTTACAGAAGCCCCGCAACTTCCCCTTGTGTGGCGTCCTGATCTGTCGTTATTTCTCTATCTCTCTCTCTGCCTCCTCCAGGTGTCTGTTTGTTAACGGCAATGTAATATGGCTCCTCAGATCAGACTGATCGAGGATGAAGCAGCACTTACCCGCTCACTTATCAAATAAAGGCGGACAAAAAAACGCTCTCACTTGCCTATACCCGCCGTTTAGGATTTTTGTTTGACTTTGTCAAAATTGGGACAGATTAGGTTTGCGCTTGAGTGGCTTTATCGTTCTCGTCATTGCTGGCATTTGTTTGAGTGCAATATATATATATATATATATATATATATATATGCATAGGTGTACTTATTCTATATTAGTTAAGCAGATATATGTATAGATAAATAGCGACAGGGCGGAGGGCGTGTTAGCATCTATGTCGTCGTCGTCTGCTTGACAGGGCAGTCCATGGGCCCCAGCCCACTCAGAGGCAACGAATATGATAAGGCCTAGATAGATATGTTGACCCAGTAACTAACGAGCCTCAGGTCGGCCTGAAGCCGCCCGCATCACTGATCCCTCATCTCTGCACATAAACAGCATCACAAATCCTCATCGCTACGATACCGCCACCACCGCCATTAGCGCCACAATAACGCCACATCGGCGTCGCTTGATTGTGGCACGCTTGAGCAGCGAAAACACTTCGACGTTTGACGCTGGTTATCGGTTTGCCTAAACGATCATCGGTGCATCGTCGTCGTCGTCGCGTGTTCGGTGGCCGGCTTTGATCGATCAACCATCCGTCCGTCCGTCTGTTTGTCTGTCCGACCGACCGCGAGTTTTCCTAAGTAGAGGAAGAACGTCAAACCACATTGTCAGCCATCCAATCGAGCCTAATTGGTCGATATCACAACCCGCTTCCTCTTTCTCTCCCGCTCCACCCCTCCATCTCTCTCTCTCTCTCTCTCTCTCTCTCGCGCTTTCTCTAGCACCAGACCTACAGCTACCTACATTACGCAGCCACTGCTAAACCGTTTATTTGACGAACGACAGTCTGAATTATATATATATATATATCAACAATTAGTTAATTTGTGTCAGTGCTACTTCTTCCTAGGAATAGAGTGCTGACCCGTCGTCTCCTGGCCAATATCTAACGTACTGTGTCGTTTAGGCGTATTCGCAGGCAGTGGGAGTGATTTGTCGCCTCCAATATTTGGCTATTGTAGGCCCTGCTTGCTGCGTAGATACCAGTTAGATTCTGTTCATTGCGGATGCGACAGCAACGCAATCTTTCAGTTGATGCGCCTTCACATTACTATTTAGGTCCAAAGCAAGTCGCTTTGGTATTAAAAACAAACAGCTGCTGTTGCACCATGCATAGCATTGGTATTCCAGTTATAAATGTAGGCTTCTAGCAGAGTAAAGGGTATTACATTTCTTTGGTACAAACTACTCATCAGCACTATCCCGTGTATGACGATAATCGTTAACCGTCACTGTTTAACAAGCTTACTTGCAGCAGTTGTGAGCTGGATTTTTTCAAATATAGGTTTAATGTTGTAGCATGTGTCATAGGTGAGCCCTCTTAATGTTTGCGTGATAGCGCGCAATTCTAAACAATTAGTGAATCATTGATGACCAGTCTGCGTAATAATGGGCATATGTCTAAATGCAGCGCTCACGACGCTTGTCAAATGGGAATCTAAAAGGTTCTAAATTAAAACAATACAAATTGTGTTTTAATACGCAGGAACTTGAAAAACGTTGCAAAGCTTTTTTGCTCATAATTTACTTCTAAACATCTCGGTAGTTGGCAATACAGTCCTATCAACTGCATGGGATTGACTTGAAGTGACAGAGAGAGAGCATCCTCGACCACAATTTTTGTAGTCTAATATATATGTATCTTTGTATATGAGGCTACAATATACATATATATATATATATATATATATATATATATATATATATATATATATATATATATATATGTGTGTGTTAGCAAAGCAATTTGGTTGTTTTAGGCTGCCTGCCCAATACAACAGCCAGAGTCAAATTAAACAAGGTTACATCTTTCTTGGGCGATTTGGTCATAGCATGTAGGTGTTACAAGCAATTTTTGCAGTTCTTCACATAGTTCCCGTAGCTCGTGTAACGTCGCTTGTCCTTGCAAGCGCTTTACAACCAGTATCAACACACGTACACGTGCATACTGCAAAACCAGCCCGGGTGACGCGCTAATTGAGACCATAATGATGATTATTTTTGT
Source organism: Dermanyssus gallinae (assembly GCA_003439945.1). NCBI lineage: Eukaryota > Metazoa > Arthropoda > Arachnida > Mesostigmata > Dermanyssidae > Dermanyssus > Dermanyssus gallinae. The sequence continues at coordinate 303,331 of QVRM01001309.1, read as the reverse complement.
TATAGTTAACATTACAAGTATTATATTTTATCGTTCGGCAAATTCTGGCAACATTTCAAATTTTTTTTTATTGAGAATTAACACGGATACGATTCGTATCTAGTGTAAGCATAGCCACAACTACTACATTAATGACCGTTATTGCTAATTAGTCTAGGCGTGGGAACACCATCAATGCTACAGCAGTCATTGTTGTTGTTGTTGCTGTTGCTGTTGTTGTTGTTGTTGCTGTTGTTGTTATTGTTGTTGTTGTTGTTGTTGTTATTGTTGTTGTTGTTGTTGTTGTTGTTGTTGTTGCTGTTGTTGTCTCTGCATCGTGGCTGATGGCTAGTAGTATGCCTGAATGTATGCACGTGCGGCAATGTTGTGCGGGAGACGTGTTATTTGGTGCATTTGAACCACTTTTTAACTTGAGGCCGTGCGTTTAAGCGGCGGACGAAGTACGCAAGCATCGTTGCGTCGCCCGCCATTCAGTCCCCACGGGACGGCTGGGAGAACGCGGAACGGAGTTGTGTTGATTTCTGTCGTCGCTGTTGAGGCGCACTCCTTGGCGCTATCTCTCTCTCTCTCTCTGCCTTACACACACTGCTTATCGGTCGCTTTGCTGGTTTGTTTGTTTGTTTGTGTGCCTGTCTATCTGTCTAAATGTCTATACGTGCCGCATTGTCTCTTTTGCTGGCGTTTATGTGTTAACGTAGCAGCGGGACAGTGGGAAGGCCTAAGAGAAGACGGCGGCAGTGGCCAACATTGCATGCATCCGTCACCCGTTTCCCAGTCGGTGAGACTTTTTGGCGGACAATGATTGAATGAAAATCAACGACGATGAACGAACGCATAGGCGACGCGCGGCCAAACACTTATGCGTGATGACATGACCAGATACTGCCAGAATGCCGAACTGTTGTACCAAACACCGCTGTCAACAACAACAACATACAACTGTAATTTGAAATCTAGCAACACCAACAACAACAAAACAACAGCACACAACTACAACATACTCCAAACACCAACAACGAGGAGCGCGTAATAGAACTAGCTAACTAAATAATCGTCGCTCGATAATTACTATCAAGCTACATTCAAAATTTATCGTTCGCAATCTGCATGAAATATCTCAGCGATCGATTAGGTTTGTGTGGGCGCCGGAAGCTATCCGCGGCACCTTGTCTGGGTGATCGCAGGCTCGCCTCCCGTTTGTACTGATGACGTTTAGTAATAATAATAAAAAAGCGTAATACTCTGACCTGGAAAAGATACACTATACCCGCGCCATGGAACGATAGGCCCATTAGCAAAAACAAGTCTCTCAAAGACCTTTGCAAATCAGTGCTACACGGGTGACCAGCGAGGTGAGTTTCTACGTCAATACAGTGTGTAGGGGAAACGCCGCCGCTGTCATCGGATCTATGGATTGAGGAGCGGGGGTGAGCCTAGGCGGGTACACGTTTAGATCCCACAATTGTAGGAAAACACCGAAAAATTTAAAAAATAATAATAATTAAATAATAATAATAATTATTATTATTATTGTTATTATTATTATTATTTTTAGTAGTTTGGTCCTAGTGCAGCTCAAAGGGTGCAGTCCGTCTTTTGTCCACTGTTTTTCCACACGCCCTGCACCTGTATGGCACACACGGCGTCTATCCCCAGGGCGGCCACCATGCAGAAGAAGGTGTTGTCCAGCATGGTGCCCGGCTAAGGTGAAAGACGCGTCCTTAGGAATCCACTGCTGAAAATGTCACGGGCGGCTTTAAATACCGCTCTCTCCGTCGGAGTTTGGACGCCATCTACAATCAAGTCAGCGGTCGTTTGACACCTGTAGCCATCTAGCATATGCTGCGCAGAGTGTTGCTCCAGGGGCCGGGATCTATGAATTGTCTAGATGCCAGCTCTCAGCTTCGTCCTCATTTTGCAAAGCACAGAATGAACATACAGTTTTAACAACGTCTCCGCGAGCCCCGAGAACTCCATGAGAGAGACAGCGTAGCACAACGAAGCAAGCTCTGCTACGGACCTTAGTCCCAACCCCGCTGAGAGGAAGTGTAGCTCTTTTCCAGGTTTTGTCAGTAAGGGCGACGTTTAGAACTTCACTCAGTCGAGCCCGGTGGCGTGATGGCATGCGTCTGCGTCTCGCGACCGGAGGAGACACATAGGGTTTGAGCCCCACCGTTGCACAATTGTATTTATGGGGGTCCGTCTATGAAACAATGCGAAAAGCAATTCTATGGGCGTTGAATCTTGGCTGGGAGTCAGCCCCAAAAGATTTTTTTAGAACTTCACTCAGTATCTCTTGAGTGAGAGAAGAAAAAAAGTTGGCACCTTGTCAAATGCTAGCAAATTATCACAGTGTTGACCTGCTAAATGAGTATTATCATTATTATTATTATTATTATTATTTAAATTTTTCGGTGTTTTCCTACAATTGTGGGATCTAAACGTGTACCCTCCTAGGCTCACCCCCGCTCCTCAATCCATAGAGCCGATGACAGCGGCGGCGTTTTCCCTACACACTGCGAGCGAGAGTTGCTGACGTAGAAACTCACCCTCGCGCTGGTCACCCGTGTTAGCACTGATTTTGATACCTAGGTCTTTGAGGAAGATACTCGTGTTATTATTATTATTATTATTATTATTATTATTATTATTATTATTATTATTTATTAAATTTGTGGGTGTTTTCCTCTAATTGTGGGATCTAAACGTGTACCCGCCTAGGCTCACCCCCGCTCCTCAATCCATAGAGCCGATGACAGCGGCGGCGTTTTCCCTACACACTGCGAGCTAGAGTTGCTGACGTAGAAACTCACCCTCGCGCTGGTCACCCGTGTTAGCACTGATTTTGATACCTAGGTCTTTGAGGAAGATACTTGTGTTATTATTATTATTATTATTTATAGAGCGACGCTACGCCCCCCTCCCACAATCGATTATGACATAAACTTATCTCCCCATTTAATTCGCACACAGCATTTCTCTTCGTCGTAACAGCAAGCCGTGCGCTCTTGCTCTGTCTCGAGAATTTCTAGCTGGGGAGGCTGCCAAACGCCCTCCACCAGATTCTGCTGCAATGTTCGCTCTTACACTGCAACGCCGACCGGTCGGCGTTCAACGTACAGCCAGCCGCCAGTCCTCTCTCGCTAGCCGATTAAGAATAGTTGCCGTAGCCAGTTGCCCTTGTCTGGTTAGTCTGCCGAAAATGCGAAAACAAACTAAGTGACCGTTTTTTGTCCGTAGTCGTTTATTTTACGACATGCTGGGCCGGCCGAGCTCTTTCTGTGGTTCGGCTGGCGACTACGACGACGACTACAATGAGTATGACGATTCTGTTTTGTACTAATTAGAACAGCTATAATATTATAAAATACTACTGTGATTTCGGATTCTGTTGTTTTTTTTTGTCGTCTGTTATTGTCGCTAGAGTGACGACTACAATGAGTATGACGATTCTGTTGTTAACTAATTAGAACAGCTATGATATTATAGAATACTATTGTGGTTTCTGATTCTCGTGTTGTTTTTGTCGTGTGTTATTGTGGCTAGTGTTGCTGTTGTTGTTGCTGCGTATTATCGCTACTGTAACCGCCACCGAAGCAGCTGCAGGCAGAACTGGTTAGCGTTTCCAGAAGAAAAGACTTACCGTCACAATGTACACTATCTCTACACTAAACGTGTTTGTCCAGTAGACAACTCTACACTATTTTATAGCTCAGTACGATTGTTGTCGTATGATTGATGAAGTTGCAATTACATACCCTATGCAGTAAAATGAAATGTAGGAAGTGGGACCTCAGCACATATTGTTGTTGTTGTTACCGTCGAGCTTAAGCCGTTTAATAATTGGACTAGTCATGCATGCATTTCACTGGATGCACAACCCCCAGAAAGTATGGAATACAAATATACTGTTACTGTCGATTTTTTCGACGCATCACACTATGCTTTTGCAGCACAAAAGAAAACGATTTCAATGTATAGTCACAAACAAACCTGCCAAGGAAAAAACTACTAGCGATTGGCAGGCGCTGCGTGCTCATAAATGGCTACAAAAAGTCCATGAGATCTTATATTAGTTTAGCTTTTATGGCATGTCATAAGAGTGCAGTTGCACCTATGTTGAGAATTTTTATTTTCCTCCCTGGTACAGATATTTTCACTAATCCCTTACGGCTTCGGCATGTATGTTGCTCGTTAACACTAACTTGAAGTTACAAAAAGTGTTAATTGTGTGACATTATGTGATTGATTTACAACAACCAATATATGCAACAGTAAGTGGCGAAAGCAAGACACAAGTGTCTGTCAGCACTTCTGTCGCGGAATTTACCATAAGAAGAAGATGACTTCGCGCATGGTCTTACCAACCCAACAACAGCCCACTACAAAAAAATATACACGGTATTTATATATATATATATATATATATATAACTGAGGCGTGCATATGTACATAGACGGACAACGTTGTTTTGATTAATGTGGCGTAATTAAGTAAATATAAAGACACGCATTTTGCGCGTGCCCATCTCACGTAGAATGCGTAGCTTTCGACGTTGACCTACTGACGATTTCCACATATGAGTCTATGTGTGCATGGCGTATGTGTGCAAGTGATTAATTCAGGTGTGTCTAGAGAGTGAATGACATAAATCTCGTCGTGCTGTCATTCCCAGCATTCCGCGGTGGATCACCTCTTATACATATATGTATATACTCGTACACATATAATAAGGAAGATATCGCGCGCTAATTATTTTTTTTCACACAACGATACTGGTAAATGGTAACCTTAAACAGTAACATAATAACTCGACGATTGTGTCACTAGGTCGTCGAGAAACAAACATTAAAGTGACAGATACAGACACTGCGTCAGCTAAACAACATGGACAACTAAAATCCAACTGTATCACTCGAATAAAAGTGTGCACCAGCAAATCGTGGTGACAGTAGGATGATTCATTTTGACAGATGGTTGTTGTCGTATGCGTACACACAAAAAGAAATTGACCTGATAACCTTAACTAAAAACCTGCTATAGCGGACGCTATTTACAATACTTTGGCAATTACAATATAATTGGCAACAAATCGATATTCAACGAGGAAATGCAGCGTCTATGCGGAGCACACTGTTGAGCCGGTCTAATCCTGGGTTAGAGAATCTGTGATCACATGTTCGCGCGGAGACAAATGTCCACTGCAAAGTGCTCACATAGCGAAGTTATATAAATAAATGTCATAACACAGTATATACTTTGGCAATTACAATAAACATGAGCTAAAAAATAAAAATTACAAAATATATAAATTGATAAATAAAACTAGATAGGAGGTTCCTTTTCTCATAGTTACTACTGTCAATTGTAGATAGGTGGACGCTTTGCACTGGCGCACGTGCTAGCTTTGCACGCTGTAACGTTTCATGCATACGACATACTATACAATACTATGCTATACGAGTACTCTAATCCACCATCTAGAGGAGAGTCTGGCTGGCAAAAAGCGAGACGAAAAGCGTTGTAGCGTCGATAATAACGTCAAAGCGTTCGACACTGAACTTCTCCGCAGTGATTCTTTGCAGTGGGTATGTTGCCTCGGATGTGAGGCCGCTGTAGCAACGGAAGCACTACCGAACTGGCCGCCAGCTCATCAACTGTCAGTCAACTGACGATTGACACAAACAGTGTGTTGTAGCACGCGGCATAGGGGGGATGCCTTTGCTTTGCGTTTTGGGTGCGAGCGGCTTTGAGGGGCAAAGTCAAGAGTCACCAGCTGCTTGAGAGTAGGCGACCAGCTGAAACTCGAGGTGGGTAGTGTATGTCTAGCAGCTTGGGCAGTTGTCGCGATGGCCACGTTTGGCGGCACCATTGACGACGCCCTCGTTGCGAATCTGTTCCTACGGTGCCCGGGTGGCTGGCTTCACGGTGTCTTTGTGGCCTTCACCATTAGCATCATCATCGTTGCGCTCACCATCATCATTTTGCTCATCACCGCCATCTCGTTATTGTCGTCGTCGTTGTCGTCGGCGTCAGCATTATCATCATTAATTTCTTGATCGTTGCGTCTTTGGATCCATGATCTTACTCATCGTGGTCTCCGTTGTCTTTGTCTTCATCGTCACGATGACTGTCTCCATCACCATCATCGTTACCACATCATCACCAGCATCACCAGCGTTTATCATCGCCATTATCATCATCATCATCAACAACAACAACAACAACATCAACAACAACAGCACATCATCATCATCATCATCGCAATGAACGCATTCGTATCCATCGTCCACCTCCTTTCTCATCTTATTAGGTACCCCTCAGCTGTGTAGCGCTGAATGATGACGACAACGACAACAACAACAAAATCAACAACAACAACAACACTATTAACAACAAAAACAACAATACAACCACGGCGTCGGCGGTTCGTAACTTCATAACGGCGGCGAGCGGCGTCGGCGTCCGGCTGGTGTCCCAGACGCGCTGCCAGTGGCGGCGGAGGCGGCGGCGGCTGCGTCGCCATCAGTGCTCTTCGCTAGCGTCGCTAGCACGCGCGTGGTAGTCACCTGGCGGGCCCACCAATGTGTTGGCCGCTCAATGAATACCCCCCTATCTACCTGCTGGCCCGCCTCGTTGCTGCTGCTGCTGGCCTGCCTGAATTGCTGGATTGGCTGGATGGTAGTGGTGATTGGTGGGGGACTCGAGAACTCCGATGTCGTGCTCGCCTTCTTCTTCTTCTTCGTACACTTCATTGCTGAAGGCCTTCTGCGGCAGCAGCAGTGACAACTTCAGCGAGAGCGATAGTGATGTTACAACATCATCATCATCATCAGCAGCAGCAGCTGATTCAGCAGCAACGGTTGTGTCGCGCGTCTGTCCACCCCCCCCCCCCCCCCCCCAACAAAAGCAACAACAACAACAACGACAGCAACAATACCAACAATAGTAACATCAACAATGACGACACGAGAACGCCAACGACAATTATATACCCTTTCTCTTCGCTTCTTCTTCTGACTACTTTTTTTCCAGCAAATAGTGGCCGAAAACCGACCGACGAAAACGAGGCAGCATTAAGCTATACGTACCTAGATGTAGAGAGACGTTACGGTACCAGAAGGTAGAAAGACGTTTTTGTCATCGCCTTTCGTTTAGGCGTCTATGTAAATGATTTTCGATCTTTCCTAATTTTTTGCCATTTCGTTTCGATCCTTTGCCTAGATTTTCGACGTTGAATTTAAGTGAACAAAACTAACTGAATGCCGTCACTATTTTTCGCTCTATTATTGTGCAGTTTCGTCTACATTTTTACTCCCCCACAACCAATCTTTGTGGCCTAGTATAGCGGGCCTAAGTCGCTATAGCGAGCTCGTGATACATAACGAAAGACCATTAGCGACGCATCTCGCGGTGCACCCGTCTTTGAGTCTTCATACCGGACTTGCACAAAATGGCGGTACTTTCATGTATAAAATGTTTCAAAAAATAAAAGTAAATATCTCAGGGGGTCGTACATATTGTCAAAATAAACAATTTCATTAGGTTAAATGGAAAGGAAACGCCTTGTTTAGAGGTGCCGCAGTAAACGTTCCGTGTTTTTTAATTATTATATAACAATGCGTTATAACGATGCGGCTGGCCGGACGTCACTTCACAAACTATGCAAGTGTAAAAGAGCACGTTGTTTGATAAAGATACCGTGTGAAATTGGTAAAAAGAAGAAACATTTTGATACGCCTGTCCTTCAACGTTGCCTAGCCGAAGCAAAGTGCTTTTAGTAAAGAGAGTTCAAAAAATGCTTATTTCGTGAGGATCATTTTGGTACAAAGTCGATGGTGTTCGATTCGTGGTTGCGAAACAATTAAGGCTTGCTTGTGGACATGTTGAAAGAAAGTGCATGCACACAGAACTGGAACTAAATTTGCTTTATCAATGTTAGTCTTTAAATCAAAATGGCATTGCTTATTATAGTTGCATGCAATTCCATCTTCTGTATATAGTAACAAAAATGTCCCCGACGCATTTTCCAGAATACGTGTGTTTTGTGGGCGTAGTAGCAAGTGTTTAAGGCATTGAACGCAAAAGCCTAAAAATGAGATATCACTTGATCTGGATTTTTGCAGACTATCCTCAACAGTCTGCAATTCGCTTCTGCTAGCCAATGTTGAATTCATTTTATTCGAACATGGCGGTATACTTGTTTCCTCGCAATTGCACTTTTTGATAAAATGATGCCTGGTATGTCACACCGGTATCACAAAAATTGACATGTCACAGCCACTGCTAAACAACGCATTCCTTCTCCAATCTGTTCAAAAATGCTTCTTTTTACGAAATCTACAAGCCCCTAAAATGTTCACCGTTGTTAGATCCCGCATGTTTAAGAAGTGATCCGAAAAGGCCATAAAATTGCATAGTTTTCAGATAGTTTTAGTTCTGAACGGAGTCCTCTTTGAGCTCTGCATACTTACTCGGCGGTGTTCCAACTTTTTCTTATTCCTTTGAAGAGGTAGGAACTCTTCACACTATCAGAATACGCATCCTCAGTGGCGATGACATCCTTGTCGGATGAAAATTTATTATTTTCCTGAGCTAGATATTGATGTGTGTACTTACGAAGGGATCCCCAAGGAATAAATCACGAGAATACAACAGATTTGGAGTATAATATCGAACCCTAATTCATGCAATTATGCTACTGTGTGTGAGCCCTACTGAGCGTTGCTATGCTGCAAGATGACTTTCGGCGCATCCAACTCGGTCATGTGTTTCGTTTGCAACTCCTCGCCTAAACGTTTTAGACTTACGGAATAATTTGCTCCTGTGACTGCTCAACCATTCTGTTGAGTAGTCAGTAAGAATGATTTCAAGACAATGCTCGCCTTGCTCAGCGCAAGTGTTTGCCAGGCGCTGTCCACTGCCTTGGCTGCTGTCTCGAGTCGCTGGTGTATAGCTGTAGGTTCAGGTCCCGTCCACGGTCACTCACAGCCGACGGCAGAAGCCTTGCGGATTGCCATTAAGCACCGAAAAACGCTGCTGCTTTGAAATGTTCGTTTATGCGTGTGATTTTGATCGATGATCAGCAATGACGGCACCCATCGTGCACACAGCTTTTTCGTATCTAATCATTCGTGCACTGCGTGATCGTACACCCCACCTCCTGGGGTGCACATTACGACCTCAGCCACCTTACAGTGCACCTTCATTCGGCGATGTTTTCTAATCGCAAGTTTTAACTTTTGCTGAGAAATAGATGTCTCCAGCAACATTGCTGGCACACTGCCCTCATCAGCTGGACGTCTGGATGGGCGTGCGTCATCTTCAGATTGTGTTCGGCCACGTCTGAGTTCATCAGCAATTATTAAACGAAAACTAGATGGTCGCCAACACAGGTGCAACACAGGTCCGAGCAAACTCGGCAAATCGTCTAGCTCGGCTTTCTCATCTGCGTAGCCGTCTACTTCCTAAAATAAAAATGCTTAAGAACGCTACGGAAATAATGTTTTCGGTCCCTGTCTACGATCAGCGCAGCCGTGCTAAGTTCAAGTGTCTGTCATACATAATCTAAACGTCGCTTTTGCCTACTAACTTGATATGTTGTAGTGTAGAGGGTGTTATCCGTTGTCGTCCGTCGTATATACGACAAAATATCATTCATTTTCGTGGAAATGATGGTCACTTATTGAACGACCATCTATATTATTTGCATAGTAAATCGAAGAGCTATAGCCTTCATAGCCGCCATAATTTTTAGCTGGCTTAATATGACATACTGGCCAATACGTATGATACTGCCTGTCAACTGTGATTGTTTCACTTTTATTACCATAACGAAGAAAACTGTAATAATCCTGTCCTAATACTCGTTAGTACTAATACAATTGTTGTGGCCGTTTAAATCGTTAGATAGTCACGCCAGGAGAGCAAATGCGCTACAGTATGACGCCCTAACTTCGTCATGGTTAAGAAGTTGCTATATGTTGCCTTGGCAGGTCGCCATATGTTCGAGGGCCAACCGAATCGCTTTTGTTTTGTTATAGCGGTTTGTACCTATTCCAGAAAGACAAAGTTTCTTATGAATTACTATTATTATCATCATCATTTCCGACGATCAGCTGAAACAGCAGTGCAATGAAACTTGCTTTGCAAACCTTTCCATCTACGGGAACAAATGATGCACTGCATTCATTCATAGCCTCAGTAATAAACAATTCTGCTGGACTACTCTAGATGGATCTTTGCAGTAAGTACTTAAGTTATTTTCATTCCTTTCCAGAAATTTGTTACATGGGGTTAAATTAATTCTCAACGGTTTGGTCTAGCATTTAGCTCTTGTCTATGTACAAATATGTAGTATGTACCGTTTCGGGATAGAACCCCCATTCCTAGTCGTTGAAGCAGTAAGAATATTTCAGAAATCGGGGCAGACACGCGAGCACTTAACATAGTACTGTAGAAGATTACATGTTTCAGCAATACCTGCACTGCTTTAGCAGACATGGTTCTATGGTTGCAACCATGACACCACCACCACCATTACTAGTAATGTTTCTAACCTATTAACTCTTATTCCAATTTTTTTAATTTCCTTCAATTACAGACATTTGGGTGATGGACGCTACCTGTGGCGTTAATCGTCTCGTGTAATTTACTTTACCGAGGTGAAGCAATGATCTCAGGGAAGACTAAACGTCCAACGTCAGGAAACCATCAGCGGGAAGTTGCGGTACCTGCAGTACGTTATAGAATGTAGAACGAAATAGAGGTCCTAAAGAGTTGTCCAGCAGGGCAACGTGATCATCTCAATTCTAGGGTTGCTTGCCGAATGGTGCGGGCCAGGGCTTTTCTAGACTGAAAATCAACACGTTTACTTACACAAGATTGTAATAGAAAGTGATGAATAAATAAACGTAATATTAATATTTTAGCAAAAGTTGCAAAATAAAAAGTCAACTGAACGGGAGTGTCATGCACCGAGAACGTGTCAACATATTGATGGCAGAGAAAAGAGACCTATGTAAAAACGAAAACACAGTTTTTGATGAAGGGCCTGGCAGCAGGGTCTATTGTGTTTTGCGCGAAATAGTATTCGAGCAGTGATATTATTATTAAGATAAGCGAGGAAGGTATATACAAAACCAACATCGGCAAGTACTTAATATCGTTAGGTATTTGTACAAGCACGGTTTTGTCGCTCTCCTTTGTTGTTGCCGTTGTTATCGTCCTTTGTGTTGTTGTTCTTATTGTTACTTCTGTTTTCAGTATGGTTATTGTTGTTGTTGCCTTTTTTTGTCAATATTGCTGCTGCTGTTTATTTTATAGTCGCTGTTATTGTTGTCGTCTTTGTTGTCAATATGGTTGCTCTTGTTGTTGCTTTTGTTGTCAATATTGCTATCGTTGTTTCTTTTGTTGTCGATATTATTGTTGTTGTTGCCGTTTTATTGTCAATGTTGTTGTTGCCGTTTTATTGTCAATGTTGTTGTTGCTGCCGTTTTATTGTCAGTGTTGTTGTTGCTGCCGTTTTATTGTCAGTGTTGTTGTTGTTGTTGTTAATTATTGTGTCAATATTGTTGTCGTTCTTTTGTTGCTTTTGTTGTTTTTCTAATAGGCGTCGTGCTCGACCACATATGTTTCGCTTTGACGTCTAGTGTCGTTGTTAACGTAGCTGTTCGCTTACCACGTACGCAGCTAGGCAGACAGCCCAATGAAGTGCGGCCACATCAGTGTGATTAATCGAGCGAATTTAACAAGTTCATTCGCACTGGACGCTTGTGGTTGCGGCGAACAGCACAGCACGAGTGAGCCGACAGACGACGACGACGACGACAACAACAACAACAACAACAACGACAGCCGTCAAACTGTTGGCCCGTCTGTCCGTTCATTGCGGGACCCGAGAATCTTAACTTAACGCTTAGGGCCATCTTAGCGCATTTGATGATGGGCCAGCCACTGTGGCCTAAATGAATGTCACGGGCACTAATGCTAGCAGCTGCAGCAGAGCCAGCATCAGCCAGCAGTCGCCTAGTAAAAATTGCAGTAGAAATAGTAGATGAAGATCAGCACCGGGAACACCACCAGCTTCTGTAACGGCCGTAGCAGAAAACACGTCCGTATTGTATACGAGGAAAAATGCAACAAGAGAAGCTACCACAACAACGACAACAACAACAACAACATTCTCAACGTCAACAGTTAGAACAAACTCAATAAAAAAAACAACAGCAATAGCCTTAAGCAACAACAACAACAACATCATCAACAACAATAACAATAATAAGGTAAAATGGCTTTATTATTCGTTTTATTATTATTGTTGGCTCTGTTGTTTGGCCACCGCTACCACCATCACGTCGACCACGAGTGCTGAGGTGCTAGCAGTGATCTAGTTCGTAAAAGCGACGACATCTGGGCTATCAAGTGTAAAAACAACATACGGCCTACGGACGTCCGTACGCGGATAGATAGTAGCACAACCGGACAACTGGATCAAGTTAGAGTATATGAGCAAGTGCATCTATATATATATATATATATATATATATATATATATATATAAATGTAAGTATGTCTGTGAGTATACGTGTGTTACTTTGCCTTATCAGCGGGCAGCGGACCTCGTTTTAGCAGGCAACATGCATGCGGCAGACCCCCGTTACAAGTTGCATATTAGTTAACGCAACAGGTATCAGCAGCAGCAGCAACAACAGCAACAGCAGCAGCAACAACAACAGAATCAGCAGTACGAAAAGCGAATGGAACGACAAAGATGACAGAAACAGTGACGACGTCGAACGAAATGGGTCAGTGGCCAGCCATGCACAGTAGTAGAATACGCGACACCACAGAATACGCGATACGCACAATGCGTGCACGTCACGCACACGATTCTTTTCCGCGCGCAGAAATTCGCGCACGAGAGAGAGAGAGATAACCAAAAAGGGACCCGACAGAGGAGGGAGGAGGGATGAGGATCAGGGAAACGCAGAGGGAACACACGGACGGCAGACAAGCACCATAAAAGAGTATCATGAAAGTCATCCTGACAACAATCAGCCTCGGCGTGATCATCGTCGTTGTCGTCGTCATCTACTTCAGTATCATTGCCACAATTGTAGTCTTCACCACCACCACCACTAGATCAGCAACATCATAAACAAACAGCAATGTCATCATTACCCTAATATGCCTGTCATCTATCCTAGTAGAGAAATCCTAGCATAGCCTTTAGCGCACGATACACCTATGAACCGCGAGTCTGCAGCTAAAAGCCGCCAGTAGAGAGAAACGGTAAAAAAAAGCACGAGAGATAAAAGACATAGAGAGAAGGAGTAAATGAAAGAACGAAGCGGAAAACCAGCCAAATTCAGGCAGTGTTAGTGCAACCGCCCGACCGTCCGAAACGACAGTAAACTATATAACGATTTTATATATATATATATAAATATATATATCAGCTCTATCATTCTGTCTCGCATTGTGCGTGTGCAACAGTGTCCCTGCAGGGTCACCGGAGACAGCATCTCGAGCAACTGGTGTAGTTGGCGAGGCCCGAGGCAAGCCTGGTAAGGCACAGCTCTACTACAATGGTACCAACTCTACTATGTTCGCAGACAGAACACAATACAGTAAACGGAGAAAGTAGTCTGTCGGGCCATTTCACTAGTAACACATTTGTTCAGTACTGTTTTGATGAACCTGTGTGCACCTTGCTATGGTATCGAAATTCCTTGCTGTTATTGGGTTCGCTAAAAATGTCGATTCATTTCCAATTTTGAGTGCATATAATATATATATATATATATATATATATATATATATACATATATATATATATATATATATATATATATATATATATATATATATATATATATATAATATATATATATATATATATATATATATATATATATATATAATATACATATATATAGTATTTTCAAAATCAAAAGGCGCCTAAATATAGCCTTGCTGAGACCTAGGTATATAAGATGTATACGGAGACACGTCTGGCCTCAAAGATCTACACTCTGTCAGCTGGCTCAAACGCTTCAGACGACTCTCGAAACACGCGTCACCTAACCAACAGCCCATCGGGTCTGGCGACGACGACGATGACGACAGTTGCGTTTATTGTTGCGTTTGTTCCGTCGCTGATACCTAACTAGCAGGTTCCGTTAGGTTTAGGCACGCGCGCATTGAATCGTTAATGGCGGTGACCTCCTCATGAATTGCTCACTGCATCGCTGCTGTCGTAGTCGTCAAACAGCCTTTCGATCTTCCGACGACGAGGATGACAACAACAACAATAACAACAACAGCAGTACTTGTGACAATCGCAACGCGACAGCAGCACTCGAGTGTCAATTCTCTGCGATGTTATGTGTTGCAATTCGTCGTCGTCGTCGATCAGCGTCGTCATCAAATGCATCGTTACCCGACGTGGCTCGCTGGTAACCAGCTGGTGTCTGGCAATAATAATACTACTCTGAGCTGGTCCGGCTAGACCTATCCAGGCCCGGACCCATAGCCCTCGATAGATCCCTCAAACCCACTCACATCAACAAAGCAAAAAGAGAGAATCGAGGTTGGACTGAGCGAATAACATATATATATATATACAGAAAGCGTGAGAGAGAGGGAGAAGACGAGATACTTCAGACGTAAGTGCCAATACGAGCCCATACAAGTAAATAGATGTGTGCTTAAGCAAATATATATACATATATGTGCATGCGCACTAGACGCACCACGGAAGTGGTACAACCTCAATCGACAGTCGCGACGTACAAATCAATGGATGGGTACCCATGCCGGACGGACGTAAGGCAAGACGAAGCAGTCGATCGCCTGCATAGCCAGGCAGACATTGAGATTAGATAGTCGCGGGTCGTTGTAGTTATTGCGGGTGTTGTTGTTGCTGGTGTTGTTGGTATTGTTGCTGCTATCATCGTCACATCATGGACCAACGGATGGACGAACGGGTTCGTTGGTTGTCTGGCCTAGGTTGACGCTCTATTTTCATGATCACGCATCTGGCGTTTGCTTGTAATGATGATGATGACGACGACGACGATGGTGATGATGATGACGATGACGACGATGGTGATGATGATGATGATGACGATGACGACGATGGTGATGATGATGATGATGATGACGACGGCGGCGGCGGCGGAACCTGCAGCGGAAAACGGCGGAGGTTACGCTGTCTGAACCCCACGATGACGACTGGCGCGAAACCCTAAGGTCTCTAAGGCGCGCTGCTTGGTCGTACGGCTGATCTCGCTCAGGGTGGATCAGCTACAACAGTCAGACTGGCTGGCTGGCTGGCTGCCTGCCTGCCGGGCTGGCTTCGAAAGGGTTCAGCCCGTAGCCGTGCCGTCTCGTCCCAACTCGAGCGAACCTTGAATGAGCCTCGAGGTGAACCCCGGTGATGATGATCGTCGGTCGCCGGGATCGCACAAACAACTGAGTTGGTCGGATTGGTATCCTCTTTTTCTCGGTATTTCCTGAGCCCCCTTCCCCCCGCCTCTCTCGCTCTCTCTCTTTCGAGAGCTGTAGCGATGACGGTAGTTGCCTTGCTTTCACTGTTTGTGCACAGTTTTCTGCTGTGAGCACATCAGTATATGGTAGAGATACCGAGGGGGGTCCTTGCCTATTGCTTGTTGTCTTACTGCATATGTATGTAGGCGCACACACGTGCGTCTATGGTAAGGCGAACAATTGACGACGACAAATTGTATGAATGAACTCATGACGAAGTTAAGACTTGCTTGAAGCAATCGAATGTCCAATCGACTACTACGATACTTGATTATCAACAACAACAACAACAACAACAACAACGACGACAAACAATAGAAACAACAGCAGCGACAATAACTAACACAAGCATCAAAATAACAACCAACGTAGCTCTGGTTGTTATTGAGGCTGTTGACGCTGCAATATAAAGCGTTTCTTTTTTTTGCAGCGTCGTGCGGGCGTGTTTATATGCATGCGTTTAAGTATGTCTATTTGTTTGTAAAAGTACGGCGTCCATCTATGTCCATCTTGGGGGGGGGGGGAGGGTAGTTTAAGGGATGCAGGCGCAGAAAAGCGTCGGTACATCCCGACCTACCGACCGACTCACACGCGAATCGAACAAGAGAAGGAGGCCAGCAAAACGCAAAGAACGCATAGCGCGTATGATTTGATGGCACGTCTAACCCTACTGTGTTCCACATAAATAATAATAATAATAATAATAATAATAATAATAATAATAATAATAATAATTATTATTATTATTATTATTATTATTATTATTACGTTGCTGAAACAACGCAATGCTAGATTGTTGTCGATGTTTACCATTTGTCCAGTCGACATTATCTAGCCGTAGTAATAACTGTAGCAGTTGTAGTAGGGCTAAGCTTGTCATCATCCAACTATTCGAGTTATATATATATATATATATATATTTTTTTTTTTTTTAAGACGTGAAAACGAGGGCGATGACGACAACGAGATGAGGAGCAATCGGGAACAACAAGCGCAGACATGACGGGAAGAAGAATCAGTTCTTCTTCATCCATTACTGGCAAACAAGGCGTGATTTTGTTGGACTGCTTTTTTTTTTCGCAGTTGAGCGAGCTCGGATACGCGTTGAGCTAGCTGCTGGCCCGGCTCAACGTCAAAAGAGCTCAGCGCTCGAACTACGAGCTGAGGAAATTTCGTCGATTTTTGTATCCAAGCGCAGACATGACGTTCGAACAACCGCCGACACCACGCCGGAACAACAACGCAATCCTTCCTGCAGAGCAATCGGGCAGCCAAGCAGGCGCCTCCCCCCCCGTTCACTGTGTCCGTTGGTCCGTTGGCCAATCCCTCAGCTTCTCGTTCAGATTGATGAGGTGTATTTGCACGTCCGGCATATTTGTTTATATAAACATATATATAAATAGAGAGAGAGAGAGAGAGAGAGATAGAGGGGGAGAGAGGGTTGCTGGTCTTTTCGGTCGCACCGACCAGACAATGGCCCGTAGTTACAGCTTCTGGCAGGATTTAATTTAATCGTTTTTATCTTATCCTCCTCGTCCGGGGTAAACCAACTATACAGAGGTGTATGGCCATACTTCGCCACTGACTCCTTTAGTGAGCAAAATGTAGCGAGAGTGTACAATGGTAGAGGGTACACCCAAGAAAAGCATATGTATGTACGGACAGGAAAAACGCGAAAGCCGTTCGTGAAGGTAATAGAACTCGTACTGTTTAACACCAGAGCTTTGTCATCCTATTAAGTGCATATCTCTGTTTCGGATGGCGCATTGTGCACTAATGAATTAAGTTTCTTTTGACCGTACTACAAGCCCATTTCTTTCTCGTCATATTTGATCTATTAAGGGTGTTGTAAAGAATCCGTACGTACACGCAAGCATAAATAACCATTACGATTGACCATTCGCATAGTTTTTTTCAAATTTAATATTACGTTGTTTGACAATTTCATTACCGACGTATATATATATACAAACGGTGAGTTGCTGAAATGTATTTTTCAAGCGTCCCGCGCAAACTAAGCATAGCCGCACCGGTAAAGCGGACTGCATCACGTCCCGTATATACAGTTTCTGGTTTTCTGGTTTTAATTCAATCGCTTCTATCTTACCTTTTCTTGGGATAAAGTAAATATACTAAACTGTATGACTACATTTCATCACTGATTGCTATAGTAAGTGAGATACAATGTTCGAGGGAAGCTTTAAGAAATGCGTACCTATGATCGAACAGGGAAATCGTAAAGGTCTACCTTTAATATCCTTACAGTTGTTCTGGACTTAATAATACTTCATACATACTTCATATATATATATATATATATATATATATATATATATATATATATAATATATATATATATATATATACTGCTGGATGTGCAACGGGGCAACGCGGCTTCGGTCCGGGAAACCCTCCAGAGATGGTTGGTTCCTACATTGGACCCTTCGTAAACGTGCACACGTTTGCAGGGACCCAATTGTCATGTTCCCACCGTCGGTGATTAATTACAATGAATAAATATTTTATAATATATATATATATATATATATATATATATATATAGACAAGCCTATTTTAACATGTCTAGCCCTCGGCACATTGAAGATATGCCTTACGGTAAGTTCCAAGCTCGTAAGAGACGGATGATGATCTAGAATTGAAAACAACCTCCATAAGATTAAACTGTTTTTAATTCTAGGTACTCAAAAGTCCGATCTCGCCGCCTACAATAGTCCTACAAGTTCTGCCACCGATTGGACAAGCAATTAGTTCGATTTCAGCATTTTTTGTGGCCTACATCTTAGTTTAAATCTCTCTCTCTCTCTCTCTATTTCTATATATATATTTTTTTTATAACGTAACACGTCAGAAATATAACGTATGACAAGCTCAAGTGAATTAAGTCCGCTGCAAAGCACAGACGATTGCATGACGCCAGCTCGCGGCGGGTCGAATAGCTCATCAGACAGTATATACGGATAAAAAGCGAAAACTTTAGAAAGTGTCTGAGAAACACAAACTCGCATGTAATGTAGGCGATACTTGAGTGAGACCTGCACGAGGTGTTTTGGCAGCAGGCATAAAGATTGCCTCGCCCTTAGTGTGAAGAAGACGTAGCCGCCGAACAGCCAACAACGGCAGAAGTAGCCGCACACTCCGCGCCAACAACAGCAACAACAACAGCAACAGCAACAACAACAGCAACAAGAACAACAACAACGAGTACAACAACAGCAACAAGAACAGCAGCAGCAGCTTATAAATATATATATGCGTGTCTCATTCATTCTTGCATTGCCTTTCTGTCTCGCTCATTGCCTGCTTCGCGATCTTCGTCGTTCCTCTTGGTTTCGCGCACGCTTCCGTTGCTTCGCTGTGTAGTCTCAGATGAAATGCGCGCGCCGCCGTTGTCGCCGTCGAAGAGACAACAGCCGGCAGGCGGACGCCTGTTGCTTCTGCTAGCTCTGCTGTTGCGTTGAATTTGTTGTTGATGCAGATGTTGTTGTTGCTGTTGTTGTTGCTGTTGTTGTTGTTGTTGTTGTTGTTGCTGTTGTTGTTGTTGTTGCTGTTGTTGTTGTTGCTGTTGTGGTTGGTGCTGCTGTTGTTGTGGTTGTTGATGTTGTTGTTGCTGCTGTTGTTGTGGTTGTTGATGTTGTTACTGCTGTTGTTGTTGATGTTGTTGTTGCTGCTGTTTCTGCCATTGCTGCTCTACGTAGACAACAGCAACAATGGTGATAATGATGATAGTACTAGTAGTTGGTGCACGTCGATGATGATGATGATGATGATGCTGCTGCCACTGCTGATGAATAGTAATAAAGTAAGAAATGAAACGAAATGGAAGAAAAACGGAGACAATCAGAGAGACTGAAGGAAAGAGAGAGAGAGATGAGAGAGAGGAAGAAAGGAGAAAGTACAGAGAAAAGAGACGTCTTGCAGCTGGTGCTGCTCTTATCGTTGTTGTTGCTGCTTCTGCTATTGCTTTACTTATACAGCCTCACCATCGAATTGGCTTTGTCGTGTGGCTCCATCGTGGCGGCCGCCAGCAGTGACACGAGAATTGTTGTTGTTGTTGTTGTTTCTACCGCTGCTGCTGTTGCTGTTCTGTGTTCATTGTTGTTGTCGTCGTCATCATCGTCGTCATCATCGTCGTCATCGTCATCAACGTCATCATCGTTGTCGTCGTCATCATCGTCGTCGTCATTATCGTCGTCGTCGTCGCTGTTATATCGCGCTGCCGTGGAGAAGCACAGGCGACAAGATAACTTATAAGACATAGCGAGCACGTGACGTTTATGACGGCGGCAGTGTGATTGCAAAAATGCTGCTCGTAATGCCGGTAGAAGATGATGGCCACTGGCCGCCATCACGGGTCAACAACACGGGTCTCCATCGTTGTGGCCATCGTTAAGCTGGCGAGTGACGAGTTATCCCCCCGAACTTATCTAACCCCACTGTCGTTCTGTCCTTTCTCAACTACTCAACTACCACCGCGATGTCAAGACGACACGCACAACATGAACCTAGCAGAACATGAGGAGAAGTCGGGCCTTCCATACAATGTACATGCGCCACCTAATGAGCGGCGGGAGGCGGGGGATTGGGGTGTTGTGTGTGGCGCTGCTATCACGTCACTGGCGCGTGGGCGAATTCCCCTTTCGCACACGTGACCTTGGCACTCATATCTCGCTGTTAGACTCATACAGTTTTCGTAGTCGCTCAATTGTATATGTAAGTTTTCCTGCGAGTGTGTGTACTTGCATGTGTACTTCATGCTGTATATTCAATGAATTGTCCTTCGATCGAAGAGGCTCGTTTTCTCGAGATACCTAAGACAACATAAACCAGCTTGAATGAAGCTGGCATATGACCGCATTTGCATCTTTATATATATATATATAGTGGTTGAAAGTGAATTAAAAAGTAGGAACCCCCTATATATCGATATCCCGAGACGAACTTCAGTTGCTACCCACCCTAATTGAGGAATGCTGCAAGGAACTTTGATAGCTGCCTCTATGAAGGAACCAACCTCAGATTTGGCAAACGACTTTCTGACGTGTATGTGTATGCACGCGGGGACCTGCAAAACCTTTGAGTGAGTTAAGAATTGAATCTACTGCCGGATAGCGTCGTTTCTATGGGTGGAACATTCAAGTTTATTCTTCCACAGATAGCGGTGTAAGAAGATGCCAAGTACAAGGATGTCGATGCCACAACATATGTACCCTAAAAATCAAACGCTTACTGTTATTTTTTACAATTTTTGGCGAAGAGTAAATGCACAAGCGTTTTGAGAAGCTTTAGTGGCTCATTTGGGATAAATCCCTATCTCTGAAAAGTGTGTATGGATGCTATATAAAATTTAGAATTAGATTTTCCAATCTGTACGATAGACCCCATGAAAGACGCGCAAAATCGGGGCGACGTGTGGCTCGTATGAAGGCTGCGAGTGACCGAAGCTCGTTTCTGATAAAACTCAACGAGAACAGGTCTTCGTTGTTTTGGAGACTAGTCGCAGGTGATGAAACAATATGGGTACATTTTGATAGCCTTTGACTCAACTCCTGCGTTGAAGCGCTTTCACCCACAGAGGTTGAGCAGGAACAACCGGCTGGCGAAGTAGTAAACGATTTTTTCTCGCCAGGATTGAAATTGTGACCACGGTCAACGTGGAAGAAGTTGGAACAGTGACGAGTCCAATTGGTGGACTGCAGAATGCCTATAGAGTCTCTTAGGCAATGGTTTCTCTTTATCACAATAACGCGCCAGCTAGCATTCTTGCCACATCTAGAGTTACGCCGGTAAGCACTCCGTTTTCACGCATTTTTTCCCCTTTCCCAAACTAATTTAGAATTACGCGAATCGGTGTTTAAAACCATCGGCGTAGAGCTAGAGAACTTCGAAAAACACGTTTTTGAGGTGTGCTTCAACGCATGAATCCAACGCCCCAAAGAATCTTAGAGCCAACCACAAATAAAAATTGGTGGAAGTGACGTCGAAATTTAGAATTATTTTCAGTGTTTTATTATGAGAGTTTTAAACATTTTGGCAAGGCAACCTACGTATATATGTAGATGCACAAATATGGGAATGACCTGGCTCTCCCTTCGATGAAGGAGTCGTGGCTTAATTTAGGGTGTGTATATATACACACGAATGAGCAAGCTTCTAACCTATATATATATATATATATATATATATATATATATACATATATGCATGTTGTCATCGTTGTTGATAATGCTCTTTTTTGCCAACAACTGCCTTGTTTTAGCGTGAAAGCTCTTAGCTTACTGCAACATGGGTTATTATTAGAAATGCGTTCGTTGTTGCAGCAACTCCCGTCCTTGTTCGAATCGCCACTCTAGCTCCTTCAGCTTACGTGTTGCAGCCTATTGCTGTTCACGCCTTTACTGTAACATTAGTACAATAATAGCCTCACGCGGCGACGTGAACCGAATGGCGAATTGACGAGAATTGGCATGAGAGAACGTTTTAACTGACCCCATGCGTGCCGTTATTGTTGTCGTCGTGTTGTTGATGGTGGTGGTGGTGGTGGTGGCGGGGTTGTTGTTGTTGTTGCTGTTGTTGTTGTCGTCGTCGTCGTCGTTGTTGTTGTTGTTGTTGTTGTTGTTGTTGTTGTTGTTGTTGTTGGTGGTGGTGTTGTTGTTGTTGGTGTTGTTGTTGTTGGTGTTGTTGTTGTTGTTGTTGTTGTTGTTGTTGTTGTTGTTGTTGTTGTTGTTGTTGTTGTTTACTGCTTTGTTATTTTTTCTTGTTGTTATGTTATTGCTTTTGCTGTTGTTGTTGTTGTTGTTGCTGTCGTGCAGCTGCTAGTCGTGACAGCCGTAGTAGGCGGTGTAGTAGACGACGTCATAGTAGCAGTTCTAGCAACAACAACAACAACAACAACAACAAATCAGGGGGGGCGGCGCGCTTGCTTTGCAGTTGCCGGTCGATGGTCGGTGCTAGTTGGCACTTCTGCGTGTCAAGTTGTGTTTTTGTGTGCTTCATTGTTTCCGTTCCTCTTGTCTTGTGTGTCTGGTGTTGTTTATTTGTTTGCTTGTTTCTTTTTAGTACGGCTTGATTGTGGGGCGGCTGATCGTTTGTGCCCGTTGGTCGTTCGCTGTCGACTGTTGGTCGACATGTCGGGCTGTCTTCGATCCCCCTCGCGGTGATGTTATTTTTGTTGTGGTTGTTGTTGTCGTTGCTATTGGTTGTTGTTGCTGCCGTCGTTGTTGTTGCTGTGTTTTGTTGTTGTGTTTTGCTGTTGTTGTTGCTGTTGTTGTTGTTGTTGTTGCTGTTGTCGTTGGTCAGCTGAGTTGGATGATGCTTGCCCGATTGAGCATTCCTCTTCTTTTGCCGCCACAACCAACCCTCACACGCATGTTCCTACGTTAGCGAGGCGTCAGTCTGCTTAGAACGGCGATCATAGACATACTTGTACGCGCTACGATACGCGGTACGCCCCCTCATCCCGGTTCGCTCAGAAGCCTCAGCGCTCAATCGTAGCAGCACAGCGCTGCTGATCGAAACTGGCCACAAAACCACAGCGGAGCGTCACCATCGACACTAACCAAGTTTTATATCATGCATGTCTAAACTACGAGTGCATGTATATATGTATGTACTTATGTGTGTGTGTATGCACGTCTGTATATTACAGACGACCTCGTCTTATTGTTTCCCTGTAGTTCACGCAATAACAATAGCAGCAACAACAACAACAACGACAACAACGACGGTGTTTAAAAACAGCTGGAGCAACGAGACCTATACTTCTGGATCGTTTGTGCTAGTAAGTTGACTTTTTAAGATGGTGGCCTATATATATATATATATATATATATATATATAAATATATGCACGCGCATGTGTGTGTGTATACGCTTATTGACGCTATACGACGTCGCTGCCAGCGACGTCATGAGGTCGGTATCGGTTTGGCGTATCGGCAAGCCGCCGATCGGCGCCTGCCTTTTGGCTGGCTACAGCCTACAGCAAGTGTACCCCAGCAAGACTGCCCTAATCCCCTGCCCCTCCTGCTCCCCAGGCAGACCAGCCCCATCAACCTACCCTCTACTTCCTCCGCTCTTCTTTTCTTAACCCCCCCCCCCCCCCCCACCTCGGTTCTCGTGTAACGTAGCCGCCGCCGTCTCAGTCCAGTCTGTGTCTTTCCGTGACGGCCTTACGCGGGCGGGCGGGGGAGGTGAGGAGCTGAATTCGTTCTTGACTGCGGCGTTGTTGCTGCTGCTGCTGTTGTTGTTGTCATCGTCGTCTTCCTTTTCGCCTCCGACTCGCCGTTTTCGCTTTCACACTGGCGCCAATGTCGGTGCCGGGGCCGGTTTTGTCGTGCCGGCTTGGCTTCGGCTCGCCTTCATATTTCGATCGTCACTGCATTCAGCTTCCCTTTCTGATTTTCTCTCTCCTCCGCCCTACTCTAACCCCCACCCCCACCACGCCACCTTACCTCTCTTACTTCCTTGCTTTTTCCTTGAGGAGCTCTACCAATATATTGCTTCGGTCTTCTTGTTGCTATCCGTTCGTTCTCCTCCATATGCCTCCTTCTAGCGGGCCTCGACAACGACGATGACGACGGCTGCGTTCGTTCTCCTCGATCGTCTTCCTCTTCTTAATCTTCTTCTCCTTATTTCTTCTCTGTTTTTCTGTTTTTTCCTCTTCCTCTATTTCTTCTTCTTCTTCGTCATCTTCGTCAGCCACAAGCTAAAGCGAAGTTGGACTTACGGCAAGGGCGACTACAACGTCCGTACGTCCGTCCGTCTGTCCGCCGGCGAAGACGATTGAGGGCCCCTTGGAATGTTGCGTCTCACACTGCGTGTGACCATCTCTCGCTCTCTCTCTCTCGATTCGCGCCGCGATTTACGTGTGTTCAGCTAGCTAGGGATGTTTGTGCATGTGTGTATGTATGTATGTTTGTCTGAGTCCGTATCTGTGTATGGATGTATGTGTCTGTATGTGAATGTATGTGTGCGTGCGTGATGCTCCATGTCGATATTTTCACGTAAATAGATACGTAAGTACGTAAGTAAGCAAGCAAACATATATGTATGAATGTATGATCGTAGTATTATAGATCGTAGCCTGTGCGTCGGCGGCGGCGGCGTCTGTAGATTAGTCTGCAGCGACGTCGTCCTTTTTCCTCGTTGGAGCAACGACGACAACGAGGAGGAGGAGGAAACAACAACACCAGAGACAACAACAGCCACAACAGCAACAATAGAAACAACAACAACAGCCACAACAACAACAACAACGGCAGAACCGTCACGACCGTCGAAACAAGCTGTTTAGCTGTTCATCGTCGCTTCGGCGTGTCCCCAGCACCAATCGGCGGCGATGCCGGCGCCGGCCGGGTCATAACCACCACTATCACCGTGGTGAGCGTCGTCGTCGTCGTTGTCGTCGGCGGCGTCGATGAAGAAACGTCTCGAAGATGACTTGTCTGGCCGCCGCCGCCACTGGCTGGGTCATTTAGATAGCAGAACCAGCAGTGACCAATAATAATCACTGCCCCTGTAGCCGCTGCTGCTGCGACTGCTCCATTCTGCTCAGTACCCACTCGGCCTCACCTGCCAACCGCCCTCACAGTCGTTCTCGACGCGACCTCGGCGCGACCAACCAGTGTCTGTCCTGTCTGCCCGGTTGGTTCCTGTAGATTGTTGTCGTTGCTGCTGCTGTTGTTGTTGTTGTTTCCTGATAGACTGACAGACGAATCGATGGATAAAAGCATGGATAGATCAATGGACAAATGGATAAATGCCCGGACGGACAAACTGACCAGCAGATGATCGATTTATCGACCGAACAAGTCTTTGACTGACTTAATCTCTACACCACCATTAGTCTATCTGCTATTTGTCTTTCTCCTCCTCATTATTCTGCCCCTGAGTCGAGCCCGGTGGTGGCGTGCTGCATTCGCGTGCGCCTTGAGATCGGAAAGCACACCTAGGTACAAGGGTTCGATCCCCGCCATTGCACAGTTGTATTTTACGAGGGGCCCGCCGTGTACGAAGCAATGCAAACGCGAATCCGTGAGCGTCAAACGTTGGCTCAGAGAGAGTCAGCACGAAAAGTATTCTTACAATTATTTGTAGGTCGATTTCTTTTTCTTCTTCTTCTAACATTTATCGTGGTCGTTTCCTTGCTTTTCAAGGTCATTTTCTTCTCCCCTTTTTTCTCTTCTTCTTCTTCTTCTCATTTGTTTTTCTCCTTGTTCTTCTTCTTCGTTTTAATTAACGCTTTCTCGTTCGTCGCCTTCCTCGTCGTCTTATTCTTTTTTTTGTTGTACTACGACGACTACTATTACTACTACATGCAGAGTTCTTTTTCCAGGTGACCTTTTTGTTCTTCCCCGTCGTCGTCGTTTTCTTTTTCTTCCTCTTCTTTATTTGCTTCTACTAGGGTTCCTGTTTACTTTATCTCTTCGTCTTCTGCGTCTCTTTCCACTGGTACGTTTTGGCGCAACCAGGCATTTTGATAGGCGCAAACGAAGCATCGTCTACTTCTACGTCTACGTAAACATGCGTATCAATGCATGCAGGTATATGTACTAGCACCAGGTGTATGTATGCGCTATGTGTATGTGCTGCTGCTGCTGCCGAGAGTTGTGTTCTTCCTCTGCTGCTGCTGCGACTGCTCATTGCTTCTTTATACCCTATTCATTTGCGCCGTTTGTCTGTTTATTTGTCCCTAAGTCTTGTTTCTTTTCCTCGTCGTCTTCTCCTTCTTCGTCTTCTTCTGCTCTTCCTCCATGTTATTATCTCATTCGGCCACGTCCCTCGCGCCCCCGCGCCCCAGCGCGCGTGCCCTATTCCTCTGCCATAATCCTGCCCCCCTGTGTGTTGCCCCACGTAGCCGCCATAGCCACAAGCAACCAACGTTTGCGCTGTCCTTACGGCCCGATGATTATACTGATTGTCGACTGCTTATCATCTTTGCTATTGATTCGCTTTGATTACCATTATGACGACCCATTACTGCACCATTCTGACTGCTACTACTACTACTACTACTACTACCACCATTAATGCCGCCTCACTACAGCAACAAGAATAACAGCAGCAACAACAACGACAACAACAGCAGCAGCAGCAAAAACAACGGCAAAACTAACTACTAACTTTTACTACTACTACTACACTACCGTAGCTGCTCCTTTGATGCTACTTCTGATTATGTTAGTAGTGGTAATGCTAATGATGCTAATGGCGGTGAGGATGATGATGGTGATGTTACGGTTTGATTCGGCCAGCGATGATACACTGTTTCATATGTGTCCTTTTGCTCGCGCGCTGCGTTTGCGTATCTCGTCGTCGTCCGCGTCGTCGTCTCGTAGAGTATTGAATTGATCATTTTGAGCCTTCTTGTATGAGGATTGTAAGCCGTTTTTCGTTTCTGATTGTCGTTTGCCAGCTCGCGTAGAATGCCTGCGCGCGTATAACACATTCTCCTCGTTTACCTCGTGCCTCATTCTTCACGTGCACTTCTGTTGTTACTGCTGCTGCTGCTGCTGCTGCTGTTACTGTAGTTACTGTAGTTTCGTTCGCCCCCGCCAACTACAACAGCCAGATGATGGAGGCGATCAGGATGGCGGCAACAACAGCAACAACAACAACAGCAACTGTGACGATAACGACGACGACGACAACGAAGGCGAGCATCTCGCAGGCCAAACAGAAACACGTTTTCGTGCACTGAAGTTGCGTTAATGCGTTCGTTAACACGGCGTGCGTGATCATCGATAAGAATGCCCCTTCTCCCCCGCCTCCGCCTCCGCTTCGGCCTCAACCTCCACCACGATCATCAATCTGCGATGGCCCATCGCTTTGCCTTTATCATTCATTCCTTGCTTTCCTGCGCTCATTTTCCCTCGCTTCCCGTTCGATCGTGTTCCTGTTTGTTCTATGGCATTCTTTGCTTTGCATTAATATCTCTCTCTCTTGCTCTCTGTTTGTCTCTCATATGTTTGCTGTCTCTCACACTTTACGTCGACCTCCCCGTTTGTGCTGTTGTTCTCTGCTGTTCAGCAAGCGTTTTCCTTTTTCTCTTTTGCTATCTTTTTTCAGCGTGTCGTCTCTACTTGTTTGAGCGTTTTCCTAGCGCTCCGGGTCCGAGAGAATCATCATGGTCGGAACTTTTCGCTTAGCGTTCCCGCTCGGTCTCGTTTGCCCACCGTGTCTTCTGCCCTATATATATATATATATATGTTTTCATCCCTCATTTTCTGCTTCACGCCCCCACTCTGTCGGCCGAACTTGGTCGCCGACGATCGGTGTAGATAGACGACGACGAGGACAGAACAACAATAAGAACCAAAGTGACAACAACCAAGCCAACGACATAACCAAGACCAATACACCACCATTACCACTACGGCATTTGTGGTACCATCTTCTACCACCGCCGGGCCACTGACTAACCAGCCGGTCGGCAGCGGGGTGGTCTCGCGTTTGGCTACTCAAGACGCGAGCTAGCGTCATGAACGTACAACATTGGTACTCACGCAGAACGCTGCGTTACTTTCCTCGGCTAGGGCCGCCTCGCCTAGTGTTTTTAATGTTGTTGTTGTTGTTGTTGTTGTTGCGTTTCCGCTGCTGCTGCTGGTAGATTGTTGCTGTTAATGTTGCTGCTGCTGTTGTTGTCGTCGACAGCAACGACTCGATCTTGGTCGACCTCGTCGAGGCTAGTTCTCGCGGCAGGCGGCGGCGGCAACGGCGGCGTCGTGTCCGTTTTCAGAGCAGCAGCACTCAGCGATCTTACACGCGAATACGTGAAGTAGCCGATGAGGAAGGTGAAGGCGTTTGAGAGAGGTCACAGACACAGCCGAAGAACTCGAAGAAGAAGAAGAAGAAGAAGATCATGATGAAGGACGAGAATGAGACAAGGCGACGGCATCCGCTTGTCGTCTTCTGCCTGCCTGCTTTTTGCTTGCCTGCCGCCCGCCCTCCCTCTCGTCCGCGCCCCATTCACCTCCTCTGTGTGTCGTCGTCCGATTCGGATCGACTTCATCGTCGTCGTCGTCATCGTCATCCATCGTTGTTGTTCTGGTTGATGTTTTCGTTGTCAGAGGCGTCGTTGTCGGAGGCGGCAACCGTAAGCTTTGCTGGTTGTTGTTGTTGCTGCTGTTGCGGCGGCGGCGGCGGCTGCTGTCGTTGTTGTTGTCCTTGTTGTCTTGTTGTTGTTGCTGGTGCTGTCGTTGTTGTTGTTGTTGTTGTTGTAGCTGCGGTTGTGGTGTTCAATCTTGCTCAATGACTACTTGGCTGCCTCGCTGGTCTTGGCCTCCTTGGTTGACCATCGTTGGCGCTGGCCGTGATTCCTCCCGCCGTCTGGCTAAACAGATAGATAGACGAACAGACAGATAGACATATAGAAGTTCGCTCAATCGCTCAGCCCACCACCGCCACCGCCGCCTACGACGGCTCCCCGTTCCGTCGTCGTTGGTTGGTTGGTTGGTTGGTTGAGGAGCACGTCGGCCGTCCGGCCGGTTAGAGCACGCCTCTTGCGGTTGTCGACTCTGGTCTCCTACATCTTTGCCGTCATGTTGCCGTTGTTGTTGCTGCTGCTGCGCCTGACTAGCTGGCTGCTGCTGCTGCGCTTGTTGTTGTTGTTGTTGCTGATGCTATTGCTGTTGTTGCTGTTACTATTGCTGTTGTTGTTACTCATAGGGCAGCGGCTACCATGGCAATTCTTCTCGAAGGGCGTATGAGCTGCCGCCTGGCGGTATCGCCATCGTTGTTGTTGTTGTTGTTGTTGTTGTTGTTGTTGTTGTTGTTGTTGTTGTTGTTGTTGTTGTTGTTGTTGTTGTTTGTTGTTGTTGTTGTTGTTGTTGTTGTTGTTGTTGTTATTGTTGTGTTGTTGTTGTTGTTGTTGTTGTTGTTGTTATTGTTGCGGCCGGCAGCAACGGTACTCAACAACCTGCCTGGAGCAAACGTCGAAGAAGAGGAAATCAGCAACAGCAGCAGCAGCAGAAACAACAACAACCGCATTGGTCGTCGGCTCGCTCCGGCGATAGAGAATTCCTCTGCTGTTTGTTCGAATTGCAGGCGGCTCGTACCGCACAACCGTTCACCTTGCTGTGCCGTCTGTGGTCGCTCATCTAGCAAGAAAAACAGCGGCAACAACAACAACAACGACAATAGCAACAGCAACAACAACAACAACTGCCTTCTTTTCCTCCACTTGCCACTCGGATGTGGTAACTTGTTTACAGTTGCCGCGGCGATGTTTGTGCTCGAAGCAAGTCGAACTTGTTGTCTTCTTCTTCTGCGGCTGCTGTTGCTGCTGTTGTTGTTGTTGTTGTTGCTGTTGCTGTTGTTGTTGCTGTTATGGCTTCTATCACCGTGATGATCGTTGTAGGTGTTGTTATTGTCTTCTTGTTGCTCTTTTTCTCTCATCGTGTTCGGCTTGTTATGCTTCATCATGGTCGACTCCATAGTTGACTGGAGCTGGCTATGCTTCTGCATTATCATCATCATCATCGTCATCCTTACCATTATTAGGATAATCGTCATCAACTTCGTCAGTGTTCCCACCTGCACCACCACCATCATCATCATCATCATCAGGATGATGATGAAGATGACGATGATGATGGTGATAATGAGGGTGATGATGAT
Organism: Dermanyssus gallinae; assembly: GCA_003439945.1. Lineage (NCBI taxonomy): Eukaryota > Metazoa > Arthropoda > Arachnida > Mesostigmata > Dermanyssidae > Dermanyssus > Dermanyssus gallinae. Next base: position 273,143 of record QVRM01001309.1, on the reverse strand, counting down.
GATGATGACGGTGCTCCATATTCACCATCAGTGTTTTCTCTTCAGTGTCTGCACAAGCGTAACCAACCTCACCTACTCACGAACGCCAACCGCACTCAATCCTCCACCCCCACTTCCTCACGTCGACAGACCGACAACATCCGCTCTCTCTCTCTCTCTCTCTCTCTCTCTATCTCTATCTCCCGTAAGCTTTCTGTATCTCTCTCTCTCTGCCTCTCTTGCTCGCTCACTCAAGCAAATCCATGCATGCTCTCCTAGTTGAGCTGTCGAGGCAGACGGTGACGACGGCGGCGGTGGTGGTCGATGCAGTTTTGTTGTTGTTGTTGTTGTTACTGTTGCCGTTGTTGCTGTCGATGATAATGTTGTTGTTGTTGCTGCTTCTTCTGCTGTAGACCCAGCGGCGTGCGTGGTCGTCGTTACCGCTGACGCTGCGGTCGCGTCTTGTGTTACGGCGGCAACTGGCAGGGCGTCGGCCGGCCACTTGTGTGCTGGCAGTCGTTGTAGTAGCAGCAGCAGCCGTAGAAGAAGTTGTAGGCACAGCGGATACGACTACGGGATGCAGGGAAAATGAACGCTTTGAGAAGAACGACGACGACGGCGACGACAACAGAAACGACATGAGCAGAGAACGACGACGACAACGACGCCGAGGGTTATGAGCAATGAGGACGAGGACGACGACAAAGAAGCAAGGAGGATGAAGACGACGGCACCGAGAAGGGCAATGACGAGAAGGGCGACGGTGAAAGACAAAAACGACGAGGTCGGTGACGATGAGGGACAACGAGGACAACGACGACGAGAAGCAACAAGGACGACGACGAAGGACAATGAAGACGGCGACGATAAAGAACAACGAAAACGACGACGACGACGACGAAGGATTATGAGAACGACGACGATGGACAACGAAGACGACGACGAACAATAATGAGGAGGACGGCGACGATAAAGGACAACGAAGACGACGACGAACAATAATGAGGAGGACGGCGACGATAAAGGACAACGAAGACGACGACGACGACGAAGGACAGCGAAGGCGACGACGATAAAGGGCAACAAGAACCACGACGACGACGAAGAACAACAAGAACGACGACGACGAAGGTCCATGAGAACGACGACGACGAAGGTCCATGAGAACGACGACGAAGGACAAGGAGAACGACAGACGACGAAGGACAAGGAGAACGACAGACGACGAAAGACCATAAGGACGGCGACGACGACGATAACAGACTATGAGGACGACGACGAAGGTCCATGAGGACGACGACGAAGGTTCATGAGGACGACGACGAAGGATCATGAAGACGGCGACGACGACGAAGGACAATGAGGAATATGATGATGGACAACAAGAACGACGACGACGATGAAGGACTAAGAGGACGACGACGACGAAGGACTATAAGGACGACGACGACGAATGACTATGAGGACGACGACGAAGGACTATGAGGACGACGACGAAGGACTATGAGGACGATGACGACGAAGGACTATGAGAACGACGACGACGAAGGACTATGAGGACGACGACGACGACGAAAGGCAACGAGAACGACAACGACGAAAGACAGCGAGCACGAAAAATGAAAGGACAACGGAAGGACAACGACGAGGACGACCACTACGTAAAACCGCTAAATTGCAGGCGGCGGTAGATGTCATTCAAAGCCGTGATGTCGTCGTTGTTTTGAGCGCGGCTAACCACCGACGAAATGCACCTAGCAACCAACCCCAAACGGCTTACCAAATGACCGGCCGACTTAGGTAGGACATGAGGCGTAGGGGTGGAGGGGAGGCGGAGGGCATAGGGGGACTGGAAGGCGGTAGTCCCCCAACTAAAGGGGACTGCCAGGCTCTCTAGTTGGCCAGATAGGGGTTGTTGCTTGGGAGGATGATTGCTGGGCATCCAGGGCATCTAGATGGCGGATCTGAATGACGGGAAAACAAACAACAGCTAAAGGCCAGCTCGTTCGCCTCACTGTCGGTGGCGTGCGATGTGGTGAGGTTCGTGGTCAATGTCTTCAGCGTATCGAGCTCGACACGAATTGTTATCGTTACCATCACTACCACCACCACCACCATCATCATTATCATTATCATCTCCCTTATCAAAGACTCTGTAACTCTATCGTGGCGACTGTTCAAACTCGGATGCCGGTTACTGAACATCAGCAACCGGCATCAACTCGAACAGCGGCGACATTGTATTTGTCGTTGACGACTTGTTTTTAGAGCTGCTGCTGTTTATGCTGTTGCTGTCATTGCTGTAGTAGTAGTAGTAGTAGTAGTAGAAGTTTTGTTGTTTTTGTTGTTGTTATAGTGAAGGTACTTGTCTGCTCGCTTGCCGGCTGGTGGTATGCATTCGTTGTATTGGTTGACGATGATACTCTTGCTATAGCTAGTGACTACGACTATCCTCTACCTACTGGTGATAGTGGTGATGGTGGTGGTGGCGGTGGTGGTAATGGCTGGCGGATCTACCGCCATTGGCACCAGTCAGGCAACCAGCCGCCGGTACCCCCAAAGCAGGCTGGCGGTAATGATGCAGCAGCAGCAGCAACAGCAGCAGCAGTTTATGTCGATGTAGTCGCTGTAGTTATTATGATTGTTGTTGTTGTTGTTGATGATGATGTTGTTATACATAGACGTACTTGTAGTAAACCCTCGACAATGGCGGCTGCGGCGGTGGCGTGGTTAACGTTACACACAGAATAGCGTGTTACGTTGTTGTTGTTGTTGTTGCTGCTTCGGCGGCGCCTGCTGCTGTTGCGGCGGCTGCTATACACATTGATGTTGTTGTTGTTGCTGCTGCTGATGTTAGTGACAATGGCGTTCTGTCGCGCTTCAATGACAGCAGCGGAGACCGTTCAGCGCAGAGTGACCAAATAGACGATCTCTGGCACATTCTGCGGCTGATGGCGACAGTGCTGCTAGCAGTAAGAGTACGAGTAGTAATCGTTGTTGTTATTGTTGTTGTTCTCGATATTGGTATTGTTATTGTTGTTCTCGATGTTGTTGTTGTTGTTGGTATTGTCGTTCTCGATGTCGTTCTTGTTATTTTTATTGTTGTCGTCGACGGTGCTGCTTCTGCTGTTATTGTTGCTGTCGTTGTTGTTGTTGCTGCCGTCGTTGCTGCTGTTGTTGTTGTTGTTGATGTTTCTGCCGTTGTTCCTGTTGTTGTTGTGTTGTTGCTGCCGTCGTTGCTGTTCTTCGACTTGTCATATGAGCGCGTGCGAACGTGCGTACGTATACGTATATATATATATATATATATATATATATATATGCATCTATCTATGTATGCCTGTGTATATCTATATATGTGTGCATGAATTTATCTATGTGTGTATGTCTGCATCTAAGCATATATGCCTGTATCTATGTATGCCTGCATCTATGTATGTACGCCTGTATCTATGTGTATATGTTTGTCTGTATCTTTTTTGCTATGTCTGTATCTATTTATGTGTATATGCCTGTATCTATGTATGTATGCTTGTATCTAAGCGTGCATGTATACCTGCATGCATGTGTATATGCGCCTGTATGCCTGTATGTCTCTGTTACCACTAAACATTCCAGCTCCTCGTCGTCGTCGTCGAAGCGTCTGACTGAGGCACCACCAGCCAAAGCGCAGCACTTGGCTTGGCTAACCGCTGCTGCTGCTGATGCTGGTGCTGGTGCGGTTCGACCGATCGCCTCGATCCTATCGGCGACCTGACTGACCCAAGCGACCAAACGATGGCCGTGTTTAGCATAACTCGGTTAACCATTTTCACCCACCGCTATTAGCTCACAAATGGAGCAGCGTTTACTCGCTAACGAAGCGAACGTAAGCGAACCAACACGACGACGACGACGGCGATGGCAGCGGCGACGGCGACGACGACACCGCCCATATTGTTTTCGTTAGCGCGTTTCGTTGCTCTGACGACGACGCAGATCTAATTAAACGCTGATTGTTCGCCGCCGACGAACGGCATTATTCGTCCGACACTCAGGCACACTCGCAGCATGCTTGGCCTGCGCACTTATTGACTGCGAGAGCAAGCGACCGAATCCCTCCTTGCGCCAACATCGCTCGCGCAGGGTCGCGGGGTGTCGCGTTTTGAAGAATCATCATCATCATCATCACCACCACCATTCCCGCCTGTGTCTGTTTCGATTGCGGTTCACGCTGTCTTTGTCTAGATATATTTATCTCTATGCCACTCTATCTCTACATATATCCTCTTTTGCCTGTCTCTCACTTTGCCCCTACCTTCAGTCAACCTCATCATCATCATCATCAGCGTCGTCGTCATCATCAGCAGCAGCACCATCATCACCGCCACCACCACCACAATCACCACCATCATTCTCATCATTTTCATCATTCCGAAGTCCTAGATCGAAGTTGTTACGGCGCCTTTCGACAACCTCGCGGCTTTCGACTCTGACGGCGCTGAAACTGCTTGCTGCCGATACTGACGGACCGATCGGCTGGCTGAACGACTGACTACATCATAGAGTACGACAACAAGAAGTACCCCATGACCCGTACTCTAAGACGGTTTCGAATTATTAAACAATAAACATGGATAACAAACACAACAACGACAACAACAACAACAACGACGACACGCCACCATACGACACCTGTTGAAGCCGAAAATCAAATGAGCAACAACGGCCTATTCCACTCTATAAGTATGTGTGCTTGGTCTACTTGGCACAGCTACTTGCACACAAAGTTCCGGCTTTCGGCCGAGAGTTGAGTATTAATCGTCGTCATCAGCATCACATAATGATCACCACAGTCATCGCCATCATCAACATCATCAGCAGCAGCAGCAGCACAAACATGACCGAAATTATCCCTATTGCGAAATTGTTCTTCTCTCGGTTCGTTCCTATGCCGTTGTTCGAATTCGTAGTTTGTAATTGCTTTCGTTGAACTTGTTACATATTGAACATCGTTCGATATATATATATATATATATATATAGAGGTATCGAGCTCTAAGAAGTTTGGCAAGCTCGAAAGCACACGGATGTAAGCCTAGGCCGGCCTAGAGAAAAAACAGAGAGAATGCAGGCCTAAAGCAGCCAACATGATCGAGATGATGCGTTCATCTTCTGTTTTTCTACGATATACTACTAATTCTATCACTAGTCCTACGGCTACGGAGCGTCAGTAGGTGGAAGCGGTCAACTGGTGAAACCAACTCATACCCGGATAGCCTCACAAAACATTGCAAGACAGAGGCGCATGAAAGAGAGGCGGACATCTATCTACGCCATTGCATGCTGGCAGCAGCAACACTAACAACGTTGTGTCAACAACGACTATGGGACTACGATTGGGTTAGGTTCCCCTCCGTTTTCACGGTATTTCTTATTCGTTCTTATTCATTGTTGTTGTTGTTGTTGCTGCTGCTGCTGCTCTTGTTATCATTGTTATTGTCGGCGTCGCTGCTGCTGCTGGGGCTGTTGCAAAGTTTAATTCTACTGTGGAGATTGCTACCTGTACGTTCAGTGCTACCGTTGGAGTACATTATGTTTTCGCTGCTTGTAAATACCCGAGCCCACCCGAGTCTGCTCGCGACCGAGGCAACCGCTAGACACTACCAGGAGATGGCTCGCAAACTAAGTTGGAGCGGACGGTTCAGCAGCGAACACCTGGGAAGCGTTCGCCTTCTCCTCGTCGCCAATCGACGTCGTCACCTGGATGCCGGCATCATTGCCTGCTTTCATTCACAGATACACACACCTACACAGACAATAATGCAGGACATACAATTATATATATATATATATATATATATATATATATATATGCATTCCACTCGGGAGATTTCTGACGTTATAGTCTCGCTAACGAAACGATCCGTGTGTCCAACAAGCATTTCGGACGCGTGAAGCGCGCCATGAAGTGCCGGCCCGACGCGAGCCAAGTCGAGCCGAGAGGACGCAAACGGCGCCTCGACGAAGTCCGTCATGTCCTCTTTTTAGGACGCTTGCGCTGCAATCTAAGCCGGCAATTGTTGTTGACAGGGGGTATTGTTGTTCAGGTTGTGGTTGTTTAGGTTGTGGTTGTTGTTGTTACTGTCATTGTTGTTGTTGTTGTCGTTGCTGTTGTTGTTTTTGTTGCTGTTGCTGTTGTTGTTTATGTCGTCATCCGCCCCCGCAAGCGTTCACAGGGCATACTACTTGATTGGCTTCAGTCCACAACACATCAACTCTGCATACACTAACTAACCAAGACATACACACATAAATACATAGACACGGGAGGACCACCCTACGACGTGGCCCTGTCGTAGCAAGTTACAAGTTGCAACTTTCGAACAAGTTGACAGCGGCATTGTAGGCGCTTCCAATAGTTGTCTCTCTAGAAGCTCTGAGGTCATCATAGTAGCGGTATCAGTAGCAGTAGCAGCAGCAGTCGCCGAACCAGAAACAACAAAGCGGGTGGAAATGCCCACCTTCCCGTCCCCGCCTTTAGACAGAGAGGCATTTTACTGTTGGTACTGTTGTTGGCGGCAAATAGCTCGTGCTGCACGCTGAGGTGAAAATCTGGTTCAACAAAACCTACTTACCGAGAGAAAGAGAGAGATGGAGATAGAGAGAGAGAGAGAGAGAGAGCAATAGAAGGAGAGAGGGGCAACCAGTGAGAGAGATATGGGGGGAGAGAGGAGAGACAGGGGCAGGTAAAGATAATGGTACATGGGCGGTGAGAGGATTGATCGAAGATGCAGTGCATTCACTCTCGTGTGTGCGTCGTCTTTGCAGACAAACAGCAAACTGGACACGGAATGGATGCTGCTAGACGAATTCCTTGAATGCCTCGACGAAGAAAAAGCCTTAAGGCCGTGGCCGCCGCCGCCACGTCGTCTTTCTTCTCGTTTCTTCGGTTCAGTCCGGCGCGATTCGTCGTCTCTATACGAGCCAGCATGCGTTTGCCCCTTGCTTGCTTGGCCCCCGCCTGTACATACACCCAACCACCCACTCACTCCGGCTAGCAGTTTGAATTTGAAGCATATCCCAACCGCAGCAGCAGCAGCAGAAGAACAACAGCAAACCCAGCTCCACCAGCAACTCGGCAACTCGAGTAAACATCGCACCGCGTGCGATGCGAATGTCTGCCTCTGCGATTTTGTCTCGTCTCATCTCGTCTTGCTGGTTGGTTGGTAGGTATTTGCTGCGCTGCTCCTATACTGCAATTGCTCTGCTGAACGCGGCGAATCAAGTTGAACTCGCTTGTTTTTCAACCGCAGCTTGCGAGGAAGGCCTCGTCTTCAGCGATTTCACTCACTCTTCGTTTAGTTTATCTCCTTCTTTCTTTCTTTATTTCTTTTTCTCTCCCTCTCTCTTTATTTAGACTAAGCAAAGTCCGCCTTTGAACAAAAATGGGTGATACGATATATATATATATCTAAGAGCAGAAGTTTATGAACATGAGTAGACAATAAACTACCCCACGACGAGAAGCAGCACGCTGAGACAAGTGACAAACAAGAAACATTTAACAGAAGAATACTTTCTGAGACCACTACATAGTATATGTACTTTGTGAATACATATGTAAGATACCAATTATTCTAGTTATTAAGCTATACTCTATACTTTTTTCACGGAGGGGATATCAGTGGGTTGTGTTTCCGTCTGTTAGTACAATAAATTTGTTGTTGTTGTTGTTGTTATAGTTGTTGTTGTTGTTGCTGTTGTTGTTGCTGTTGTTGTTGCTGTTGTTGTTGTTGTTGTTGTATTGTTGTTGTTGTTGCTAGTATTTTTGTTATTGGTGTTGTGTTCATAGCCACTGCTGTCCGCTAGGTGGTGATGTGATGATCACCATCCTGATTGGTCAAAGCTGTCTCCAATTGTTAACAACTGACAAATGATAGCGAGTGGCGACGAGTAGGAATTCCGTGTGCGTATGCGAGCAGCATGAAACAGCAACACCAACACGAAATGAGTTAGTTATTTGCTATCATCACCGCTACCACCACTAGCACCACCACCACCACCACACTTTATCGCACTTTGTCGACGTGTGCCCACGTCGAAATGCGTGCTCGTCAATACTCGTACAAGCATGTTTATGCGTACGTTGACATCTGTGGTGGCGAACGCCGTGTTGTTGCCTGCCCACCAGCAACGGTCGTCGTCCCAACAACGGCACCAATTGTCGTAGTAGAAATTGTAGTATAGTAGCAACAACAACAACAACAACGACACGACAACAACAGCAGCAGCAGCAACAACAACAACAACAACGTGTTGTTCTCGTTGTTCTTGGCGCCGCCGAAATCGTCAGCCAGATCGGCGCTATTATCAACCTCATCAGTAGCGGCGGTGGCGGTGGCGTCATCATCACAATCATCATCATCATCACCACCACTACCATCCGCTCACCCGGAACGGTCGACATCGCCCAACTCGAACGGGCCTGGTACGGTAGCAGCTGCAACAGCGACACCACAACAACAACAGCAATAACAACATCATGCTAAACAAGCATTGTCAAACAAGAGCAACAACAACAACAACAACAACAACAGCAGCAAGAACAACAATCATAGCAGCAATAACAATAAGAACAATCACCATTATAGCAGCAACAACAAAACAACAACACGACAACAACAACAACAACTACAACAACAACAACACGACAACAACAGCAGCAACAACAACAACAACAACAAACGACCAAAAAGCGAGATCAACGGACGACTGACAACAAAGACAACAAACAGATGCCGCCACCGCGTCCGCCACCTACAAGCACCATCACCTCCATCAACAACAACATCATAATCATCATCATCACAATCATCATCCACAGTCAGCATGGTCGCCGCGGCCGCCGTTGTCGCCGCGTTGCCGTCAACGGAGCTGAACACAAAAGCAAACGGTCCTCCAACGATCGAATCGAAGCGGAGCGGAGCGACGTGACAAGCCCGTCCCAGCCAGCCAGCCAGCGACGGATTGGGCCGGTGGGCCATTTCAAGCCAGGGCCACACACAGCATCAGCAGCAGCAGCAGCGGTAGAGGTGCGCGAACCGCTCGCTCGAACCACTGCCGATACTGCTGCCGGGCCCAGCAGCTGCAGCAGCAGCAGCCATAGCGGCTAGCATAGGATATCAGCTAGAATAGGATAAGATAGAATAGCGTCATGCTGGTATACGTTCTGTATGAATGCGTTAATGCAAGCCAGCGACAACAATCATGATGACGACGACGACGTCGAGGAGACATATACGATAGTAAAGAAAGGCTACGGGCAGACAGGAACACACACACAGACAGCATACCCATGGCAGAAGCGGCAGCAGCAACAGCTTCTCTTGCAATCGTATACGTGCGAGTTTTATAACTAAATCAGTTCCTTAAATCTCTCTCTCTCTCTGTGTGAGTGTGTATGTGTCTTTCGTAATTACTGAAGCGATGCAGGCCGAGGCAGAACACCGATAATTGAGTTTGATCTTGTTGACGGACTACGAGTGTGAGCGAAGGACGGAGGAAGGGTGACTAGGGCACCCTAACTTGCAGACTCTTCTCGACACTGACGATGCTGCAGCTTTGACATTTTCGTTCCGTTTCCATGGCATCCATTGATCGGCCGTTCATCCGTCCGTTCGTCCGGACGGCAAACAGACAGTCGGACACGACAAACAGAAGGACAGATTGTCAGACAGAACGAGAGAGAAAGTGGAGAGACAGAGGGACAGCATGGCAGCATACAGAGGAAAGAAAGAGATTAGCTTCTCGGGGTCAATTACTGAATGTCGTTACGTGTGCGTGAAGGTGGACGGGTGTCCTTCACGAACCCATCCCATCGAACCCATCTGCTGATCCAGGTCTGAGTTTGTGGTGGATCGATAGATGCGGTAAATCTTCAGGTGCAAGAGGACTCACTTGCGGGCCGTGCCCTCATCATCGGCCTGTCATCGAATGGCAGCGTCGCCAACGAAAACAAAACTACAGTAACGATGACATGCGATAACGACGACGACGACGACGATGACAACAACAACAACACGCGCTCTGTCAGTGATGCAGGCACAACAGACAAGCAGTGTCTACGCTAACAACCGCAACTGCAGCTGAATCGACAAAATGTCCAAAACAGAGAACAGTTTCGAGCGGCGTGCTGCCGTCAGAAGGAATCGAATACTACTCCATTCGCGGACTATCGCCTAACTCGAGTTGTAATGGCCACAGTTCAGTCTAAACCGCTGCTGTATACATGCCAGCAACCACAGCAGCACAACAAACGAAGCCGCCTACATCAACGACAACAGAATCAGAAAGATTGACACTAAATAACTGAAAGCAGAACAGGCAGTGTTAACGCATTGTTTTCTTGCAGAACCACTCGACTAATATAGGTAGTGGGAGGCCTCGCGTTGCAGGGAGTTGCATGAAGACGAACACGTGGTGGTTGATCGTTTGATAGGTTTCACGCAGATAGTGTTTCTGTCGCTTGACTAATGATGAATTTTCCTCCACGTTCGTTCGTGCGTGCACGAACGGTGGTTGCTGCTTCATCTGTTCGCTGTTGTTACAGGTAACGATGTCGTTATCAAGTTTTCGAGCAGTGTTCGGATCTGCTCGGTCCTACTGCTATGCTAGCAGTAGTATTTCCTCCAGAATAGGCTATTAGTGTTGTTGTCATCTTTCAGCACGATGATGATACAATAATAATAATAATAATATAATAATAATAATAATATTATTATTATTATTATTATTATTATTATTATTATTATTATTATTATTATTATTATTATTATTATTATTATTATTATTATTATTATTATTATTATTATTATTATTATTATTATTATTATTACTATTATTATTATTATTATTATTATTGGTAGAAACAGCACCAAATATTGTGTTTATTGGTATTATACAAGTAGTGCATATATGTTTAATTGTTAAGCGACATGTCGAGCGGCACTGCCGGGTGGTGTGGACCCGGACGCACATCCATGGCGTCTTCCCATGGCGGGCTGTTTTTTGTTGTTGTTGTCTTGTTGGATGTTATTTTGCTATTGTTATCTTTCACGTCATCCGCCATCGGGGGGAGGGGGATGGGTGGGGTGTCTTCTCGCTGCCTGAACACGGCAAGCGGCAGATAAGCAGGCTGCTCGACCGCTTATCGACCAGCCGGGAGTCACCGGGAGATAGACACGCTCCCAGACAGCGCAAGATCACAGGCACATACGTGGCGTTGCGTCGTAACGCTGGCAGAAGCAAACGATGACGAACCTACATCGGCAGGCGCAAGCAATGAACGGTGAACGACGAAACCGATTCAGGCTGGTGTCGTTCATGTCACGCTCTTTCTGTTGTTGTTGTTGTTGTTGTTGCTATTGTTATTGACGTTTGTGATTGTTGTTGTTGTTGTTGTTTTTTTCGTTGCTTCTTGTTTGTAATATTGTCTCTGTTGCTATTAGTGTTGTTGCTGCCGTTATTAGTATAGCCGTTGCCGTTGTTGTTGTTGTCGTCGTCGTCGTCGTTGTTGCTGTTGTTATTGTTGTTGTTGTTGATCTTGTTGTAGCAGTCCGGAGTGGGTGACGCGAAACTCAAGTGAGCCGATGCGAGCAGAGTTGTTTCAGCTGATGCTGCTGCTGTTGCTGTTGTTGTTGTTGTTGCAGTTGTTGTTTTGCCGGAACGCCAAATGCCTGCTTGACGATGAACAGATAGATAGATAGATAGATAGATGGATGACTGGCTGACTGGATGGATGGATCGACGGACGGAGAAGCACCGTACGCTCCACTGGACATGCATGTGTTCAACAAAGGCGCGCACGCACGCATGCACTTAGCCAACGACTACAACAACGTCATTGGCGTTTACTGCGGCTACTGTTATTACGTGTTATTACGACAACAACAACAACAACTTCTGCTGCTGCTACTATCACGATATCAGACAGCAGCATAACCACCACCCAACCAGCCAGGCCATCCGGCACCAGTTTGCGAACCTGCTCTATTAGATTGCCCCCGTCAGAGGGCTTCGTCAAGCGCGCACTGGGATGTCCGCAGTACTGCTCGCAGTACTGGGGACGACGGCGATGGCGATGACGACGTCAACGACGACGACAACAACAACAACAACAACAACAGCGTCAACCAGCGCCCTCTACCGGCATGGGAAGACAGGGAAAGTGCGGACGGATAGCCGGCGGGTGCCGGGTGGCGGGTACCGCGCGGGTAGCGGGCGGGCGGACGGACGGGCGTCGACGCAATGGGACTTTTCCGTCTGCGCTCGTTGTTGTTCAGCGATTTGTCGTTGTCGTCATTGACATTGTCGTCGTCGTCGTTGTCGTCATTGACTTCGTCGTCGTCGTCGTTATCTTGTTCCTCCCCGGGTACGATGGTGCCGCTGTGATAGTTGTTATTCCTGTTGCTGCTAATAATGGATATGGTTATGATGTTGATGCTTGTAGAGGTGGAGGTGATGGTAGTAATGATGATGATGATGATGATGTTGCTGATGATGATGTTGATAGTGGGGTGGTGGTTATGGCGATGATGACTGTGGAGAAGGAAGGGTATGATGATGATGATGATGATGATGGTGATGGTGGTGATGATATTGGTAGTAGTGTTGGAGGTAGAGGTGGTGGTGGTAGTGGTGCATGCCATGTAATCGCGAGATTTAGTCAGTTAGTTAGTCAGTCAGACAGACAGACAGACATATAGATAGACCGGCAGGCAGACCTGCAGTGAGTGAGTGAGGGCCTCCCCCTTTTCTTCAGCAGCAGCAGCAGCAGCAGCGGCCACCGTTGCTGAACGTCGTCTTGATCGACGTCGTGGTTGTCTACTACCCCCCCCCCCCCCCCCCCATTCAAGCGGTAAACGTAAGTCAGTCTCCGTCACCACCACCACCACCACCATCGCACTATACCACCACCAACGGCAGACGGCTCAACCGACCGACCGACCGACCGAAAGAAAGCGACCAACGATCGACCAACCAGCCAACCAAACGGACGGGCAGGCAGGCGGGAGGTGGGAGGATGGCTGGTGTGGGGGGTCGGGGGGAGAAGGGAAGAGAAAGGAGAAGGGAAGAGAAGGGAGAAGGGAAGAGAAGAAGAAGTGGTGGCGGCGGGGTTGAGGTAAGCGGCGCAGGCGGATAGACTTCGGGCGAGGCGGCGGCAGCAGCAGCAGCAGCAAGCAAGCAGGCCAGCAAGCGACTATTTTTCGCCTGCTATCCGCCCCGCCCGACGTTCGCCGCCCGCCACAAGCTCACTCGGCGGGAACGGTACAGAACAGTACCGCCATGATGACCGTCCGTTCTGGTACCCCCCCCCCCGCACCCCCTGCTTACGCCCCCGCCTTACACCCCCATTTCCACACGAGAACATTATTACTACGAGTACAGACGTTGCCGACACCGGCAGCACCACGATGATGATGATGATGATGATGACGGTGACGGCAACGGCGGTGGCGGCGGCGGCAGCAGCAGCAGAAGCAGCCTCACCCGACGTCGATGACTCTCCCCTTTCCCTCATGTGCGTTTTTCTCTTTCTCCCGCGCAATCTTTCTCTTCTCCCTCTCTCTCTCATGTGGTACCTCTCTTTCAACCTCGCTCTCTCTCTCTCCCTCTGCTGCGATATATCGTTCTCTCTACCGCGGCATTTTTTCGCATTCTCTCTCTCTCTCTCTCACTGGTTTTTTCCCTCAGCCCTCACCACTCTCAGATATGGAAGAACGTCGACCGACCGTCCAAGCGACCCACCGGCCGGCGGACGCAGGGGCCGGCCGCTGACACGAGCGCGCGTAGTAACAACGTAGTACTTACTACTAGTAGTAGTAGTAGTAAGAGTCATCGTAGTAGTAGTAGTAGTAGTAGTAGTAATAGTACCAGCAGAAGTAGCAGCGGCAAGATCAGCAACAGCCGCCGCCGCTGCTGCTGCTGCTGCAGAAGCAGAAAAAGACAAAGAAGAAGTCGTCGTCGTCGTCGTGACGGCTGCGGCGGTGGCGACGGCGGATGAACAACAAGCAACAACCTGCTGCTGGCGCGGCTGTCGTTGCTTTTGCTTCTGCTTCTGCCTGTGGTGCCGCTGTCAGTCAGTCAGTCAGCCAGTCAGTGCATTCGGCTACAGGTTGACTGGTGAACGGTCGCACACGCAGACAGCCAGAGAGCGCCCCAACCCATAAAGCCCACAGGGCGGCCGCACAAGAATAAGGCGGCGAAGAACCGCAACAGCATCAGCGAGTAATCAAACGAACGAACGAACCCACGAACGCACGCACGCACGCACGCACGCATGCAGAAGCCTACGAACGATGTCCATGGTGGAGACACGGCAGTGATGACCGTGACTGGCTAGTCAGGCTGCTGCTGCTGCTGCTGTCCCCACTGCAATCGAGGAGTGAGCACTCTTCATCAGCTTCAAGTATACGAGAAGCAGCTACAACAACACATTGACTTCTGTTCTGACCAACGCGCGGATACTCATAGCTTCTACTGCTAGCCCTGCTACTGATGTTGCAGCAGCTACATGGTGTATATGTGTTGCGTGACGAACGAACGAACGAAAACATGTGTCAATGTGTACGCGCGAGCGTGTCAGTGTAGGCACGTAATCGCACGTGACGACCCGCTTGTTGTTCATACGTCTATGGATTGATGCCGTACCTTCCGTAGCTCGGTAGAGGTGCTCCGATGAAGAGCTCGTTCTTCCTCCTCAGCTGCTATCCAGCTACCTGTGTCGTCGGTCGGCGGGGGCGGAAGCTTGCTAAGACAGCGACTGCTAGCGCAACATCTACATTGTTCCCACAACGGCGACAACTTGTAATTTTACGACTTCGTGCGTGCCAGAGGTGCCAGGTTCGGGATTAACAAGCTGAGATCGAGCGAGCAAGGAATTTCGGAAGAGGTGGCGGTGTTCCGCACAACAACAACAACCCCCTGCAACCCCCTGCTATTGCGATTATTGTAACCAACCCCCTGCAAACAACGACGACTAGTGGCCGTTGTGACCGGTCGGAGTAGACGATTGGTTTGTGAAGGGCAACTACTTTGTGAGCTCTTCTTCTTATTCCTCTTCTTCGTCTCTCATCGAAGTAGTCGACTTCAATCGATGTGAGGAGAGTGAAGCACCGTAGCAGGAAGCGGCGACCGTGTCTGATCAATGAATGGTGGTGGATCGTGCATACGTGCACGCGCGTCATTGATCAACGCGGCGGCCCCATCTTAATCCGGTACTAGTTGTCTGTATGTATAAGTGTGTGTGTGTGTGTAAGGATTGTGTTCACTGGGTCGTGGCTCACCTCCCACCTCCACCTCCTCCACCGCCACCAAACAACACAGCGAGTGGGGTTGCCTAGCAACTCCCAGAACGCGCACACTCATTACCCCCCACTCACCGCCCCCCGCTCTAGTCGAGTGCTCCCAGTTTAGAGTTTGAATACCCCGTGTTGGTGTTTGTGCGCGTTTCGCCAACGGCCTAGCGTCCAATAGCGTGTGCTGTTGCTGTTGCGTTGTTGATTTGTACTGCAACGACCCCGCGTCAGATGTCAACTCATGACACACATCTGTCTATACGTGTCAGATCGTTGTGCGAAGTTACCACTCTCGGCACTGTGTAGCAACATTTAGTGGTGGTACGTGAAGTGGTACAACTCATCTACTGACTGAAGCTGCTGCTGCCACTACTACTACTACTACTTCGACTACAACTGATATCAACTTCAGCGAGCTGGCCGTGGTGAGCAGCAGTCGGTATCCGTGACGTGACCGTCCCCGAACTGGCCAGAAACTGACCACAGACGTGAGACCACAGTTTGACGAAGATTACTGCTGGATATACGATCGATGCGGCAACGCGACTTCGTGATTTATCGTTACCCTTGATGACCGCTGGTTGATAGTGACCGTTATTTGGTGCGTGTGGTTGCCGTTGTGATAGTCAATCACTCGAAATCTCGAAGCGCAAACAAACTCCAGCGGAAGTCGGACCCTATGCAGTATTGCTATTGTTGTTGTTGTTGTTATTATTCATATTGTTATTCTTATTGCTGCTGTTACTATAATAACCGAGGATGAGTGCGAACCGCAGCTGTTTCAACGTCAGTGCCCATGGATTATGCCGCCTATGGACCTCCGCCAACCTCGCGACGGTTGGTCATGGCACAGTACCAACTGCCTCCGCAGAAGGCCATCAACAAGGTGAGTTTTGAATTTGATCGATGTGACGACATGCATGACGACGAGAACTTCTTTATCTCGACGACGCAAACTATACTCGGTAAACTAACTCGAACTGTAAATGGAGGCTAACCAATGAGCGTAGTATGTCGTTGTTGTGGTCGTCCTCGCTTCGGTATGAGCAACTCTGAAATGGTACTGTACGCCGTTTTGCATTGCTTGCGGGAACTCCAACGAAAATCTAGCTGTTGTTTTGTTTGCTTTGTCCAAAAAGCGGGGCTAAACTTCGTTTCGTTGATTCCCGTGGTTTAATGTGGCGAGCACGTTGTACTGCGTACCACCCTGTATGTTCCAGCGCACCGCGTGTCTGCCCACATAAATCCGCATTTTTGTACTTGCCTACCACACCTAAGCCGCGTATGCACTTGCCGTTACCTATATAGCCGACTACCTGTCGAAGCTAGCCTTTGTGCAAGCTGTCCAGCGACTGTTGACCTCTGGACGTCCCTCTAGACATTCGTTGTTGGGAGTAGTTTGTAGTTCTATTGCGCTAGGTAACTCGTCCAAAGTTTAAGCTTAAAGTTTTCTGGCTGACTCTCAGCCAAGATTTAACGTCCACGGAACTGTTTTCCACATTGCTTCAAAGACAGACCCCCATAAATACAAATGTGCAACGGTGGGGCTCGAACCCGCGCACCTATGTGTCTCCTCCGGTTGAGAGGTGCAGACTTAAGCCACCACGCCACCGGGCTCGACGTGCTAGACAACCGGTCCGTTACCGCTGTTGTTGTTGATATCGCTGTTGCTAGTACTACGGACAGCTGACCGTCTAGCTAGATAGCAGATACCCGCAGATGTCCGCGGCTTGTCACGAGAGCCGAAGAAGAACGAATATCTGCCGCGGAATTCTGCACCGTATTCGGTTCTGCGAAATTGTTTCTTTCGCTCTCGCTCTCTCTCTCTCTCAATGAACGGTAAAGTAAACGACGCTGAACGACGGAAAGGCACGTCTGGTTGTACGCCGACACGACACGCTGTCGTCCCGAGCACCGAATTTACGAGAATATATGTGTACACGCATGAGTGTTGGTATTGTACACACAGCCAGCAACGCCCAAAGCAGCGCATCACACAAGAAAACTTCTGATGTTGCGTCTTCATTGCCCACCACCATCGCTCCTCCCGAACC
This sequence comes from Dermanyssus gallinae, assembly GCA_003439945.1. NCBI lineage: Eukaryota > Metazoa > Arthropoda > Arachnida > Mesostigmata > Dermanyssidae > Dermanyssus > Dermanyssus gallinae. The sequence goes on along the minus strand of QVRM01001309.1, from coordinate 255,773 downwards.
CCCGCCGATTCCTCTCGGCCCTTTGCTCCTTTTTAAGACGCGGACAACGCATAATAACCACTTGTCTTCCATGCAGTACGGTGCAATCCAATCAAGCGAATGCTTGCGATGAATCCCTCACCGAAATGCATCTGTCTCTCGGCGATGCAAGCTCACGTTCGAGACAACGACCGACGCGACGAACATTTTATCCGCCGCGCGAATGCTTCGCCTCTGACATATCGAATACCACCTGCTCGAGCCGCTGTACTGCTCCTGGTCCACGGTCCGTCACCGACTTCCTTCCTCTATCCAGTGGTACTCGATCATTCCATAGAAAACGACGAACACGATGACGAAATTGCGACAAAATAGCGCACAGGCATGCACGACCCGCAGGGCCGCGCAAACGAGGGAGGCGCGTGCAGTGTGATGATATGCGGCAATTGATGACGTCGTTTTTATTTGACCTGCGCCCCCCTCTCTTCCGCCTTTATTAGTGATGACGACAACAACAACAGGAACAACAACGGCAATAACAGGAACAACAACAACAAAACAGCCTACTATTAACATCAAGAAATACTACAATATTAACGACAAGAGCGAAAACAACAGCAATGACACCGCAATAGAAGCAGCAATAGCAACAGCAGCAAAAAACAACGACGTCCATAACAGCAACACAACGCCAACCATTTATTATTAGCCGAAATTCAAACGCATCAAAACACCAATGTATTGGTGTCCATTGCACAAGCGACACATTCTGTTGTTGAGACATTCAAGTTGAGGCAGGCTGGACATCACCCGAGCCCGGTGGCGTGGTGAATTCGCCTGTGTCTTGCCGGACCGGAGGAGACACATAGGTGCGCGGGTTCGAGCCCCACCGTTGCACATTTGTTGTATTTATGGGGGAAGGGAGTTCGTCTATGAAGCAATGCGACAAGCAGTCCCGTGGACGTTAAATCTTGGCTGAGGGTCAGCGCGAAAAGTTGAAAAAGGCTGGACGTTAGGCACGTTAGATCAAGACAGAGGCAACTGGTCGCTGGGCGGCGTATTTCGTCGTTGTATGTACGCCGATTGCAAAGTTGGGTGACGGATGTTCAACTCAAGAGACTTGCGCACTATCGCACACGAAGCAAAGCATTCCTAGGCTGTAGCTTGATCGTCGCAGCAGCCGTGATCCGGTGTAGAAGGATCAAGTTTTTCGAAGTAGTCAGTTCGACCAATACCAAACCTGTAGATGGGTGAGCATGAGCATGAATCTGAGAGATTAGTGGGTTTTTAAGTCCCACGCACGTAGTCACACTTAAGGCCACTAGTGACTCATGTGCATCGTGGCAAAACCTGCCAGAACAGGAAAAAAAAACAAAAACAAGTATCAACGACAGCTCAACTCAGGTCTATAGGTCCTACGTCTGCGTTTTCTTGACTCTCTCTGTGTCGACTCCTCTTGAGCCAAATTGACATCGACGTTTCGGTTTTCGTGGGTCATGGCCAAGGCGCTGCCGTTTTCAACCGAGCGGCATGCCGATTAATGACTTAGTATAGCACTAATTCCGACCCCGCAAACCCAACCCGCACGATGACGGCTTGACGGAATGATCCATCGACCCGAAATGCATGGCCACATTGCTGCTATTCGCAGCGTGAAGGTTCTTTCTCACCTAACCTATTGTTGCTGCTGGACAGGTGGAATGTTATACGTACGTAAGAACGTCGTCGTCTTCGTCGTCTGCGTCATCGTCGTATTCGAAGAGGTTGTTCCGTTTAGTTCGTGAGAGCGCACGTTGACCGGCGCGAGGTACGCGGGCGTTGTTTCCTTCCTTGACGCGCGTTACATTCGCGCGTTGGATTGTTCGAATCGTTTCGAATAGTTGTTGTTGTTGTTGGTTTTGCTCGGTTCGTGGTGATGGTGGTCGCGATGTTTGTTGTTGACGCTGCCGTCGTGTCGGCTGTAGGCTCCGTCGCGCGACGGACTTTTTCGCGGTATTGATTATTTTACTGCTGTTGGCGAGCCTCGGTGCCTCGGCAGGCTGCCGGACTACGACGCTTTTCTCAGATCTACTCAGCCGCCTCTACAGTCGCCTACAACCTGTGAGCAACAGCTGAAGGCGGCGGCGGCGGTGGTGGCGGTCGTAGTGGTGGTGGCGATGGCGATGGCAGTGAACGAGGAGACAAGTGGTCGAATCGACGATCTCCTAAACTACTTAACGAAGGCTGCGCTTCGCCTTCGCCTGTAGGAAGCGATTCGAGACAGCATAGCGCACGCACAATCGAACAACACCAACAACAACAACAATAACAGTAACAGTAACAAGTTGACGGCCGGCCGATAGTCTTATACGGGATCATCTTCTTCATGATCGTCCTTCGAGCGGTCGTTGTTCGAAGAATCGCCATCATCGTCATCATCATCATCATCACCGCTTTCATCAACAACAGCAAACAACAACAACCACATCATCGCCACCCCCATCGTTATAGACATCATCATTCGAATCATGATCAACAACACCAGCCCCACCCCAACACCACACCACGACCACCTTCCTTTCCTTTTTCTTTATTATGATCATCATTATCATCATCATCATCACAATTGGTGAATAAAAGTTGACTTCGTCATCGTCGTTCAAGTGCCGACGACTATGATGTGTGACGACTGACTCTGAGGACTCGGCTTACTGGTGCTCGCTAGTGCTGTTGCTAAGGGTCAATTCTTCGAATCGACATCGAATTCAGTCCCCTGAGAGTCGAGAGCGGATCGATGGATAGCTCACGGATCCAATGCTCGGGGAAGGGCTGGGACCTAGGCTGGGCTGAGCCAGCACCAGCAATAATAATAATAATAATAATAATGGGTCACTCGCGTTCCGCTTTGCTCTACAAGCCGCTGATACTGTTGTGGTTGTTGGTGGCATTGTTGTACTTTAACGCGTGTGTCGTCCGTTGTCCTTGGTCCAACCGGCTATCCGTCACCCGGACACTGAGATCCCAAATAACGATCGAATGGCCTCAGCCTTCATACCTCCCCACCTCGTGTTGTTTCGCCTCCGATGGTACGTCAGTACGGTACGCCGTAGACCCACCACTTGGTGAGCCATGAGTGATCTATGCACCGTCTATCTCGGCCACCACTCTCTGCCAACAGCCGCACTTTGAATTGGAGGTTGGTTTAAGCACGTCACGGTGGTGGCCTTCAAGCGGCAGGCGGCGGATCCTCAACAGAAGTCATGAGCATCATTCTCGGCATCATCATCATAATCTTGATCAGGGGATTGCCTGCCCCTGGCTCGATACTGCTTGCGAAGAATGCGACTACGGTTACGAGACTAAATAACGGCTGTTGCTATAATTGTTTTGTTGCTGTTTCTAATTTAATTTAAATAGCCGGTCGGCGCCATTTCGTGGGCGGTGACGCCGGGTAACGGTGATGATGGCATCATTGCCTCGTATCAGTACCCGAACAATAACTACAACAACAGCAACAACAGCCGTGTTGAAGCTACAGCGGTTAGCCGACAGAGCAACAGGAACGAACAGGATACACTGCACCAGTAGACTTTCCTATTTTTACAGTGAGCATTTTGTTTGTTTGGCATTGGTTTCATTGTGATAGTGATGATCACACATTTATAGGGGCTGGCTGAATGGTGAGGGAATGGTGACAGGAATGATGACGACAACTGACATGACGACGTTTTCAGTAGCTGCAGAAGCACAAAACGTGTTTCATACTGCTTGCAGGTTCCTCTAACCTGCCAGCACGTCACCGATAAACTTTGTGCGAACGAAACAGAGCAGATTAGCGTGAAGTCGTATCAAATAGTATCACGTATATATATATATATATATATATATATATATTAGTTGTAATAGAAGTTGGTAGGGTGGCATTGTTTTCTACAGCTGCTGTGCTGAGTATATAGATTATTATTTATTATTACATCACCTTTCAGTATTGTTGGTTATATAGATTATACTCTGGATGAGTGCGTGCGTAGGCAGATGTATTCTCTCATACGTGCACATACAAATGTATCTATGTATGCATGTAGCACGCGCATTTATATTCTCTTCTTGTATGTATAACGTTGCTCAATGTATGCATCACGTAAGTTCTTGTATGTTTGCGTATGCTAGTATGTTTTTGTATGGATGGATTGATGTATGTCGATTGATGGGGCGCCCGTATCCATCACGTGGGAGATGGAGGACGCTATCGGCGTTCGCTTCCGTCGTCCGGCGCGATCGCTCCAGGGAGAGGAATTTGTTTCCTTCCCTTTACCCCTTCCCCACCCCCTCCTCCCCCATTCACCCCGTCATCACCACAAGACGAAGTCGCCGTCAGGTAGCTAGATAACTGGCCAACTCACTCTGTTGTCGACGATCAAACTGACGGACAGCCGACCGTCTAGATAGAAACATAGATATAGATAGATACCCGATGACACAATCTTGCCAGAAACGATACAACAATAGTAGTAATAGTAGAAGACATCGTACTAACAGTACCACGTCGACGTCACACGGAAAAAGAAGAAGATTGAGTGGGGGGCGGGGAGCCATGAAGAAGAATCCCGAACAACAACAACAACAGGAGTTATAACAAACAACAACAACAATAACAACAACTGGTAAGCGTGATGCTTGTTGTTGCTAATGTCTTTATTAATGTTATTGTTGTTGTTGTTGTTGTCGTCGGCGTTGTTGCCACCGCCGTAACTTTTGTTTTTTGTTATCAACGCTGTGTTTACTTAGGGTACGCTACGTTGTGTCTTTGTCGGTCTCAGCCTCTGTAAGAAGGGTGTTTTCTAGCCACACTCACTTAGCTAATGGCGTCTCATCGACATTATCATTAGTCAGCAGTAGCATCATTATTATCATCATCATCATCATCATTGCGAATTGCATTCTATGACATTAGTCGGCACATTGTTGTCGTTATCTGTTAGAAGAGCTGCGAGCTGGATGGATGGACTACGTTGTCTCGGACCGTCAAGGAGCCAGCGTTGAAAATGCGCAAACAGATAGAGAGAGAGAGAGAGAGAGGCAACAGAGCAATCAAAATCGGGACATGCCGCGAGAGAACGCGAACAACATAGAATGGTGCTTGTTGTTGTTGTTGCTGTTATTATTGTTGTTGTTGTTGCTGTTATTATTGTTGTTGTTGCTGTTATTGTTGTTGTTGTTAGTTGTTGTTGTTGTTGTTGCTGCTATCATTGTTGTTGTTGTTGTTTGTAGGACTTGTGCAGCAGCGTCTATCAGCGATTGCAGAAGCAGAAGAAGAAGAGGAATAGCAAGAGAAATAGGAAGAAGAAGAACACAATACACCGACATAGCTTCAGAAGGGCGCTAGCTGCCAGTGGTCGACGAAGCCAGTGTAAAGAGGAGTTGAAGCGCGCCGTGCTACCATATCATATGTGTGTCTGTCTGTCTGGCTTACGTCTTGTCTACGTATAAATAGACGTGCTTACGTCCGTACATACGTGCTTGGTTGGTTGGTGCCTTGGAGGCACCACGGCGCCGCTATCGATCGTCGTCGTCGTCGTTGTTCATCGCATCATAGCAAGAGACGAGTAGAAGGTTCGCGAAGAGCATGAGAAGATCCGCATCGGAGGCAGGCAGGCAGGCATCGGTCGGCGCCAATTCGACCACGACCACGACCACCGCCACACTGCAACAGAGTTGTTGTGCTAATAGCTCTTAGTAGCTTGTAGTAGTCGCAGTAGTAGTAGTAGCTGGGTTACTTATGGAGCCGCCCTTATGGTCTTCGCCCGCCGTCCACCGTCACCACCACAGAGGCGTTGTGAACCTGAAGCCTCTGAATCAGCGTCGGGACGATAGAACAGCCTTGTCGTGATCGTGTATAGTAATGCTGGTTTTGTTGTTGTTGTTGTTGTTGTTGTTGTGTTGTTGTTATTGGTGTTGTTGTTGTTAGTGCTGCTGTTGTTGTTGTCGTCGTCGTTGCTGTTTTTGTTGCTTTCTCGAAGCGTTCATCACTTCAGCTGATTAGGGTCAGGTTAAGTTGAGCACCCCCCCCCCTGAGAGACTTCCGTCCGCATTCGTTGTTGTCCGCAACAACCCAGGCTCTTGCTGCCGTTAGGTGCTTTGTCTCCTGACAGACAATACGTAAGGTGTTACTGTTATTGCTGTAATTGTTGCTGCTGTTGTTGTTGTTGCTTGCGTTGTTGTTGTTGTTTGTAGTGCTGTTATTGATGTTGTCGCCGAAATATGGTACATCACCGCTGTGTACCGTACTACCTGAGGAGGGGCTGCAAAACGAACTTAGGGCGAAACAGATGCGGGTATCAAAGGGCCTTTCAATTAGTCGGCAGTCGGCAAAAACTAGACAAAGGTTGAATATCTCAGGAAAGTATGCTTATTCTGCTGCTTAAGTCGCCGATTACACCGCTTTTCAAAAAGGCGGTGTGCCTTTGAGGTTTGGATAAAGGCCAGTTGGTCTCGGGCGCAAACTAGAAAGCTTGGCAATACCCAGGAATTGACTGTATTCACACGTGGTCATAGAAGCAGTGGATACTAATTGGACTACGACCTGACTTTTCGAAGAAGAACCTGGTGATCTGCCACCACGTGAACCGATCTCAGCCTTACTAAAGACAAATAGAAAAGCGGCTTTTGCGCTGCCAGCTAGATTGAACGTGCTCTGCTAGATACTTGAGAAGCAAGTGCGTTTCCTTGCTGATGGGTTCCAGTGTCTCCACTACGAAAGGTATGAAAATGTATCCCCTAGAAAGTTCAGAATATTTACTCCTTTCTACGGTTTTTCCATGTTCCGTTACCCATCATGGCTCGACTGAGCTTCGGTGCAACTAGGGTACGGCCGTTGTGCATGAGACCATCACGTCCCACGCTGAGCACTTCGCATATGTCCGTAATGAGATAGTTACCTGATCAGTCCCTGCTTTGCCCGTAACCGCTAAGTCATCTTTAAGAGATTTTTGGGCCACGCTGTGGAGTTCTGAATGTCTGGGGAGCTTGTTGATGGTGTTGAGACAACTCAGTGGGTGTAAGCCATTAGAGTCCACGGCCTCTTCACGTAGTTTGCGCAGGAATGGCTCACATATCACAAACCACCTATCCTTCGTGCGCACGTCTGGCGAAATGAATTAGAGTACAGCATGCTGACGCGAGGGCAGGGCTTCCTCCGCTAACAAGATAGTGCCGCTAAGAACATGGCGCGGTCTCTGCGTTGTTCGAGGATTATTATTATTATTATTATTATTATATAAAACCGTGTTGAAAAAAAATACTATTATTCTGATATTCCAGTTCTGTTGTTGATATGGCAGTTCTTTGCCGGCTTGCTGCTGCTTCACTCTTGTTCGGGATGTGGTCGTCACACTGCATCACTAACACGTGATGTTTATATATATATATATATATATATATATACGGCGTGTGTAAAGAGAAGCGGCAGAGCAATTACACATTGAGTTCTTCCCTTGTCGTTCTGTCTTATGTTTTTTGCTCTCTCTTGTTGCTTGTTCTTCATTCCCTCATATGGGCCACTGTGGGCCACTTGGTGCAAACAGCAGCAGCAGCAGCAGCAGCTGGCAGTAGCCGTCAGCAAGCGGTGTCAGGAACAGCAAACACAGCAGCAGCAGCAGCAGCAGCAACAGCTGTTGCAGAAGCAGTAGCGGTTGGTTGTGTCAATTCAACAGTCATCAGTGAGTGTCGTCTCTACTACGTTTAACGTCATTGACTCCTCACTGCACTGACGGTCTGACGGAATGACGGACTGCCTGACAAACTGACTGACCGAATAGTGGACGGACGGACGGACGGACGGACAAACTCACTGACAACAGACGGACAAGCTGACCGACTGACGAACAGACAACAGACAGACAGACAGACAGACAGATAGACAAATAGGCAGACAGTCACATAGACTCACTAAGTTCTAAGAGATGGTCTAACAGCGACCGCATTCATTTATGTACGACGGGCGGCCGGGTGTCGAAGAATGGTCAGACGGGCGGACCATGGACAGCTGCAGGGCCAGCATCAGCAGCAGCAGCGGCAGAAGCTGACAGCTGGGCTGTGCGATGCTGACCCGGTTACGCTTCGTCTTTCGCTCTCTGTCCGTCACTGTGTGTCCGGTTGTCTCGCTGTGGCTCTGTGACCGTCGCCGCTTTGCTGTGTTGTGCTGTGCTGCGAAGCAGCGACCACCGCCGCCGCCGCCGCCAATTTTGGAATTGTTACGGCGGTGGCCCCGGCAGCGGGAGAGCGCCTTTTTCGACCGGCCGGCCGGCGGTCGATTGTGGTCCTAATGCTTCAGTTAATGATGATGGTGATAATAATACTGATGAGGATGCTGATGATGGTGCTGATGATGATGGTGTGGTGGTGGTGGTGGTGGTGGTGATGACTGATGATGATGATGATGCTAATGATGCGGTGGCAGAATTAATCATAGAACTGCTACTTGGCCATGCGGTTTGTCGCTGCTGCTGCTGCTGTCGTTGTTGTTGCAACTGCTGTTGCCGTCATCGTTGGTGTTGTTGTTGTTGTTGTTGCTGCTGCTATAGTTATGTTGTTGTTGCTGCTGCTGCTATAGTTATTGTTGTTGTTGTTGTTGCCGTCGTTGTTGTTGTTGTTGTTCTTGTTGATGTCGTGTGTCTGTTCTTGCCTGGTGCGCGTTCCAACAACAACAGCAGCAGCAACAATAACTAAAGTAAGCCGGGCCTGACCCCAGCCGACAGACAGAGAACAACGAACAGCCAATTAACAATGAACAAGAAGTAGACATCAATAACAACAACAACAACAAAAATGGCAACGACGACGGCGGCGACGAATGAACGCATTCTTGGTATCGTGATCGTGATTGTTGCGCGGTTACGTATTGAAGCCGTGATGCTGGCGGCGGCCGTGATGGTGGTGGTGGTAGTGCGGTGTCGGATGATGATGGGTGGCTGTGGTGGCGATGGTGATGGTGGTTACCAGAGAATGTTACGTCCGGAGCTGCATTACGTTCTCAACGTCTGCCCTGCTGCCGGCGATGCTGACAGTAGTAGCCTACAGCAAAAACCGCAGCAGCAGCGGCAGTAGCAGCAGCAGCAGGAAAGACAAAGATCCTGAAAGACCGTTAAGGCAGACGGGTGGGCGAACGGTCAATCGCTCAGTCAGTATTGGATTGTCGGCAAAATGATTGTCGTCGTCGTCGTCGTCGTCATCACCACCACCACCACCACCACCACTATGCTGATGGTTGTCATCCAGCTTGTACGTAGACCGGATGATGAAGTTAACCAACAGTCAACTAACGGTTGTTGTGCGCGCTCAAGGTGGTGATGCTGGTGGTGGTGGTGGTCATGATTATGGTGATGATGTGTTCCTTATGCTAATGATGATGATGATGGTGATTCAGGCCCGCACTGGTTCCGTCATAACGATCATTACGACAATGATGATGATGACAACGATGTCGACAATGATCATAAATCTTTGTCATAAATTCAAAACGTTTAGGGCAGGAAAACGAACGGGTTCACATAACTACAGGACAGACGAAGATGTAAACAACCAGGCGGACAGGCTGCGTGCCGCCCTACCTGCCTATGTGCCTGGCAGGTTTTCGTATTTCGTGCACGTCAGAGCAGGATCCGTGCAACCGTTAGCAACAACTAACGGTTGCACTCATGCTGCTGAGCAAACGGTTTGTTAAACGAAAACCGTTGCGCATGACTAGGGACAACAACAACAGCGGCAACAACAAGAACAACAACAACAACAACAACAACAACTTTAACAACGACAACAACAACTGCTTTTAACCGACCGGACCGGATCACTAGCGTCCACATCAGCATCGTCAGCTTCAGCTGTAGTAACGAACGCCAATGCATCGGCTTCACGATCGACTGCGGTTACCGGCTACGGGTAACACGACTATTACTACAATTCGCAATAGTAGGAGTAGTAGTAGTAGTAGTAGCAGTGAGGGCGACGGTGGTTTAAGCGGCTAACGCACCGTTGCTGTTAAAAAAGCGGGGCTGGTTGCTATGACGACCGGAAACAATAGATCAGCCTATGATCGAATCCGCCTTAGGAGAAGTTCGCTTCTTCTTCCTATTCTTCTTCGTGCGTCCTGCATTTTAGGGCTGAGCATTATCATGCTATTGGTGCTACTACACGCCTCTGCTGGGTAAATTAGAGCCGATTAAGTCTACAGAGTGGGAAAGCATTGATTTGCTTTGTAGATTGTGTCGTAAAGCGTTGAAATTATTCATACACGGAGTGCAATCTCTGACCGGCCGGCTTAAACTAAGAGCAAGTGTGTTAGGATATGACCAGAGCTGCTGCCCCTTACAAGAACTGTTAGAGAAACGCTAAATATCTGAACATGTCCGGTCCTCGGCGCATTGAAGATATGCCTTACGGCCAGTCCAAGCCTGTAGGTCCCCTAGAAGGATAGTCTAGAAAAAGCAATCTCTCTAAAAAAGATTTTCAACTTTAGACCCCCCATTCAGCTTGACGAACTGAACTTGAAGTAATAATGGCCACCGCTGTCGGGCTGAACAAAGTCACGCTAAATACGGGTAAAGACAGAGCGATTTCAGCAGCCGGGAGTAAAAATTCATTCGTAGTGGGAGAAGTCATAGGAAGAGTCCAATAGTCGTGGCAGACATTTTTACGTCGGTAGTTCGAATATTGACTTAAGAGATCAGTTCACGATTTTCGCGTTGAGTGACGTGCTGCGTTGCAAGCCAGCAAATGCAAGCTGGCTTGTGACCCAAATAGAAGTAAATGTAATCATGTAATCATAAAGGAGTCGTTGTCGTAGTAGTAGTAGTAGTAGTAGTAATGGTAGTAGGTGTAGTGGTAAAGACAGGAAAATAAATGACGAACAAGAAAACAAGCAAAACAAATAGTAACGAAAAATGAAAAGAATAGCGGCGAAGAAGAACGAATCAGAGAGAACGAAAGAAGGAGGAAGACGAAGAGAAAAACAATCGTCCACGAAACAAAAACGACGACATTGAGATCTGAAGTATCAAGCTCATGATGACCACGAAGATAACGGTGGTGGTGGTGGTGGAAGAGATGATGGGCAAGGCGCATTATGGCGGACATCCCGAAGGAGCGAAAGCTTGTGAAGTCTTGCGAAGGCTTACCTGTCTGTCTGTCGGTCTGTCTGCCCGCGCGTTCGGCATGATGACGTTTGTTTCGTTCCGCAGGAACGAATGCTTCAAACAGGAAAACAGAGGAGAATTACAGGTAGCGAGCAAGCGAGGGGGTGAGTGGGAAGAGGACGAGCGCCGTACAGACCGCGGAAAGAAGCAAGAACAAAACGAAGTTATATTAGCGAAGTTCTATTAGCACACTACTACTACTAGTACACACACATACTGCTACAACGATGGTGGATGCAGGCGATGCGCTGTCGTCAGCTGTAGTTGCTCGACGAACGCCCGAAGGGGAACAGGAGAATGAAAAAGGCCCGAAGGTCCGATTGGCCCTCTCGCTTTGACGTTTTCCTGGACTTTGCCTTTGACGGTACCGTGCTGCTAAGGTTGGTTATTCGGCTGCTGTTGTTGTTGTTGTCGTTGTCGTTGTCCTGGTGGCCATTGTTGCAACTGTTGTTGTTGTTCTGAGTAGTAAAAGCCGCTGTCATTGTTATTGTTGTTTGGTGATCCGGCTGTTTGTTGTTGTTGTTGTTTTTGTTGTTGTTGTTGCTGCTGCTGATGTTCTTGTTGTGAGTGGTTTAGCCGTTGTCATTGTTACCGTTGTTTGGTGGTTCGTTGTTGCGTATGTCGATATTGATGTTGTTGTTATTGTTGTAGTTGTTGCAGCTGGTTCGCAGGTAGCTTCCAGTCATCGTTAATGCTGAGGTAGCTGATATTGTTTTTGCTGATTTGTTTGGTGTTCCAGCCGTTGTTGTTGTTGTTGTTGCTGCCGCCATTGTTACCTACCGCCGTTGCCGCCGTTGTTGCTGTTGCTGTTGTTGTTGATGTGTTGATGCTATTGGTGACAACAACGACGGTGTTGTTATGTCCCGAACGCGGCACGTTATCTCGTTGAGCCGCCGTTGCAACGCTTTGGAGAAACGTTCCTTCTCGCTGACGATAGACCCTGCTCGGGGGCAGATGGGGGGAGGAGTCGGTCGAGGCTGGGGTCCGTCTCTTTGCCCCACACACACTTCTCGTTTCGGCGGCGTGCCTTCGATCGCCGTCGTAGTCGTCTTCGGTTTCAACTTGGACATTCAAACAGTTGTCAGGTAGTCAAAGTGACTCAAATACCACTAGTCGTAGCGGTAGTAGTAGAAGCGGTAGTAGTAGTAGTAGCAGACGTCTGTACGAGTTACAGGACAAAAGTAACAGTAATTGACGAACAACAAGAAGAACAATAACTACCTGCTGCCAGATCCGTCGATGGTAAGTGTCCGGACAGATGGAAATCGGCCAGAACCATCGGTCAAAGTTAGTCCGCGACACGTTTCAAAGACTGATATTGCATCGCAGTTATTTCTGCCGTTGTTGTTGTTGTTGCTGATATTGTTATCGTTGATATCGCTAATATTGTTGCTGTCGTTATTGTTGCTGATATTGCTGATATTGTTGCTGTTATCGCTAACATTGTCGCTGTCGTTATTGTTGCTGATATTTTTGCTGTTGTTGTTGCTGATATATTTGTTGTTGTTGTCGTGGCAATCATCATTGTACTTCTCGGAGTTCTCGATGATGAGGCAGAGCTAGCTGGGAAGCCGTTAGACGTGAGAACCACGCACCCCAGCAGCAGCAGCAGCAGCAGCATTAACAACAGCAGCAGCAGCACAATATCCTCATCTTACCAGGCCACTTGCTGGCTGCCCGCAGTCACCGACCGGCTCGCTCCGAACCCGCATACGTTATGACGGTGGGGAAATTTCAATTGTTGTTCCTGCCGCTTTGATGTGATCGCCTGCTGTCTGTTTGTCTGTCTGTGAACAAATGGCACGTGATCAGCGGCCTGCTACCGCCGCCGCCGCCAGCACCGCCGCCGCGGCATCGCGCTGATGATGCAGCGGTGCCTGATCTGTCGCTTGTCTTGGCTCGTTCATTTGCGATGTGGTTACCTTTGCTGCGCTGCCCTAACCACCAGACCCAACGCTCACAGGAATGCTACACTATCATCGCGTTTACGCTAATATATTTATATATGCATACTTATTCATTTATACGCCATTAGTACGCATATATATATATATATATATATATATATATACATATATATATATATATATACACTATTATCTGGTTTGTGTATAATGCACCATAGGTCCTGAGACAAAAGTGTCTAATAAAAAGAAATGTATATGAACGTTTATCGGTTTTTGCGATTACATGCAGAAGGCGTATTGCTCTTGCGTGCTGAATAAATTATGTGGTGGACCAGTGATTTCGGGCTAGAGTACACGGGTGTGCTGGTTGCAACACATTGAGCGTGGAGGTGAGCGAGCGTTCGTATCAAGGCTAGTCTGCTATTATTGTGGTCTCGTGTACGGCAGATCATGGTGGTATTAATTGTCTACATGTGCGCTGCGTTGAATTATTGTATGTAAGAGAAAAATAACACCTACGAAAGCCCATTAACGTGAAACTTTGCTATTTTACCACCACGAAAGGCTGACTTCGGCAGTCCCTACGATGAGGATTTGCACGACGGTCTAAGGGTCTCATACTGAGTATGATCAAACTACAATGCGCTGGTTTGATTGCTGTTATAGTGGATCTTTCGGCATGTTTTATCATATATTGAAATGACGAATCAACTATGGTCAGTCAAGTTGGCCTTCCATAGTCGATACGGATGATACGTATAATTGCTCTCGTACATTAATTAGTACACATTCGACACTCGGCGAGAACTCACAGAGATGAGGTGAATGAGGCGTCGCCTGTGTTAGTTCATAGTTAGGTTATTCGCACCTAACTGTGCACCTAAGTCGTGAAGCGTTACGATATGTGGGCGCCTGCCGCATAGACTCTACGAACTAATCCGCATGCTATGAAGACCATGCTGTGGTTAAAAATTATCGTCCCATTTCTAAGAAAATGGTTTGTCTTTCAACTAGAAGCGTTGCGTTTTCGTTCTGTGTCGTCGTTGTTGTTGTTGTTGTTGTCGTTGTTTTGTTGCTGTTGTTGTTGTTGTCGTTGTCGTTGTTGCTGTTGTTGTTGTCTTTATCGTTTTCGTTGTCGGCTCACTAGAAGTCTTTAGTGAAGTAGGAAGCAGAATCGTTGATTGGCTTCGGGCTGTTGATTTGCTGTGAACGTCACGTATATCGTGTCGACTAACCAAGTGATCAACCGAGGGTAGGGTACCACTGAAGCAGTCAGACAGACAGACAGACAGAGAGACAGGCAGGGAATTGGAAACGGAACACCGCCTATCCCGGCCTAGCTCTTCACGGACTGACACGTTGACTCGCAACAGCAGCATCAACGGCAGCAGCAGCAGCTGCACTTCACACACGGGGACCAGTCTGCGCCGGCGGCCTGCGCGGCAGACTTTGTGGGTGGCGTTCGCAAAGTGCACCGTCACCGTTCCAACGCTGGCGTGCCTCACTGCCCACAGGAGAGCTATGGCTCACTAGGTAGGCTACCTCTGCCTCTATGTCGGAACGCCCGGTGGCGGCGTGGTGGATTCGCGCCACGCCTTGCGATCGTAGGAGACACATCGGTGCACGGCAGTGGTTCGGTCCTCACCGTGGCGGCACACCTGTACCTATGGGGTTGTCCGTCTCACGTCTTACGAAGCAATTTTGCGAACGCAAATTCGTGCATCCGTTCGGTGTTCGGGCTAAGAGTCAGCCCGGAAACAGCAGGTAGATAGATCCCTATGGCCAACGAAGCAGGTGCGCACTTGAGCAGCAGCAGCAGGTGTTGAGCGTGCAAAGCATTCGTGCAAGTAGTACATGGTATTTTCATGACAAAATCTTTCGAATAACTTATTGTTTTTCGTTCTGGATGGGTCGAAAGCACGGATCGTGTCGACCTAGGATTTGTGTATCTATATATCTAACTTTGCGTGTGTGCCATAGCGTGCATTGTGATCAGAAAAAGAGCATTTTTATCAGACGTATGATTAAAGTCACAAGTCAGGTGTCATAAGTTGTGGACATTGGATTGGCGAGCTGTATTGCGGGCCCCTATTGTGGATGTTTACCGACTAGCATGAGGATTCTCTGCGCTCCTAGAGGAAGACGGACCATACACAGATGCGTATGCAGTGATGCCGGATCAAAAGTCAGATATATCATGTTGCTGCTAGGAGTACTAGCTAGTACAAGTAATAATAATAATAATAACTATATTACTATAGAAATTATTTACAGAAGAAAAACAATTATTGCTTATATTTGTATTGCTATAGCAACAGTTTCAACAGAATACGCCTATTGTCATGATCGTAATCTTGTTTGCTGTAGCCACTGTATAGCATCATACGTTTCTATCAGTCACGCGCTTTGCAGCTGTCATTGACATGCAATCCGACACAACTCGATTTGCTGTAATACGTTTGCGGATCGATATCGATGCAAAACTGGGCACTTAAATATATATATATATATATATATATATATACATTTTTATGCTTGCATGTATATATATATATATATATATATATAGTGTGCTTACTCGCGTGTTACGTGTCTCAATCGTTGTTTCTCAAGTGTCGTGTTTGATTTATCGTGACGACACTGCTATCCCTCGTTTATCATATCATGTTGTTTGCATTGTTGTATATGTATTTCTGTTACGGACGGTTGCCTACAGCGATGCTACTACAATGGAAACACGATGCGAACTGCTCCGCGCGTCGGAGCAGTTCGATGTGCAGTGTCGGCACCAATTTTAGTCACTGCCACACAAACATCCATATATATATATATATATATATATATATATATAGGCGCGCTCCAAGGGTAGAGCAGCAAAAACTCGAACATAGCCAAAAACAATACCTGACAAAACAGCAGCAACAGCAGCAGCGAACTTCGTAGAACGGCCCCCTACCCACAGCGCGGCAAGCCAACTCCGTCGCTGATTTGACACGGCACGGTACCGTAATGACATGCATCGGATGGCAGTGCCGAAGTAATCTTATTTCTCTTCGTAATAGAACAAACGAGTGATGGCCACTATTCGTGCAAGTTTGCGCGTTACAGAAAACAATATATATGTATGTATATATATATATATATATTTATATACATATATATATACATATACATATCTACGTATATGTACATATACATGCACAAGACACGTAAAGTATATAAATATATATTTATACATATTGGATACGTACCGTGCACTTGAGAGTCATTTGCCGCGAAAGCGGTTGTTTGGAAGCGTAAGCGAACAAGTGCGCACACGCAGTGATAAAACGCGAAACTGAAGAACAACAACGTTTATAGCAATAGCAGCAGCAGCCAACAACAGTTCGAGTGAACAAAGAAGGAGAGAAACCTCATCTCAACGAGTCGCCCAACACCGAAACTGCTGATTCGAAACTGCTGGTTGTTCAGAAGACTCGTTGGCCAGCGTCAAAGACAAAGACGATGACAATGATTCGGGGCATTAATTTGCGATGACGACGACGACGACGATACGACGAAATTTATCGTTGCGATGCGAATACCTTAGTGAGTGACTTACTAAACTGTCTCTACAATGAAAAGTGGTTTGCCCGTTTGTCAGCTCTGCTCGTCAGCTCACTCAACCACCCGTCCGGCCGCCCGCATCATCGACCACGACGTCGGGGCGGACGTCTGAAATTCACAACGCGTCGTAGACACGTTGCGTTGTTTCTTGCTATTTTTTTGTTGATGTTGTTGTTGTTATTGTTTTTGTTGTTGATGTTATTGTTGTTACTGTTGTTGTTGTTGTTGTTGCTAGAAGCCAGTTCACGAAACGTTTTATTTGAGATGTAGTTTTTTTTTCACTTGTCGTTGCTGCTGTTAGTAATGTTGCTGTTGTTTTTGTTGTTGTTGTTGTTGTTGTTGTTTTTGTTGTTGCTGTTTTTGTTGTCGTTATTGCTGTAGGCTGTGGTGTTGCGTTATTTTGTTTGTTTTTATTTTGTTTGTGCATAGTTGTGCGTGCGTGCGTTCGTTCGTTCGTTTGGACGGTGCTTAGGCGCGTAGGTGGCATGGCGTGGCGTGATGTGATCACCACCCGCCGTGGCGATTCGTGAGCACTGCCTGCTCGATTGGTTTGGTGCGTCTTCTTCTTCACACGGACACTAAACACAGACAGACAGACATTCAGACAGAGGGCGAGAACGGGCGCGGAAAACGTGCGTGAAAGCAAGCGAAAATCTAAAAAAAAAGACCATATGCAATAATAACACCAAGTACTACTAATATATATATATATATATATATATATATATATATATATATATATATATATATTATATAAGGCTGCTATATACAACGTTAGCGAACGTTTGATGTCAGAGTTCCCCGTTGCATTCGTCTGTCGTTTTTGCTACCATTGCTGGTGCCATAGCCGTTAGTGCTGTTGTTGTTGTTGTCCTTGTTAGCGTTTTTATTATTGTTGTTCCTGCTAAAATGTCTATTATTGATGTTTGTCGATGTTATATTATTGTTGTTGTCGTTGCTGTACTGCTGTTGTTGTTATTGGTTTTGTTCTTGTTATCGCTGTTATACTGTTGTTGTTGCCAATGGCAACAAATCATACAGTTGCTTCTACTTTCTGCTGCTGCTGCTGCTTAGTATTTACTAGATTACCACTATAGCTTTACTTGGTACACGACGATTTCTACACTGGCGTATGCTATTACAATGCTATACAAGCGTCAGTCAGGTTAACAACACTACCTTAGTGGCCGAATCGGCATCTGCGTGAGCGACAAAGCATATAGATAATGTTGTTGCGCTAATGATAGACGTCACCCCAACAGCAACAGCAGCAGCGGCAGCAGCAGCAACCTCTTGTTGTTGCTGTTCCAGCTTATCAGTGTGGGTAGGTAAGTGATACAGCCGTGGTTACAGCAGCAGCAACGGTAGCGGACTGTGGGAGTCGTAGATGGGACCTGATGAGGTGGGGGGGGGGGTGAACGGGAGGGAGGGAAGGAGGGGGGTAAGGAAGTAAGTGAGTGAATGGGTGATGCCCCATGAAGAGAGAAGACAGAGCGGAGCGCCCGTCGAGCGGGCTATGTTGTTGGACGACAGACGACCCCCGTCATCGTCAGGTGGCGGTGGGTGATCGGCTGGCGTTCTTCTTTCCGTCATAGATTCTCTCGCTACCGTTGTGTCGATCGTTGCCGCTGGTACGGCGCCACAGCAACACCACTAGCAGCAGCAGCAACAACAACAACAACAACTGCAACCACAACAACAGCAACTGCAACAACAACAGCAACAGCAGCAACAACATCAACAACAGCCACAGCAACAACAACAACAACAACAGCAACATCAACAACAACAACAGCGATGACGGCGGCAGAAGTACAAGCTGCATGTTGAGGGGCTCCCTCACATAGCAGCTTGACGGAAGATAGTTAGACGGGCAGAAACAGGCGCGTTGTTACAATGCACTGTGGTAGCAATTGTAGAAATGGTTGTTGTTGTTGTTGTCATAGTTGTTGTTCGTAGCTGTCGTTGCTGTTGCAGACTTGACGTAACGCGTGCGTGCACAAGCACAAAAACACACATAGATTGATTGACAGAAAACCAATAATAATAATAATAATAATAATCGTGAAACGTAAGACGAATAATACTAAAAGACAAACAAGATAAACGAGATTAAGGCAGGAAGTAAACGAGAGCAAACGAAGTTACTAAGAACTAGTAGAATATAACAAAAACAACAACAACAACAACAACAACAGACAGAAGTAATAACAGTATAAAAAGAAAGATAAATACGACCGAGCATTCCGGCTAAGCTGAACTATCGAGTCGTAACCAATAGACCAGATTTCTCAGCTGAAACGTGCCCCCGTGATCAGCATTGTGCAATAATAATTTGCGCCCTTGCTGTTTTTTTTTCGGATTGTTGCTTTTGCTACTGTTGTTCACCGATGTGCTCCAAGCGCTGGACATCTTGTTGTATTACTTTAAGTGCGTTGTTCTTCGTACGATTACTTGTGTTGGTATTTGAAATACTTTTTTGTTTTACTTTAACAAGGACATATTCACACAATTCATTCCTAATCAGGGCACGTAGCCTGACCGACTTCAATAACAACAGTATCTAAGCTTGCTGCCAATGTCGGTCTGCTATAGTATATGTAAAATTACGATGTAACTTTGTAACGTTGGTCGTGTTATTGTTGTTGCTATGTTTGTTGCTGCTGTAGTGCTGCCGTGGTTGTTACGTGTCATCGTCATTGTGATTACTGTTTGGTACAATCTTGGTCGTAAATTATACCCCCATTACTGTAAGCGTTGTTGTCATTGTACTTTGTGTTTCTGGGGTTACTGTTACAGTTGTTGTACTAATGTCATAAAAGCAAGATAGTGCCTTCAACGGTCGGCATCGTTAGCATTATATATATATATATATATATATATTCATCACTGGTTACATCATTACTGGTTATGAATATTTACCGGTCTAAAACGCTTTTTTATAATTCGTTGCAGGTGAGATTCCAGCTTACGTTCTTCACCTGAGCTGAAAAACACATGCCGCAAAACGGCCGAGAAAAGGTCAATACTTGAATCTTTATTCAAACGATTTAAATGTTGTTATTCATTCGTCAAACATTGACAACACATCATACTAGATTAATACATTCAATTTCGATAGTATATATATACAAAAATATGGCACTCTTCTTCGTAGCGATGTTTGGCCTTACTCCGTGTTCGTTATGATATGATATCTGCCACTAGCAAATGTCCCACAGTACTTACGCCCATATGATTTTGTATGCGTAGGCGGTTTTCCTTCATGCATATTTTGTGGTGGAAACCATGAGTTATGATCTTGGCTGCGAGTGCTCTGTATCTTCGGTTACACTTCTTCTGTCTTCTACAATGGGATGCTATCTACTCTAATGATTGTTTAGTAATACATAGTTGTTATGGCTATTTGGTATGACAAGCGAGTGGTAGGAAATTTTTGTGAAGGCCCCATATCGAAGATACTGATAAAGAAAATGCAAATGCCCTTGCACAAGTAGCGGTTTGGTGTGGATATCGAGTCATGCAGGAAAAAACACTAGTCGAAGTCACGCTTATTTTGTGTGTAAATTAAGTTCAGTTCTTATAATTATTAGTACGTAGTACTTAACTAACGCATATGGCTGTCATATGATGGTGTTCAGCCATCATACGCGCTACCTTGTCTTCTCTCCTCATTTGTCATTTTTCGGGTTCACTATGTATCGGTATGCACTAAACATTGTTAAACAAGCTAATCTAATTAGAACATACTGTATGCTGTCCATTTGACAATCGTAGATCATTTAGCTATGATAAATTAATATTATATATATATATATATATATATATATATATTCAACAACTTGTCGTGTGGTTACGGGAAATAGTTTTACTCTTGTGTTGTGTTTGCGGACGCTATATATATATATATATATATATATATTTACAGTTGACATGTTTGCACTTTAGAGTGAACAATTGTCTTTATGCAAACGTGATGTCACAGCTGCTGTCATTGTTGTTTTGTCCTCGCCCTCATTGTCATACGAATGCATACGTGCGCACGTCTGATGGCGACTGATGAACAGGATGAACTTAGGTAGGAAGCAAAAAGAGCGATATAGAAAGCGAGAGAGAGAAAGAAATCGTGTGAAAGAGGTGTGGGGGGGGGGGATGACGTCGTCAGGAAAGGCGTCGTCTCTTTGCAACGAGCAATATTGCACCAATTCTATTCTTCGTCGTCGTCGTCGTCGCTGGTGACCTAATCGTCTCCGGTCGGAGCAGCGGAGGCATCGAGCGCTGCCTCGCTACTCGAAATTACGCGTCATCATCAGCATCGAGACACGCAGCAGCTTTGAACGGCACGCACGGCTGCGTATTGCTGATAGCGTCGTTTCGTCAACGACGACAACAACAACGACAACAACAAGCACAGCAGTAAAGTGGCGACGAGACGCCACCGGCAACAGACGCTAATGAACACGGAGGAACGCTCAAACGTTTTCTTCCGCCGGAATCCGCCGGAATAACGTGCCAGCGAGATTCCAGTCACAGACAGCAAGGATCATCTAGCCGAATGCCGCTCGCCTCGAAGCGGTAACGACCAATTGACAATCGCTCGGGGGCCAGCAGAGCGAAGGCAAAATTGTTGTTGTTGTTCTTGAAGTTGTTGTGCTTGTTGTTCTTGAAGTTGTTGTTGTTGTTCTTGACGTTGTTGTTGTTGTTGTTGCAGCTGTTCTCGATGATAAAGTAGTTATTGTTGCTGGTAGTACTGTTGAACGTGACGCTATTGTTGTTGTTTTCGTTGCTGATGGCAGGGCTGATGTTGTTGTTGTTATTGTGGCGGTCGCTGACATTTGTCACTGAAACCGAGCACTCTGTTACGTTCTTTAGTGGGATGGAGTTGGAACCGGGTTGTGGATGGGAGGGGAGGGCAGGGGTGCCGCCGAAAGCGATCGTGTATGACGACAAAACGATTGGGCTATGTAACTTTTCACAGCGGAGCTGTGAACTGTGCTGGTGGGGTTAGAGGGCGACTCGACCCCAACCGAACCGAGTGGGTTTCAACGATCGCTATTAGGTGGAGAAGGACGTTACCGCCGCCGCCGCCGCTGCCGTTGAAGACGATGGCGACCGTGACAACCACCGAATGGAACGGGGGTTTTCGACAGACATCGACGGTTGTCGCCAAAACGACTTCAGGTTTATCAATGACGCGTTGCTCTTTTGTGCCATCAGACTCCTTCCCTACAGACGAATTGTCGTTGTCCTAATAGCTATATCAACGACGACGACGACGACGACAACAACAACAACAACAACGCTAGCGTCATCAACAACAGTAACAAGAACAACAACGGCAATGGTCGTGATGACAGCACAAGCAACAACAATAACAACTATGTTCGTGATGATGATAATGATGATGATGATGATGATGACGCAGACAACTTCACCAATGACAACAGCGAAGTACCTCATCAACAACAATAGCGGCAACGGCGCCGCCAGCAATTACAGCATCAAATAGCTCATCAGTGTGATCGTCGGAAACGCATCAAATAAAGCGAAGAAAAGAAGGTGGTTCGGTTCGTTGACAATGATTTGCTGCGTCGACAGCGACAGTGCCAACAGCAATAAGAACAACAACAGCAACAACAAAAACAGCAGCAGCAACAACAACAAAAATGCGGGGCACAATGTAAAGCGCTTGAGGGAGCCGGCGGTTTTGCCCGAGAAACGGATGGATGAGAGGAGGCGAGACAGGCGAGGACAGATTCATCGAAAAGCGGCGGGAACTCACTGTACGGCTAACGGCCCCGAGGAGACGGAGCAAAGAATAGCTTGTTTCTGATCATCATGGCATGTCTTTGTCATCATGATGTTGTCAGACTCGGAGTTGTCGGAGTAATAATCATAGTGCCAGTCGTAGGAGGAGCTATTTTGTCAATTGTGGTCGACAATCGAAACAGCATGATGAATGGCTAGCTGGCTGAAGATACGCCACTTTTCGTCTCGTCTCCTTGGTCGTCTTCCTTTCCTCCTTCTCCTGTGTAGCATCTTCATTATTTTATTTAACCCCGAACTTGTGGCAAATTGCGTTAGTTTAAGTCACTGCCAATGTCTTGCAGTCTCACCGTGAGTGGGCATCTACGCATATATATATATATATATATATATATATATATATTACACGTTTTGTAAGAGCCTTTTATGTAATCATTACGATTACAAGTAACTTTGCTGGTCTACAAGAAGCGTTTCCCCCAAAAAACGCTTCACAGCTGGTAGACACGAATACGTCATTGGCGAAGTAAGACGCTCCGAATCGATACTGACCGCTAGTGGATTTGCGTCTCACTAACGTGTTACTTTTTGTATGCATTCACTTCCCAGTTTCGCTGGCGCCACACCCGATTCACAAACGAGCTTTACAATGATGCTTGGTCTATGTCCACCTATGATCTATGCAGCCAGCTCGAGTAGATTGCAAACGTTTAATACAAACGGTTAGTGGCTCTGGAAGTTGATGGGTCAGGACCTTCTAGCGTCTCGAATACAAAACAATGAAGCTGCAAAGGTTCCCTCAGACAAGAAACTATTTCCTCCGTTATTTTTCTGAGACGCACCATGACCGTGACCATAGAGTTGGCTAAGGGCTCGGTCGGCCACAGTGGCACCCCATACCAGCGACTTACCCTTTTCGTCTAAGCACTACATTTATGTTACATACGACATATGCTACGTTCGTGCTGCTCTGCAATGTATGCATTTGTTCGTACATAAAGAAAAACAAACGAGATCCAAGCAGAGAACGAACGCCACGATGAAGGGAAAACGCCTAATTGAACTGAGCAAGCTAAGGTGAACGTTCGCCAATACCTCTAAGCGGTCATGTTTTGCCTGGATATGCGGTGATCAACCGTAGGCAACGTACGTAGTAGTATATAGATATATATATATATATATATATATATATATGCTACAGCCGACATAGACAACGTTGCAATAAGCCACAGTAATAAGCACAGCAGGAAAACGTTCAACAGCTGTCTGCGTCGGTCAGCAAGATCGATCAGTATTGCATACGTCGTGGTGCGACGTCCGGCCAATGAATGAGGCGCAGAAGATTCGAGACAGCAACAACAGCAGCAACATTAACAAGCACGGCTGCAGCAGCGGGGCCATTCAGATCAAAGCAGAATCTTCACGAAAACAACAGCAACAGCAGCAGCATCAGCATCAGCGATGGCGCCAGTCGCAGTGCTAATCTTCGTAGTAATTGCCGCAAAAGCAGCAGAAGTTGTTTTAGTAGTAGTAGTAGTAGTAATAGTAGAGGAAATCATCATGCTAGTGGTGGTGGGGATAGTGGTGGTAGGGGTGGTAGGGTGGTGGTGGTGGTAGAAGAGGAGGAAGAACAAAACAAGAAAAGAAGAAGAAGGCGCAGAAGTGTAGCAGAACAAGCGGTTTTACTATTAGTATTGGTCGTGGCGTAGGCCCGTGTTTGCACCTCGTGGAGAATAGCTGGAGACGATTGATGGTGGCCGCCTCGGCCGGGGGGAGCGGCTGGAGGGGGGCATCGAGTCAAAGGGGCTCGTTTTCGGCGGCGGCGGCGGCAGCGTCTTCGGCGCGGCAAGCGGCTCCGTTGATGCTGCTGTGGCTGCTGTGGCTGCTGCTGCTGCTTCTCCCGCTTCCCGCTCCTCGCTACCGCCGGACCTGCGTACATCTGCTGCCTCTGCGGTTCTGCTTCTTGCCGACGAACGATAAGTCGTATTCGTTGACGCTAGATATATGTATGTACGTGTGCCCCACACGCCGCCCCTTGACTGAGTAACACCGCCACACCACCGTAGCGCACCACACCGCCCGCAGCCGACAACCGACGAGAGACGGTTCGCTAGTTACTTTGGCGGCCGAAACGTTCACCACTTACAAACAACAATGAAATGCAAGTGTCGATACGTCCAGTGATAGTAGGTGTGTGCATATATACATATATATATATATATATATATATATATATATATATATATATATATATATATATTATAAATATATATATACACATATGCATATGGGCTCATGTTGAAGTAACTACCCAAGGCAGCTAGTGTACCCGCGCTCGTCGTTGTCTTAGGCCGTTACTGAGTTATCACTATATATCGCGTGTATGCCGACACGCGACCTTCCAACATTTAGCTGATAATTCACACACGCTGTTAAGAGCTCGATCTAGACCTTAACTTGCTGAGTCCTTTTGCACTGATTGCTGCGGGAAGCACTGCCCACACTGTCTTTTCACGCCACGTTTCAGCGCGAAACAGACGGCTATAGCCACGTTTCTGCGGACAACGTGATACGAGGGAAGTCATGTGTATATAGCGTAGCTTATTGAAATCTATTGGAGTTGTTGTTGTCCGCATTTTCTTTTATATATAATTGGTTTATTTTTATTACATCATTAATTAATGTTGTCTGGATTATTCTAACATCCGACCAGCACTAGTACCCATATAGAACGACGCCTTGCTTCGACGAGGTTCCGACATAGCATTTATCTAGTTCTACAGTAGGTGAGCCTGTAGAGTATGTAGAGTACTGAGGCCCACGGCCTGCGTCATTCAGCATCAACGGCGGCAGGTTCGCAGCCTAGTTCGCACCCTTTCCGATAGATGGCGCCGTCAGGCCGTCGCCTGCGAACAGGTTGGGCGTGAGCATCGTAAATCGGACATTCGCGAAGCCAGCTCGCTGCGCTCAGCCAGCAGGGGATCGCTCTTGGCTCCTAGACGAGCATCTTTTGGATTCATTCTTTCGTTCGTACCGTTATGTATGTGCGCACCTGTATCGATCGTATCGAGCGTTTATCCAGTGTATCCAGAACCGCACGCGTTTTTCTTCTTCTACTACTAGTCAAGTAGCTGTACTAAAAAGACACAAAAAATCACGGTCTTCTCGTCCCTCTCTCTCTCTCTCTCTCTCTATATATATATATATATATATATATATATATCATCCTCTCTCTCTATCTATTTCTCCCTGTGTGAAGCGATATCTTGACCAGTAGCAGCAGGAAAACAAGGGAAGGCAAAACATTGCTAATCAACACAATTGAGTTATTCCGAATAGTTCAGAAGCGCACTTCCTATGATGCCTGCTTCCTGCAGTTACGTACGGATGTTTTGGCAAGTTGACTCGCCAAAAAAATTCACGTGGCCACATTATTTCGTCGTTGTTGGTCTTGTTGTTGTTGTTGTTGTTATTGTTGTTGTTGCTTGCTACTGCTGCCGTTGTTTTCAATGCGGACCATAGTCCAAATTTTTGGGAGTGGATGGGTGTCCCAGTCGTCGGAGCCATTGTTGTCGTCTGCTTTTGATGCTGTCTGGTTGTCAGCGTACAAACGAACGTAGTAGTATCGTGAAGGAGAATTGCTCTGTTCCAGTGGGCCACGTCGTATCAGATGATCGTACAGTGTTCCCATACAGCAGTCAGTAACTCAAAAACGTACATAGCATAAAGTGTAAACTATTTTTCACACATCGTATATATATGCGTATTCTCCATACTTATTTTTAGAAAATGAGAGAATTGTTCAAAAATGAGCATTTTATCCGCTCAGATTACCTTTGCTAGCCAACCTATAGGATTAACTTTGTTATATATATATATATATATATATATATATATATATATATGGGGGTGATGAGAACAGAGAAAAAGCGCAATTAAGTAAGAGCACTCAGGTGCGAGTTCTTCGGCTGAATTTTTAGCCACTTTGTCGACGAGCACCCTCATTGTTATCCAATCATGCCAATTCACATGTCAGTTAAGGCTAAATCAGCCGGCAAATGATCAAGAACATTATGCTAAGTAGTAGGCCCGATCACGCGGGGACTCGGCGGTTTAAGGCGATCGTCGAATTTGCATTCACAGATTTGTATGCATGACCGCGTATATATATATATATATATATATATACACATACATAGACACACATGCCGTCATACATTCCGCACGTATCTCATTCACAACTGTAGTTGAGAGAGAATATTGTTTTTGGTGTCTGGACACTTGTACAGTTTGCTGCACCTCTGACGATGTTGTATGCGCTTGCAGGGTTGATAGGTCTCTCTACAAGCTAGTAGAGAGCGCGAGTGCAGTATGGCTCGATGTTGCTTTGTTGCCGTAATGTGCTTAAACACCGTGAAAGCGTAATTATGTACACAATTACAATAAAATTGTATAGTAGCTAACCGATGTGTGTGTGAAACCACTTATAATTTGATTAACAACAGCACTAAGAGGCGTTGAGACGCAAATATGATTGAAAAACTGCGGTGTTAAAACGCATAATCGCTCGCTGCGCCGTAGCAGCCACTTGTCGGAAAAGTGCTATTGCTAAGTGAGCACTGGGAAGAGGAGCCAATTAAACGGTTAGTTAGATAATTTTGTTGTGCCTACTATTATTGTTGGTATTATTATAATTGCCATATAATAGAGCAACGTTATGAACAAACAAAAGCGAGCGAAGCAATGCTAATAAGACAGAACGGAAAGCCCGCTTATAGAACCATAGAGACCCAGAATAGCCGACGTTACTTAATTATCGAATTCACAGCCTTCAAGGTCTCGCTAAGTAACGTTTCATAATAAATTCTGCGGAAATTGCAAGCAGGAAACTTCGAAAGTATATGACATTAACCCACGATCTCAATGTAGAATATTTTACAGGGTACGAAATCAGTTGATATATGTGATGTCAGCTTTATGTGTACGCTTATATATATATACATATGTACACTTAGTCATTTAAAAACGCAAAGGCAATTGGCGGGTGACCATGCACTAGAGTTAAAAGTCCAAAAACTTGAGTCATGAACGTTAGATAATATTGAAGACTATATATATATATACGTTTATTTCATTTTTACTATATATGTGTACACATCAATATATATAAAAATTAAAAAATTAAAATTATATTTACGGCGTATGCATATGAGAAGATATATATATATATATATATATATATATATATCTGCACGACCCTACGCAATGCTTTTCAAACGTTCCGACGCTAGCCCACCATGTAGTCGCCAGATGTTCTGTTGTCGAGCCAGCCAAGGTTCTCGGCCGTTGGCAACAAATCATTGACACGATCGATGGTGGTGCTATTGTTATAGTTGAAGTGGTTGTTGTTGTTGTTGTTGTTGTTGCTGCTGCTGCAGCCGCTGCCACCACCACCATTATTGTGGCGGCCGCAACAACAATTGTCGGCCGGCGTCAGCCAGCGTGCGGCGCCAGGCTGTGGTCAAATTGAATCTTCGCGCGTGGTGGCTTTCTTTTCGTCGTTGTCCCTCGTGTCGACGAGGCGAGAGTTTGCACGTGTCGCAGCGCGTGTCGCCGCGCGTCTGTCAAGCTACGCCGTCGCGACCAGTCATCATAATATGCACGCGACGCGTCGTTAGCAACGCTTTTCGCCCGCTTGCCGGGTCATTTGAACCGCTTTCTAGTGTATCTAGAGGCCAAGTGCGACAAAACACAACAGCTGCAGCTGCAGCAGCAGCAGCAGTAGCAAAGTTCGTCGATGGAGGCGGCGGCGGCGGCGACGAAAGAAGAAGAAGAAGAAGAAGAGAAAACTGAAAACGAAAAAGAAAACAGAACAGAAGAAGAAAGGAAAACAACCCGATCGAACCGATGGCGGTGAAAAGAAGGCACGAAACGCTAGAAACGAAGGCCATACGCGAGCGACATCAGTGGATTTTCTTCTTCTTCGTCCCAATCTCTGACGCTCTCCGACGCTCGCCGTCGCCTTTGTCGTTGTGCCTTTTTGTATCACCTGTTTCGGTGCAACTCGGCGGTGGTCGGTCGGTCCGACGGTCCGTTGATGTGTGGGTGACGATGGTTTGATGAGCTAATAATATTAATAATAATAATAATATTGCACGATAAATTGTTTGGGCGGGGAGAGGGAGGGGGGGAGGGGTAGAAAGGAGATTTTCTCGGACAAACGCCCATCGATTCAGCCACGAATCAATCTTTCCATCCATTCAACTATTTTGCGGCTACTTGATATGTGGCTTCTGTTCGTGCGCTTCTGCCTGTACCCGCGCTGTAACGTTGTCTATGGCGACACTGTGATAGTGTTGATGCAAGAAACCGCATTGGTGTCAAATATATATATATATATATATATTTGCAGTAATAGATGTCATAGAAGGCAGTACTGATCGTCACAATTTCAGCCATCATCGCCGGGGCTATTGTTGCTATCGTCGTTGTTGTTGCTGGTTTTGTTTTGTTGTTTTTGTTGTCGTTTTTGTTGTTGTTGTTGTCCTCATCCTTTCCCCTTGCGCTCGTCTGCAGCTGGTGCGCTTGGTTCGCCCGATGTGATCTGATTGTTGTTTATACATCTGCTTCGCAGCTTCATCTGTCTGTGCGACCGGTTGCTTGTGTGCTGTGTGTGTCTATGTCTACGCTATGTATGGCTGTCTATCTATTATCTATCAACCTACCTACGTGCGTCTCTCAACGACAACACTGCTGCACCTCCAGTAGCGCCATTGCAGTAGCAGCACCAGCAGCAGCAGCTGCGCCGGTGTCGTTGACGGCCACCTAAATACCGTCCAGAATGTCTGAATGTCTGGATGTGAATGAAGTCCGACGCCGCCCGTCTGAATGAAGTCTCCGATGAAGTTAGCGATCAGGTCATCAAACGAGCAACCGAACAACCGCGGTTGCGAATTCGGTCGGTCAATCGGTTGGTCGGTCTGGCTGGCCGGCCGGCCGGACGGGTCATCATTTATCCGACGGGTTACTTAGTCGATCCGTTATAATCTGAGGTATCAGCGTATCGGCGTTAGCATGGCATACGCGCCACTGCCGCCGCCGCCGCCGCTGCTGCTGCTGCCTGTGTATTCGTTCTTACGTCAAGGAACGTCGGAGGACTTTCGCGCCACTGCGTCCCGCTTCGAGCTACAGAAGCGAAGAAGAAGCAGTCTGCCTTGCCTTGCCTGCTGACTGGCTGGCGGTGATGGAAGTCGTGGCGGCAGCGTAAGTTCGCCAGACGACGACGACGATGACAGCTAAAGGTTCTCAACAGACAGGTTAGCCTCAACAGACGACCCCAATTAACCGGCGGCTAACGAACGGACGACACGACACCACACACCACCAGCAATCGCAAAGACAGGCGAAATGCAGGCCGTCGATGGCCTGCATTTAGCCTGTCTTTCTGGGCCATTCTGGCCGATCTTGATGACTTGATCATGGCGGGGGCGGGGGGGGGGGGGAAGGGGGGAGAGATGGGGTGACAAATGACGACGCTGCTGGACAAAAAGTCAACGGTGGTGATGAAAAGCCAACAGGGCAAGCTTCGACTCCAACAAACCGACCAACAAACCAGCAAACGCAAGCGTACCAGATCAACCCGAACAGAACAGAAACACCAACCACCACATACAACAATAACCACAACAACAATAGCAACAACAACAGTAACAACAACAACAACAGCAGCAACAATAAAACGTCAGTCTTCGAAACGCGGCAAATGTCCCCTCTGGACGCTGTAATCCGTCTCATATTGAAGGCAGGCGGCGACGTAAGATTGCTCTATCTCACTTAGTTTGCCAAGCATTCAATGAAGATATATATATACATTTATTTACTCGTTAGTAAATGCTATTTTCCACATCGACTGAGATTACTTCCTTATTCATAAGTTTCCGTATGCTTGTGAGTAACTATTTCGAAAACAAACTGACCAGTCCAGAAGTGTGCTAAACAGACCTCGATTGGCCAATATATGGATGACCCCTAAACACAACGAGCGGGTGGTGGTAGGAGGTATAGAATTCTTGCTACTGAATTGCGGTAATCTGTGTAAGCACATGCGTGCTGAGAAATGATGCATACATTGGAAAACAGCGACGAGGACGACAACAACAACAACAACAACAACAATAACGACAAGAGAACTACAGCGATAATAACTGAATTAGAACAATGACACTCACAGAAACAACTGCACTCACAAAAATAACCACAATAACAACACGCACCAACACAGCAACAACGATTTTCATAAACATCAATCATTTTGTCATTTATTTCTGCAATGCCTCGTGCTACTGGTATGATTACTGACAACAGGGACATGCATTAAAGGGTAGCAGCAAAGACGACAACAACAACCATAACAACCACAACAACAATAACAACAACAACAACAACAACAACCACAACCACAACAACAATAACAACAGCCACAATGCTAGCATGTAACCACATCTGTGCGATGACAAAGTCACCTGGGCACAATATGGGCGGTAGAAAACTCGTTATTGTTGTTGTTGTTGCTGTTTTTCTTGTTGCCGCAGCTGCTGCAGCTGCGATTGGTGGTAACTCTGCTAATCTGACAGTAAGGCAAGTTTGTATATTGCCTGTAGCGTGTCAACCACTCCGTACTCCATTTTGGCCATCACAAACGACCACCACCACCACCAACAGTATCATCATCATCATCATCGCCATCCCTACGAACAAAACAACAACTAGAACCCCCATTACCTCACCCCCTGGACTCCCCCCCCACCACCTAGACCCCCCCCCACCTGGACCCCCCTACCTATCAGCGACCAATAAACTCTGTATGACCACGACTAGTACTAGAACAACGCAAACGAGCGATTTGTGCCCGTTTTGCTTTTCCTGGGCCACTGTTGGTGTAGTTCTTTTTGTTGTTGTTGTTGTTTGTGTTTTTGCTCTTGTCGTCGTCGTCGTCGTCGTCACGCTACGCCATTGCCGTGATTGTTTTTGCCAATTGTTCCTGTTTCTTACCCGCATGCACATCAATACACAGATAGACAAACATTGCCTGTAATACTACAACTTCAACTGCCGCTAAGTGCCGCTAACCGGAGCAGACAGAATCACGGTCAAAAATAACAACAACACCGACAACAACAACAACAACAACAACACCAACAACAATAACAACAACACCGACAACAACAACAACAAAAGCAGGAGTAACAACAACCACGAGACGAGCATACATGGCCACCATATGTAGACAGACAAAGATGATTGCTATGCAACGCTGATCATGGGTGCATGGATGGAATGCCCGACCTCGACTGGTGGTTTCGACGAGAGAGAGAGAGAGGGAGAAATAGACCGGCCGGAGGAACTTAGTGTTCATTTGCGGCCGAGAGGAACTTAGTGTTTATTCGCTTTTTGTTGTCCTTTTGCAACAGGAGACCAGCAACAACAACAACAACAACAGTAGCAGCAACAACAACAACCTCGAACGCGGCGCAACTCCCGCACCCCAACAACAAGAACGGTACCATCGTATTCTTCTGCCTTGTCTTGTCTTCGACGCGGCTGGAGACACGATGAACGCCGTTTACAAGAACAATGACTACAACGTCGACGAGACTTCGACTGCTAAATTAGCCAGCTGGAAATGAACGCAAACAACGCATAGCAAAATGCCGCTACCTCAGCAGCCGCCGCGGCAGCGGGAGTACCAGCAATAGAAGCGAGGTAAAACAAAAGAACGAGAAAAAAAACGCTCACAGAAACGCAAATACATGCGTATGTAAACCGCGGCAAAACGGCGGCGAACAAGTCGGCAAAGCAAGCCAAATACACTAACCACCGTAATATTGCTCGTAGTGCCCCTGCTAGCAGCATTTGGAGTGCTGGTAATACGGCCAGTGCGGTCAGATAGCCGCATTATGGCAATATGGACTTTAGGAGGAAGGGGAAAAAGGAGTCAAGTTGACCACAATCCAGAAGCTCTCTCTCTCTCTCCGTCTATACGAGCAGCGCAGAAGCCATATTAGCGCGTCGCGTTTTATTGTTGTTGTAGTTGTTGCGTTGTTGTTGTTGTTGCAGTTGTTGTGCTGTTGTTGCTGCCACAACTGGCGACGCCGCAATTGCTGAAACTGAATTGAACAAAAGTTGCAATCACCATGGTTATTATCATCAACAGTATTCTCATCACCAAATTTACCGTCGTCATAATCAATCACCATCATCACCATCACTGTCTTCGTCATCATATCATCATCATCATCGCAACCACCACCATCATCATCATCATAATCAACGCCCGCACGGCGGAATCAGCCAGCCTGCGCCGAGGACAAACGCATATCATAGGCATCGGTGGCTGTGGCGGCGGCAACACGAGGAAACGAATCTGCAGCGCTAGAGAGATTCTGACGCCCAACTCACTCTTCACGTTGCAGTGGACCAACCACAACAGCAACACTGCAGCGAAGCTCGGCTTGGTTCGGCGCAACTTACAGAAATTCGGCTCACACGGCACGTCTGACAGGCAGGCACGTCAGAGCCGCGCCATAACGGAAACATGACTATTACCACTACTTCCACTACTACTACTACTATTACTACTAGTACTGTGGCTATTAGAGCTCCTAGCACTTGTTCTATCACTGGTTGTAGAAACAACAGCAACAGCCGCAGCAACAGCAGCAGCAGAAGGAGCAGAATTGATAGCGGTTACTAGCATTAGTCCAGCCACTGCGATACCACGACGATTACGGATGGAACCACCGGGAGAACAAAAAACAACGGCGAAAATCACCACTAGCAGCCAAATCAGCAAATGAATTCGGACGTCGTGCGCTTATGCATACGTACAGACAGACACCTGTGGCTGTGACCACGAAACGGGACCGAACGGTGGGAGGAGGTGTTGCAAGCGATGGAATTGCATTTGCATATATATATATATATATATATATATATATATATATATATATATATAGAAACATGCGGATACGCAAGCCTACTTGACCTCAAATGGCGCTTCAGAAATTGTATTGATGAGACGAGAACATTCGTAGTGAGTGACGACGACGGCGACGACGACGACGACGACGAGTAATCAACATCAGGATGACTAGGATAAACATGATAGATGGAAAACCCTCCACAGGAATACGGCAGAGGGGTTTAATTGGCGCAGATTGATTGGACGATCCCAGATTCATTTTCATCGGCGCCTGCCGCCAGAGGAGAACGAGGGGCGCCGGCATTTTCTTTCAGCAGCTTTTTCATAGAGGTCAGACCACTGACGAGGCTATCATTAAACGCCGTCTACTATTAATATTATAATAGTTAAAAATATTAAATATATATATATATATATATATATATATATTACTAGTAATATTATTATAGTAAAATATTATTATATATATATATATGAGATATATTATATATATATATATTCACATATATATACGCCAAAGTTTCGACTATTGTTCACGTCAAACAAGTCTTACTGTGCTGGCCAGACAACTTGTTGGCTGACTGGCCAATTCGTTGACGCGCTACAGTACTTGCGGGCGTTGCACGTTGGGATTTCCACTCTATTTTCCTGTGGCTGGCAGCTGCATTCTGCTGTTGCTGCCGCCACCGCCTTTGACTGAATTCTGCCCCAGTGAAGCGACGTCAACACAACCGAGTGATGAAAGACAACAATACGAAACATTTCTCCTGTTGTAAGTGGTATCCACCAGTCCAACAACTGTCTATCCAACAGTGTCACTCACTCTCGTTCCACAATATTCGTATTCCCGTATACTACTTCTGCTACTTCGACTACTGCTACTTCCACCGTTGCAACTGCAAATTCTAGAAATTAAATATGGTGCTTCTGCTCGGCTCAAAATTGATGAAATGCCGTAATTGATATGCCGGCTCACAATTGTCTCCCGCCCGCTCGCTCGCTCCCTTTTCTCTGGCAGGCGAATAATAAATAGTCGAAAACTCTAGCAGGAAAAGTGTATTCGATATTTGCGCCATTTGGCTGCGCAGCCGTCGGCCGCTGCACTGTTTTACGTTTTAAACGTCTTCCGCTGCATCAAACGCTTAAAGTTATAGGCAGATAATACGCACACACGTTGTGCAATGTATATATATATATATATATATATTGTAACCGTAAATGTTATTTACGTATAGGTTTTCAATGCTATTATTGGCATTACTCGGTTAATGGTGATGACGATCACAACGACGGCCGTGGCGACAATAACAAAGGTTTGCAAACGTCTGAACTATGCTCTAATACCACTACTACTACTACTACTACTATTACTATTAATAATAAATATTGCGACGCGTAACTAAATTTCTGGAAATCGTTTGCTTGATTAGATTAATACAATTGTATGCACACTCTGACTGAGTGATGAATGTATGAGAATAATACTATAGGCCATTTGCAAATCGTTTCGCCGCCGTATCAAATGCGATTTATTAAGCTAAATTCCACCGCACTATTTATACGCCAGGCTCACTTATACACGGTTATCGCCTTATCTACGTTACGTTTTTACGTGCAGGGTACAGGCAAGACGACTCGGCGCTAGCGTAGTCACTTACAATGTGCTCGTGTAAGCCTCAGCTTGAATTGTTAAACAACAACCATTAGAACTTAACAAATCGCCATTAGTAAAGTGTGTCAAATTTTTGTATATATACATATAATATATATATATATATATATATATATATATACGTGTGAAGTCAAGGTCGCCTGTCTCGCCTGTTCATAGCGCGCCGCTATGATAAGAACCAGCCACACCACTTGCTGTTGTCCACAGTTCATGCCAATCAGTAGTATCAATACCCACAACACTTGTGTCGATGACAAAAACCGTTATTCAGGAACGGAAAACGTCCACAAGCAACGTACAGCAAAAACAAAAGCAGAATGGAAAGATAGATAGACAGATTGTATATAGACAGAGAGAAATGGGGTGGAATATATGTAGTGTGTACGTATAGTGCGGATTGAAGCATATACGCCATCAACGCTACCGACTAGCTGGTAGAGCTGGTAGACGAGCTGGCGTCTCGTTGGAAGGGCGAGCAGCGAACCCCACCCCCCCCCCCGCTCCAAACCAATCAGCGTATGGCCATAGTGGCCCGACCAATGAACCTGTTCTTTTGGCTACGTTCCCATCTCAGCAGCAGCAGCAGCAACAGAAGCAGAAGCATCAGCATAACAGTAATGTTGTTTCCGTCGTTACTGTTCTTGCTATTACTACTACTACTACTACTATGAATTAGCCGGCAGACACTTCCGCACCCGCCAGAGAAAGCGCAATCATCCAGCTATTCATTAATTGTAGCCAAAAAAATTGATATCGATCTATCATCTATCCGTATGTATCCCTATGTAGTTGTAGTACAAGTCTGTGTGGAAACGAACTTATCGCCGCCGCTGCCGCCTCCTTCTCCTCCTCCTCCTCGATGTCCATAGAAGATGACTACACGGCAGACAACAGAGCTAGGGCAGCTGGTTCTGAACGTGTTGCTCTGCCACAGCCACATCCTTCTGTACGTGCGTATAGAGACCGGTCTTCTACGATACAGCGGTTATATGCACGTCAACCAGTTACCATACATACCACTGCATGTTCTCGTCTACCAGTTGCGCAGTATAGTTGCGCAGTATAGTTGTGTGTACGCTATTGTGAGTGACATCCTGGCATTCTGGAATCCGAGATCCAGGATTGTTCCGCCGGCCCCGGGGGTAGCAGTTTTGGCCAGGACATTGTCGTCATTGTCATCGTCGTACCAAAAAGAACTCGAATACATGCGTGGGGCATATATATACGCACGTGTGTGTGTGTTCGTGAACAAATGTCGTTCTCTTTTTCTGTCTTCTTGTCTCTCTGTCTGTCTGTCTGTGGGTGTGAGTATGTGCATGTATCTTTAAATCGGGGATATATCTCTGCGAGGCTGGGCGGCAACAGGTTCTCCGCGAGGCGGCACCCCCAACTCGGTGACTAGTTTTCTCGCGTTCCGGTACGAGTTAAACCAGTTTGACAGCATGTTATGACTATGGTCGTGATGATGATGATGTTGATGAAGACAAAAATACGACGACGACGATGGCGATGGTGGCGGTGGTAAAGAAGTCGATGGTGGTAATGATGATGCTGATGATGATGCTGGTGATGAGGGGCTGCTATTAATGCCAGTGATGACGGTGATGAAGCACCGATTTCAGCACCGATACGAGCTGTGGACCCGTTAGACAGACTTCTGCGTGGCCAGCGTTGGCCGAGAGAGGAGTCGGCATCCGTAGTCGTTTTGTGTTGTATTGCTGTTCGAGTGGCTTTTATTCATATTATCATGATTCTCACTGTTATTGTCTCAATGGTATTGATTAACTGTAGCAGCTGTGGTAGTAGTAGTTGTTGCACATAAACGTGAATGAGAAACACCACAGCTAAAAATGGCTATGCGTTTTTTTTGGGGGAGAAAACAGGCGAAACGTAGCGGCGAAAAGATCCTGCTGACTGGTTTTGTCTTGCAATAGGCAACCAATAAATCGCAAAGCGTGCCAACGGTGCGGAATGAAGCCGAAGAGGGGAAGGGAGAGAAACTTGACGAGTGCCAAGGCTGCTAATGATGCCAACAGTCCTATTTTGTTTAGCTGCAGCTTTTTGGCATATATTGTTATTCGCCTTCTCTAATTTAGCCCTAATCAGGCTTCTGTTTGACGTTCCGCAATATATATATATAATATTGTGATGATTTATTAATCATTTACAATACGTTTGCACACTCGGCAGTGCTCGCCAATATATATATATATATATATATATATATATATATACATATATATTAAGTATCTATACGATGCGGAGTCAGATTATGACAATACAGCTCGACAATCTACGTATGCAGAAAGCACAGAGCCGTATAAGTCGAAAATCAACGTTTCTGTAATCGAAACTACGTGCTGGATAAAACGATTAAGATAAAAAGAACAACAATACCCAACTAACGTTGACCTACACTAACTGCTCCAAATTGTTGTGGATAATGCCATTTTTATTCCGGAAGACTGTGAGTCTGCGCCTCCTCCTGCGTTCAAGCCGCTGGCTGCTATTGGCACGCATACGTTAGACGACTGATGCAAGCATTAGGCGATAATTGTGGACAACGATGACGAGGCGATTGCGCGGTGTTGTTGAGGAGAGCGCCTTGAATCTATGGATCTATGCAGCCTTAAAGGAGCTCGTGGCGTAAAAGCTGGTTTATGGCGTTGAGTTCGTCGTGGCTTGAATAAAGCTGAGGGCTATGATGAGGTTAGATCTCTTGTTGCTGGTGCATTTACTGCTACTGGCGGTGATGGTGGTGCCGTAGATGCCGAATTGACATGACGGAGGAGCACATGCTCGACGACCCCACGACCGCCACGTGCCATATGGCCCAAGCAGCGCCTAAAGGCGTCCCAGCAGTTATCTATGTATACGAGAGATGATGGCGACGCGGCTTGGGCTCGGCTATTCGGCTGGTACCAGCCAGACACTGCACCCGTGGCTGGGGGTGGTTATTCTCCCCCCCCCCCCCTTACTGCACTCCGCGCTTTCACCTCACATTGAGGCTGCCGCGTCAGTTGAGGCAGTTCGTCCTGCACTTTGCAATGTTTAAGGCTGCAATAGGGGGGCTGTGTTTGTCTTGTTGCAGCCACTTTCTACCTACCGAGTACGTATTCTAACAGCAGCAGCAGCCGCAGCAGCAGTGACAGACCATGTCACATACACCTTGTTTCGTCGTCGTAGTCGTTGTTGTCTCCACTTCGTCGGTCAGCGCACTTTCTTCTTGTGCCTTTCCTTCTAGTTCATTGACAGGCCAAGCACACCAAGCATATGTATATGTATATTTATTATTCGCTGCTGGCCGTCGCCTCCCGCGCCAAAGTCCACATCGTAAAAGAGCAGGAAAGCAGGCGTGGTTGGTTGGCTGGTTGGTTGAAGCGAAAGTTCCTCGCTGTTTCGCCGCGTCGCTCGTGCTTCCTCATTTTGAGCTGGTCAGAGAGCTGCCTATGGTCGTCCTCGTTCGGCCTCGTTCGCCAGACCAAGAATAGTCGGCGGCCGGCCAAGCGGAGAGAATGATCGTAACCGTCAAGGTGCGTCGAAAGCACGCGCTGTGGCGGCTACTGTTCTAGCGGTGCGACCCGTAGACGTCCTGGCGCAACCACTCCAGTGGCTGTAGTCTCCGGCAGTAGCACACTATTAGGCTGAAGTCTCTGCGAGTAGTAGCACATTAGGCTGCAGTCTCCGTCGGTCGTAGAGTCTCACAGTCGAGATCTCGGCTGCTGCTGCTGCCAGAAAGTTTCACTTCGTCCAGCGTGGCCTGGCGAGATGGGCATCAGCCATAATCGCAACCACCATCATCATGGCCACGACAACCTCCACCACCGCCGCCCGCGAACGGATCGCAACGGGTCACCAACGACCATCAGCCGCCTCCCACCTCACCCGCATCCAGCACGTCTTCCACCATCCGGTAGATCGATCTCTCGCTATAATTCTCAGTCTATCTATCTATCTATCTATCCGCCTACCTACCTATTTGTTTGTCTATTGGTTTGTCTCTCTGCGTCTGCAGCCGGTGTACGGTAGCCATTCAGTAGTTGAGCGGCCACCCGCTGCTGCTGCTGCCGAAGTCGTTGCGGCTTC
This sequence comes from Dermanyssus gallinae, assembly GCA_003439945.1. Taxonomy (NCBI): domain Eukaryota; kingdom Metazoa; phylum Arthropoda; class Arachnida; order Mesostigmata; family Dermanyssidae; genus Dermanyssus; species Dermanyssus gallinae. Next base: position 216,608 of record QVRM01001309.1, on the reverse strand, counting down.
GGCTTCGGCTGGTGGCTGACAACGACGACGCCATTGCCGGTGGTTCTCTTCTCCAGCTCTCAGACGTTCGCCTCGTTCGTCGCAAATGTGTCTGGCTGTGCGTAACGGTCTGTATCTGAATGTCTATGTGTGCGTATGTGTGTATGGTTGTGGGTGTGTATGTCGATAGTCTTTAGTTTAGATATATTGCGAATGATTAGCCATGATGAAGGAAAGAAAGTGAACGCCGCCGCCGCCGCCGCTACCACCTCCGCCATCACACATGGTGGGCTAGCCGCAATGATAACGATGATGATGATGGTGAGGCTGGTGATGGTAATGAAGAGGTGTGATGATGATGATGATGATGATTACGGTGGTGCGGGCGAAGTGCTTCGAACATGGCGATGGTACATGGCAAGAGGTGGTGTACATACATGAACGGCGGCGGCGGCGGCATGTGTCCTCCTCGAGAGAGTAAATAGCATGATGATGCAGCTTCGATCGAAGGGAGCTCTGTATCTGGACTGCGTATCTTGGACTGCCTGACTCTCTAGTTGGCCGGTGAAGTTCGCTCTATAACTTTCTCTGCATATACTTTCTCTTACACTCTCACTCTCTCTTACGCGCTCTCTCTCCTCTCTCTCGAACGATCATTAAATTGACTCGTGTCGCATAACTAAACGCTAAACGAACTGGACATATGGTTTTTGTTGTCTGGATGACGGCTGATGATGCTGAGGACAACGACAAAGTCGACGATGTCGACTGACGAGGATAACAGCGTCCGTGGAGCGTCGAAACAAAGCGGAGCGATGACTGTTTGCTTAGAAAAAGATAGAGAGCCATATGAAGCTTGGCCGTTGTTGTTGTTGTTGTTGTTGTTGCTTGTACTGTTGTGATTTGGGGCGGTTTCGGTCTTTAAAAAACAACTCCCTGTAGCAAATTGCTGGCGTGTGCACCACGCGTGGCTCATCACCATCATGAGAGAGGTGGACTGAGGGGTCTCGAGGGGGATGGTCGAATGTTGATGATGGTGGTGATGATGATGATGATGCTGATGACGACGATATTGCTAGTGTTGGTACTGATGACGATAAACATGGTGGTAGTGGTAGTGAAAGGAAGGATGGTGATGATGATGATAATAGCGATAGTAATCGAGTGCACACATGAGCTGCATTTTCTCCGCCAAAATAACAAAGAAACAGGATAGATTAGAAAGCGAACGAGCGAAACTGTAAAGAAGAATTAAGTGCCTTCCGTCATAGAGAGAGATAGAGAGGGGGAAACGAAGAACTCCGCCTCATGCAGAAGATACAGGTCGAGCAGCAGCACATTGCACATTACGCGGCACACTGCACATTACTGTCGAGAAGGTTGTGCACAGCAAGAGATTAGGGGACAAAGAGAAGGCAGAGGATAAAACAATCAAGAGGACACGGCACCAGGGATCCACGGCATCGTCATGACGAAGATGACCGTCATGACGTGATGCCGATGTCGTCTAGCTAGCGACGAAACTTAACCAAATCAAAAGATTGTGTCCGTTAGATCCAATCTGTTGTGCGTCGTAAGATCGACGTCGCTCATACGCTGACGCTCGATCTCGAAATGGGCGCGCCTCGATAGGTGACGCTGTCATGCAGCGAATGGCGCGTTTCGTTTCTCGCAGACAGACTCAGTCGCGTTGAGTGAGTTTGCCTGTATGTCCGTCTGTGTCTGAGGTCAACGTACTCAGGAAGCAGACAGTCTGGCACGGCGAACAGGGCTCACGCGCCCCCAGGCGGACGGGGGTGGTAGGTGGGGAGAACCCACACCGAGACAAGAGGAGGTGGAACGGTGCAATGCTGACGAAAAAGCTGGCGGCGGCGGCGGCGGCGATGATACCGCCGCCGCCGCCGAAAACGAAGCTGACGAAACGGCAACGACCTCACGAGCGACATCATCACCAGCTTTCACCTCCAGCGTTCATGCACCGCTCGAAGCAGCAGAAAAGCAGCAGCACTTTTCCTGAAGTCCTCCACTTCCTGGTGGAGGCCCCCTCCCGCCGCCGCCGCCGCCGCAATATAGCAAGTGAAAGCTGTTGGCCAAGCTGAAGAAGAATAGCCCGATGATGGTCACGGTGGTGCCGACGGTGACGGTGATGCTTTGGATGATGTGGAGGGTAATGATGATGATGACGATGATGATAATAATAATCATGGTGATGGTGATACCAGACCACGACGCCGCTCTCACTTCCTGGTCGTCGTTCCTCAATGGTCGACGAACGAACGGACGACGGCGGACTTTAATCAACGACTGGTTGGAGATTTCGATGTCTGCAAGCTGTGCCTATTTATAATATCTACCTATAACATATCTATCAATCTATCTCGTCATCTTTCTCTCTCTTTCTCTCGCGTCCTCCTCGTCGTCGTCTGTAAAGATTCGATCTGTAAAGGCCGATCGGTCGGTGCTACCGGCACTTCCCTATTCACCCGCTGAGGTCGCAAAACTGCCAGCATCAGGTCGATGGCCGCCGAACTACACCAGGGCAGCAACCGTTGTTGTTGTTGTTGTTGTTTACGGCTGAAGTGCACCGGCAAATAAATCGTCGCACATCGTACGTCGTTCTAATGTCATATTGATGACGACATTGTTGTCCAACCGTCGTGAGGTGGCTCCGCTCCGCTCAAGCTCGTGTTCGGCCGAAACCTTCTTGAAATCTCTCAAGCTAACGGCTATCGCCCCATTCGACCTCTACGACTACGACATACACGCCCTTACTGATTACAATATATGACATTATTATTATTATCACATGATCATCCATTATGTTCGACGCCTAGTTCGACTTTTACTTTTTTTGTTCTTTACTCTATTACCACACGCTGGACGCTTGATGCTGCGGCGGTTTCTTACTGCTCACTTTGCCACTTCGTCTGCCGGCTGGGCTGGCAGACAAGAAGCGGCGCTAATTCAAAATTCAAATCACCCAAAGTCAACCGTCGAGTGTCAGTCACTTCATGTATAAATGCACACTGCGCATACGATTCGCATGCTGGGCAACACGCAGGTCATACAGCAGGCGCAAGCATAATGTACGCGACGCCGCCCACAATTGCTATTCGAGCAGCATGGACGTTCAGTAGATCTTTTGCTGTGTTCCTCCACCTCTCGGTCGACCAACGATTTGTTTAAATAACAAGTCAAGAAGAAAAGACGTTAATTCGTTCGCCTGGCACGCTTCGGCTCACAGCACTTCTAGAGTTGCTCCGCACGTCATCATCATGCGTTGAAATTATGCGTCGATGCATGCCTTTTCTTATGCCTATTTCGCTCTGCTCGAGCTCATTGAAAAGCGAACGCTGTCTCGCGAGTCGCCGCCGTCGAGCAGCTAGAATCGTGATGTTGCGTGTTGTGATTTAGCTGTGACCACTACTGAACCAGCTAACGACAATAAATAGTTGCAGATTTTCGGTCGATTTGAATTGCTTCTCGCCTCGATCGGCGTATGCAGACAAGTCCTTTCTGGTCGTTGTCACGATACAGACACTTTCAACGTTCGTTGCGCACAATTTCTGCAGTCTGAAGTATTGCGCGGCGAATTGTTCCTTCACTGGTGGGGACAAACCTGGTGGCTGGTCGGTCGATTTGTCGGTTCGTTTACGATCTGTCGCACGGCCGCTTGTCACGTTTAGGCAAGCCGTCACGGACAGCGTTCGTTTGTATACGACATTTTGCCCAGGGTTTCGACCCTTTTCACGGTGCCACCTTTGGGCTGAAAATTGTTGAATGAGTAAAAACAGTAGTCGACCATGTTGACACCAACAGCAACAACAAAAACGACGACATGTCCAATGAGTAACAACTGTAGGTTCAACAGCGGTTAAACAACACCGACCGTGGTCGTCCTTTCTCGGGCAGCAGCGCTAGGTAAAGTTGCATTAACGAGCAAGAGCACAACATAACTAAATGAAGAAAAAAACAGCAAAAAGATGTGAAGTAGAACAGAGTCAATAGAAAACGCTATCAGTGTAAAGGATGATGAGCACCAACTAGAGGAGAGTCTTTACTGAAACGCATAGTAACCATGCTTGCATATGCCGACAAACAATGAATAGCCTGCAATCGATCCATTCCGTCGTCAGACCGTGTTCGCAGGCCGTTGTTGCAGAGTCTCGTTTGCTTTGGGCTGCCCTCAGTAAGTTTTGCAGAGCTCCATTCAGTAACACAGCAGAGCTCCATTTAGTAAGTACAGCCGAACTCCATTCAGTACGTACAGCAGAGCTCCATTCAGTACGTACAGCAGAGCTCCATTCAGTAAGTACAGCAGAGCTCCATTCAGTAAGTACAGCAGAGCTCCATTCAGTACGTACAGCAGAGCTCCATTCAGTAAATACTGTAGCACTTTACGAATAAGCTCTGTAGCGCTGTAGATAGCTGTCATCGTTAATCACCGAATTACTGTTGATGCGACACCTGTTGTTGCCGTCGTTGTTGTTGTTGTTGTTGTCGTCGTCGTCGTCGTCGCCCTGGTCGCAAGAGAGAGAGAGAGAGAGGAAGATTAGAGTCTGCTTCGTCTGGCGAGTCGCGACACCAGTGAGTCCAGTAACAGCGGCCGCAGCAGCGGCAACAGCAGAACGAGGAGAAGAGGCCAAACCTGCCGCCGCTGGCCCATGGGAATCGGCCTGTGGCTGCGGCAACGGCAGGTCTCTATGGTGTGGCGGTGGAATGTGCAACATCACGCACTACCAACCAGCCTGCGTCAACGGGCGACACTTTGCGATGCCGCCGGAGTCGTCACTGCTACCCAGCCAGCCAGCCAGCCAGCCAGACATCCAATCAGCAGACGCCCCACAGGGCGGCTGTGAAGGCATTTGATCGCTATCCTGCCCGCTCGCTCCAATGGTCATTTGAATCGACTGGTGTACTACTACTACTACTACTACTACTACAACGATGCGGTCTTTGTTGTTGGGGTGACCTACCACTGCTGCTGCTGCTGCTAATAATGATGATGATAAAGGTCCTGGTTTGTTGGCGATGATGGCCCTAATACTGATGATGGTTATAATGCTGCTGCTGCTGCTTGTCCTGTTGCTGTTGCTGCAGAAGAAAAAGAGTGCACTCGGTCTATCTAGTGACGACGACGGTCACTCGGTCAAATCTAGCAGCGTCAGCTCGAGAAGCTCGACAACGGTGACAACGATTAGCTGACTGATTGAATGACTAAGATTGCAACCGGCCATTGGCCACGACGTTGACATAACAGACTGGGATGTGGGTGAAGGGGTGGTTGTGAAGGGGCTAGTAAATGTGGGTAAGGGGAGTGGTTGTGAAGGGGCTAGTGAATGAGGTGGTGTTGCTGCTGCTGCTGCTGATGATAATCATCGACCGACGCAGTAAGAAACGGACCATTGACCATTGATCATTGGCGTAACCTACGGCGTAACCGATGGACGGCCAACGAACGCAGCGGTGCTGCTCTACTATAACTGCTACAACGTCTACTACAGCTGCTACATTGATTACTATAGGCTTCTATAGTACAGCTACCGTGTGTAGGACCCGACATATACCACCACCATCATCACACCTTCATTTGGTCGACGCCGCCGTTGCTTCTGATGCTGCTGCTGCTGATGTTAATGCTGAGAGGTGGACGGTGTGGTGCTGGACGTTGTAGACAACGACAAAGAAAACCAAGAAGAAGAAGAAAAAGTTGCAGAAAAAAAGAAATAGCAGAAGAAAAAAGAAGAAGGAAAAGCCGCAGCAGCAGAAGAAAGAATACAAACGTTTGACCGGCCGGCCCAGTTCGGCTTCAGTTTTCCGTTCGACACATAGCCCCACCACGACCACCACCATTATCGTCACCACCTCCACCACTCGGGGCCGCGGCGTATTCGTCCGCCTTCTCCGCCTGTGGTTCGCGTCTGCCCGCCCGCCGCCGCCCAATCATCCATCGCCAGATTCGGCCAGTCATTCATCCATTCATCTATTGCTTCATTCATTCATTCATTCACGCACTCGTTCTTCATTCATTCTATCACAACAACAACAACAGCAACAACAACATGCACATTGTGTGAGCGTGTGGGAATCTACCTGCCGATGCCGATCAGACAGAATCAGCAGCTCCACCCCTGCTGCCCCCTGAGTGCGTCTGCTGCTGCTGCTGCGGGCGTAAGTCTGTCTCTCTCTACCAGACTGCGTCTATTTGCCTGCGTGCCTACCTGTCTGTCTGAGAGTCTCTCTGTTTCTCTCGGCTAGAGGATGCCGGTGCTGCTGTTGCTGGTGCTGCAGAAACGACGGTTCTCAAGAACACCGTCTCCGTAGCTCAAATAGTTGGAGAGAGTGAGTCGGCTTTGCGACTACTACTACTACTACTACGACTACAGAGTCGCCTTCGTTCGACGCGTCAAAGTAGGAGTAGGAAAATGCGTAGAGGCATTGTTGTAGTCGCGTAGTAAGGCGTAGTAAGAGGTGACAGCATCAGCAGCGAACAACTCGCCAATGCCCTTTGTCGTGGTGGTGCGTTCCGATGTCGACGATACCGAAGACGAAGACCACAGCAACAACAACAGCAGCAACAACGAAAGCAACAACAACAACCGCAACAACGACAACGGCAACGACAGCAACAACCACAACGACGCAGGTTTTCTCTGCTTGTATTTAGGCTCGACCGACCGCCGGTAACAGCGGTGACAGGTCAAATAGTGAGTGGCCAGTTGCTTGTTAGTCTTGGGCCAATTTTGTCGCTGGGCCAGAAGCGTTGTCGTCGTCGTCGTTGTCGTACTCTTCGTCGTCATCACCACCTTGTCTAGATTTTTCTTCGGCCGTTCTTCGGCGTTCCTCGACATTCGTCGACGTTCCATTCATTTCATGGCCGTCGTCGTCGTCGTCGCTGGTTCGTTCACTGCTCGGCCGCTAGCCGGGAGGACTACGCCGGCGGTTATCCTGGCCGCGGCCATTCTCCACTGGCCGCTAAATCGCTGGATCGCACTTCTTCCCGCCACCATCGCCACCACCATCACTGCCGCCAGCCCGTTCCCTCGCTCGCTCGCCCGATCGATACCAGATGCCTCCAGCTCCAAACATGCCGAACCACCAGCCGCCAGCGGGCCAGTTGGTGGGCTTTAGTCGGGCCGGGCTGGCCGGCCGGCCGGATCGGCAACATCTTCTGCCAGTGTTTTTTCGTTTTTTCTGCTGTTTCTTCTTTTTCTTCTTCTTCCTGCTTTCCTCCTCGTCGTCGTCGTCTCCTTATTCGTCTTCTTTTTCTACAGAGTAGTCAGCCAGTTGTTTGTTAGCTTCAGTCGACGAGAGACAAGCTGGGAGCTGTAGTAGAAGTCCGACCGAAGCTGACGATCTGCTGCCGCCACGGCAGCAGCCGCAAAGATCGCGCACATTGCGCGCATTTCCCTCCTCACGAAGTCTCGAATCGTGGACAACAACGTCGTCAACAGCAACAACAACAATAACATCAACAGCAACGACAACAACAATCTCAGTGGCCAAGGAATGGCTATACAGCGAGACCTCCTAGCCTCCTTAGACACCAACCAGCAAGGGCGGCCATAGCAGCAGCAGCCGCAGTAAAAGAGCCCCTTGGCACTTCCGGTCTCAACGATCGGCCATTCGGCTGGCGTCTAGAGAGCGTTTTCGTCGTCGTTCTCGTTGATGTTGTCGTTGTTGTTGTTATTGTTATTGTTGTCCCCGCTGCCTGCTTTGTGTATATATTCAGACGGTGCTAGTGTGGCGAGCAGTCGCACCAGCCGCAGCAACAACAACAACAACAACAACGATAATAACAACAACAATAGCCACAACAACAGCATCGACGGCAGGAGCAACACCAAAGGATGCATTTCTGCGTCTATGTAGTAGTATGATGTCGAGATAGCTATGTCTATGCATTTTCATGTATGGATGTATGAATGCATACGCTTACATGTGCATATGTGTGTGTGTGTACACGATCGATTCTGCATACGCACATACGCTGTATACGAGTAGCTTCTTCTTCGTCTTCTGTACGAGAGATCGTTTCATTCATCGGAGCCAGCAGCGGCAGCACTAGTAGTAAGTAGTAGTAATGGCATCGGCGGCGGCGGATTGCGGCAGTAGCCATAACGAGAATGGGGGGCCAGCCAGGGTTGGTTGTTGTACTCGTAGTTACAGAAGTAGCGTGCAGAAGAAGCAGAAGCCGCAGCAGAAGCAACAGTCGGAGAGTCAGTAGTCAGAGCGAGTTTGTCTGTTCTCGAGACGAGTTCGTTGCCCATTGCTGATTGCTGACGAGCAAAATCGTTTGTATATTGCGAGCGAGAGCAAGGCGGTCGAGAGACAGTCTGCGGTGTGCGGCGCAGAAGTCTCGCAGAACAAGTTCGAAGGCCCGGTCGAACTGAACAACAACAACAACAACACGAGGAAAAAGACGAAGAAAAGAAAGAAAAAGCAGCAACAGCACGCTCAACGCTTAAGCTGTGGTATCGTAGTAAGAAGAAATTGGTGGAAGAAACTAACGTCAACCTGCTGCTAGCCTGTTAGATTAGAGCTAGGTCGACCAGGTCGACGAGGACGCCGAGGCGAAGGACAACGAAAGCGTGGAGGAGAAAGCTTTTTTTCTTCTTTGTCTCTTCATCGTCTTCTACTGCTGCGACGTGTTGTAGAAGAACGCCTCTCGGCGGTCAGCGAGCTCTAGGCCATGGCCTGTTATTGCGTAGTCGCGGTGGTCGCACGATGAGTTAGTTTACTTCATCCTCAAGTTGAGTTTCGTTTTTAAAAGCAAAATTCAGAGGAAGGGGAGCAAGAACCACAACAACAACCTGCCGGACCGACAAAGAGTCGGAGCTTTGCGTCGATAGGTGGATAGATAGATATCGGGCTACTTACTCTATGATACAATTCGCACTCGTAACAGTAGTCGTAGCAGTAGTTGTAGACGCTGAGACTGGGCGTCCGAACCCAACTCGATTCAAATCTTGGTTAGTTCAGTTCGTCATCAGAAGAAGCAGGAAAGGCTGCACAAACTGCCAATGGGCTATGACCGGCTCGACTTACTCAACAGGAAGACGTTTGCCATCGACGATAGACTGCGATAGGTTTGTCGCTGTTGTTGCTGTTGTCAGTTGCCGCCCCAGACACAAACTGGAGTTCGCCTCAAATAATCGCATTTAATCTGCATCTCGTTAACAGTTCCGAGAGACGATGAGACTCGTTAATCGACCCTAAGATTTCCATCATTCTCTCGCCCGGTCTTTTCGCTTTGTCTCTCCCTCTACACACACACACATACACATATATATATATATATATATATATATTTACATATTCACACTCACGCAGTTTTTGTTTTGTCAATATTGCCGTTTAACTAGCTGTTGTTATGATCAATGTTGATATATTGTAACCGCGCCAAACCGTACGGGGATCGTTCGTCCATGGGACCCGTTGTTGGCCATCAGTCATAAACCTATGTGGGGAAGAGAAGGGTGCATATATAACCTATGTGGGGAAGAAAAGGGGGTATATATATATATATATATATATATATATATAGAGGCAAAACGCCTGATGTCAATTGTTTATGGCATGTGCAATCTTCCGCTGAACAAGCTCTTCGATGTGCCATATGTATTGGCGTACCACAGCAGTAGGGCTCCTATCGAACCTGTGCAGTTTGTTTTCCTCTCGCTTAGGATTCCACCCGCTCAAACTGTGACTTTCAAAAATTCCCTGTACTTACCAATATATGCCTTCAGGCGCGGCGACAGAGACAGATTTTCAATAGCTCGAGGCCAAATGATCGACCCTTATATGCATATATCTACTGCACCTACTGATGCACAACTGCAGTACCATACTGATGATTTTCCGGTGCCCTGCTATAAGAGCCACGTTTGATAGTCAATTGTGTATATATGTACTTGACTATACTTTCTAAAAAGTACAAATTAATTGTTTTTTTTTTCAATTATATCCAGCGAGCGAGCGTCATCAACGGTAATGTTTTTACATTTATTATCTACGATATATTTTGGGTGCGGAACAGGGTGCTTAATTTTATTGTTCTAAAAACATTATATATATATATATATATACACATAATACATAACATACATATACCATACTCGTTTATGTGTGGGTGTGTATGCTAATATAAGCGCGGGCGTATGAACGACTCAGAATGAACTTTCGTTCCGTATTATTTTCTAAGAATGCTGGCAGTTTTTGCGCGTTTTAATTTGCTGCAGAAGAGACCGGCGTGTCGTCGTCATACGAGCATTATCATTATTATTATAATGATTATTTCTAGCACAACTCCCCACCATAATCTTGAGAGTCACTTAGTGTCCTTCCATGTCTTCTTTGAGCGTCTAATCACTCGAATAGACGTGCTGCTTTGCGCAAGCACGGAAGAATAGGTGAACTGGATCAGAAATTTCGTTTGGGACAGATATCGTAGTAGCAGTCCACTGTACGTATGTATATATATATATATGTATTTATATATATATATATATATATATATATATATATATATATACTCTTTTGGAGTTTGTTCATATGCGCAATGTAGGTCGTGTCTTCTCCTTTCTGCCTCCTTGTGGTGCTCTTGGCAGCCGCCGTTAACTGGGTCAGGGCTTCTGTTGGAGCGAGCGAGTTGTTCCACCCTTGTTCACTTGGTGGCTGCAGTTCGCTGACGGCCAGAGCGGCATCGGCAGCGGATAGTCCGCCGCGAGTTAAAAAGAAAAGCAGGCGACATAGCTCGAGTGTGGCCCAGTGAACGAATGTTGTTGTTCTTGTTGTTTTGTTGTTGATATTATTATTGTTTTGTTGTTGTTGCTGATGCCGTTACTGCCACCGCGGTCTTCGTTGTTTGTATGGTTATCGGCCGGTCATGCCCTCACACGTACATACTCGTACACTGGGAGTCTTGACGTGAGCGTCACGGCGAATGAGACGAATTTAGGTACAGTTCAGAGCAAGATACCACCACATTATCGCGCCAACCGACCGTTCTAACCTTGCAGGTATAATAAGCCTCGATAATTTTGCAGGTAATAATCGATAATCGCCACACACGTGCATGTCGTAGTTGAGCAATATTTCGTCATCTAACCACACCGTAGACGGTATATATATATTCATATATATTGTGACGGCTTCGTTGCCTCATCGGTGGGGGGTGTGTGTGTCTGTCTGGGGGGTTCAAATCAAATTTCAAATCGACGGTAGATCTGTTGTGTCATTCCATTTCACGGTCGTCCGTCCGCACGGACCACGTCGAGAGTGACGTCGAATGTGCCAAGTCAATTTGTTGTTGTTGCTGTTTTTCCTCCCCTGAGTGGGTGTAGGCGCAGCTAATGATTGTACATTACCCACTGTAGCTATCGTCGTGTGCGTCGTTGTCACCATCACTTTCATCAATGAACAAGACGCATGCACCAACGCACTGGAACGAGTGAATGAAAATCCAGTATATTATTATATATTATTATACAACAATTAAATTATATATATATATATATATTATTATACAACAATTAAATTATATATATATATATATATATATATATATATATATATATATATATATATATATAGCAGCAATTTCAGCTGAATGCAACGAGGAACTACACGACAAACTACGCCGGCAACTTAAAGGCGCTGACGGCAAGCCAGCAACTCGCGGAAATTCCTCACCGGCTCCGCTAGGTCTATGAGTCGTCTACAGGCGACCTGAGCTCGTATCTCCATCTCTCTCTCTTTCTCAGGCCGTCTTTCACTAAAGACGCTAAAGACTGGTTGAGATGCTGCTGTTACTATACCCCTGTGCTGGTTTTCGTCGACGATAACCGATCGCTGATACCGCACGATGAGTAAGATCGGCCGACGCTCAATAGGAAAACGCTCACCTCGCTTACCTCAAACGCGAGTGCTCTGCACTTGCCTCGAAACCGTATCAGCCAGCAGTGCTGATACGGTTGTATACGCCACGAATTAGCTTAAAGTAGGCACATCGTATTGTTTTTCAAGTTGGCGTATAGCAAACCATCGTTGTCGACGATGTCGATTTTTCGTTCAATTAGTCGGTATTCTACGTTCAATCTGTCAGATGTGGTATTTTTGTAAATCAGTGTGTTCCCCCTCCTGCTCCTGCTCCTCCTCCTCCTACTTCTACTACTACTACTACTACTAAAAGTTGTACAAAGTAAAAGTTAGAGCTTTGGTTCGCCACTGTTTTCGGCGTTCGGCGATTGGTCGATATCGTTGCGCTGCGACGTTACGTAGCACGAGCACATCTTGAGCTTGAGGCATCCACGGCAATCGATCGTCGACTTGTTTGTTCAGAAGGTCAACCAACCAAACAGCTAGCCAGCCAACCGAGGTAAGTGGGCCGTTTGACGTCCGCTCAATTTTTACGTTTTGTCGTGCCGCTAATGTCGTTGTTGTCGCACGACGCGCGTTAATGTCAATTTATGACGGAGCAGGACACTGAAACGACACAACATGACATGATGGTGATCATGACGACGATGGTGATGACGACGACGACACAGGAACGAGAAGACGCTTGTTCGCTGTGTTGGCCGCAATGTCACGAAATCATGCTTGGCGGCAATGTCACGTAATCATGCTCGTCATCAGGCAACAGGCGACCTTCGCTTACTTCGCCGTACCATCCAAGGCTGATTATTGGCTAGAGCTCTTTAGCTTTACCTCGACGCCTTCTGTTTCTCGATGTTCGCTCCCTTCTTGCTCTAACTTAAGTAGCACCAGTTAGCGTGGCGCGAATTAAACAGCCACCATCCTCGTCATCATCATCATAATCATCATCGTTGTTGTTGTTGTTGTTGTTGCTGCTGTTGTTGTTGTTATTGTTGCTGTTGTTGTTGTTGTTGTTGTCAGTATCATTACTCGTATTGTCTGATTGTACGCAGCCTTGAACGGATACCCCCAAATAAGTCGTAGGCCAATAGTACAGATATTTCTCTCTGCTGCAGCCACTCAGTGCAAATCTGGCCACTTAGTTAGTTAGTTAGTTGAGTTAGCACGGAGCTCGTGCTGGTCCCTACCTGCAAAAGAGAAACAGCGCGCGCAAGAGAGGAAGGGAGAGATGGGGAAAGAGGAATAACACCTAACCCATCGTCACGTTTACGGCTCCCTCGGGGTTACCAGGTCTCCGTGTTGATACAAAATGAACAAGAAGGCAAACAACAAGAAGAAGAGGACGATGCGATGACGACGACGACAACAACAACAACAACGATTATGATGTAGGAGAAGGATAACGAAAGTTTACAACCATTCAATGAGTAGATCAACGAGTGAATGAATCCTGTTCGAATACCTACATATGGTGGACCATCGCCGTAGTGGTCGCACCAGTAGTGTTAGCAACAGCAGTAGCAGAAGTAGCTGCTACAGACCTTAAGAAGCAGCCGTAGCAGCGGCGATACAGCAGACACATGGCGGCGGTGGCACTATCTGGTGAACGGGTCACACCCCACACAAGCTATCAGATATTTGAGTGATTCAGAAGAAGAAGACGAAGAAGAAGTAGAAGAAGGAGGAGGAGGAACAGAAAAAGACAGCGGCGCCAATAACAGCAACAACAATAACAAGAACGCCATGAGCAACAACAACGTTAAGAACAACAACAACGCCAAGAACAACAACAAGAGCAACACCAACAACAACATGAGCGAACTAGCTTCCATGTTGTAGCTGCTGTCTTTTCATTGAGTGCTTGCGAGCACGTTGAGAGCACGATGCTGGCTGTGCCTTGTCTTGCTCGTTCTCGGCGCGCGCCGCCGCCGCCGCCTCACATCCAGGGGACCAGGGGGTAACCCGCGTTCCCCCATCCACCAGCCCTTCCATCACTACCACCACCATCACGACCTTCTTCCGTGCCGGGGTTCCCCTCCCGTCGCGTCTCGTACTCTGCAACCCCCCCCTCCGCCCCTTTCCCCCATCTGTCGGCTGGCGCGACGGCCGATAAAGGACTGTTGTGGTGTCCCCCCTTCGTCCCCCGGGGGCCACTCTGTGTCTGCTAACCCCTTTCAGTTAGCCTCCCTCTCTCTGTTTCGCTCTCTCTTCCTTTCGCCGTTTCGCCGCTCTCTTCGCGTCTCTGTAGATAGCACGGGTGCCCTCGCTATCTCTATTACGACGGCTCTTACTATTATAACTACTACGACGACGACGACGACTATCTCTCCCTATCTAACTCTTTCTATATATCTCTCCCCCTTTCTAGCTCGTTCTATACATCTCTCGCTTTCTAACTCTTTCTATACATGGGTTCCTCCCCTCCCTCTCTCTTTAGCTATATCTTTCTCTCTCTTTCTCTGCCTGTATCTTTGTCTACCGACACCCTATCGGCACTGAAACGTACGGCAGGCAATCGTCACATTAGACAGACAGTCAGAGGTCGGCAGAAGGACTTTCGTAGTTCTCGCGTCGTCTTCGCCTCGTCGCAGCGGGTCATCCGGAACGCTGCGCGTGCCAGATGCTGCTGCGCTGCTGCTGGTGGAGGTGGTGGAGGCTGCTGCCGCTACTGCCGGGTTGTAGCCGGTAGTCGCTGTTGCAGTAGTCGGAACTGTTCTACTAGAGGTAGTTTCAGTTGTGGTGGTAGTGGTAGCATGTTCAGCAGCGCGTCACTCAACGTCGAGATCCGGACAAGCGAATGGCCGACTCCTGGATTCCCCAGCGTGTTGCCGTTGTTGGTGTTGTTGTTGTCGCTATTCACCTCTCGACGGCCGAAAGCAGCTGGTGCAGAAACTATTCGCGTGCGTGCCCATAGTATGAGACGGGAAGAGGGGGGGGGGGTGAAGAAAATGGCATACTGATGGCGATGACAGCAATAATAATAATAGTAATAATAATGATAATAATGATGATGATGGCGACGACGACGGAGACGGGAACACCAGCAGAAGCATCCCCTTTCAGAATAACAGTAGCAACAAACGCAGCCACACACACTACAGCAACAACAACAACGACAACCACAACAACAACAACAATAACAAATACAATAACAACAACATGGCGCACGGATGCTGCCCCAACGATGCCCGCCCTCTCCGTTTTTCACTCGAGCACCCCCGTCACAGCAGCAGCAGTAGCTCCTTCTGCTGCTGTTGTTGTTGTTCCTGCTGCTTTTGCTGTTGTTTTTGGTGTTGCAACGGCAAACAACAATGACAACGACAATTTTTGAGTTGTTCATTCATTTCAGTGGTGCGGTTCTTGTGTAGACATTGTAGATCCACCCGTATCATAGTGATCGTAAGCGACAGCATTGTTGTTGTTGTTGTTGTTGTTGTGGTTGTTCTGGTCGTCGTAGTCGAAGTAGTTGCCCTAGTCACATGATCCTCATCGTCTTCATTTTCATCTGCTTCATTCATTCGTTCATAGCTTCGCCTGTATCGTCACCACTGCCGACGTCAGAGTTGCAGTTGTTGTACAAGAGACGACAACGCTTGTTGAGATAGATAGTTGTCGACGCATTGGTGCCGGGGTGTTATTTACCCCCCCCCCGCCATCCACCACACACGTCATCAGAGTCGAGCAAGAACCAAGTATCGCACCTCTTCTTCCGCCCCCCCCCCCCCCCCGATGGCAACGGCGATGATGCGATGAGACAGACAAAGACAAACCCCACTACAACTTTCGCACGCACGCACACCAACCAACAACGAAGTCTTAGTGTTGAACTGGAGACCAGCCAGCTGTTGCTGCTGGTGACGATGACAACGGCAACGGTGGTCAGTGGTTATCCGTTCGGACGGATTGTTCTTCCCGGGTTCGGTCGGGTCGCCCGATCCGCTCCCCAGTACCGCTCAGGTTCCGCTTCATTCGAGATGTGTTCGTCGACATCTCGAATAATAAAGAAGCGGCGTGTCGACGCACCGCTCTGGCGAGAGCGACGACAACAACAACAGCAACGACAACAACGTTAACGGCGGCAACGATAGCGATAACGCGGGCGACGTCGACTGCACTATAGACAACGACACAACAACAACAACAACACCAACAACAATGCTAACAACAACAAAAGGTTGGACAACACCTTCTTCTCCTCCTTCTCCTCCTGCTCCTAACCATTGTTTGTCCCGTCACTGGTCGTATAGAATACGGGTCAGTTGTCGCATCATTACCCTCAGCATTACCGTCGTCGTCATCGACATCACCACACTATCATCATCATCGTCGTCGTCATCATCATCATCATCATCGTCGTCGTCGTCGTCGACATCATCATCATCATTTCCGAAACTCTGTGTCCCGCCAGGAATTGAACCTAACGTTGTTGCATTGTTCTGGACACTTTCTAACTTCTGACGAGAGCTAGGGCTCCCTACGTTCCTGCTATTTTTCTGCATGCCAACACACACAGAGGCGTCAAGAGCAAGCATGCGAGCGAGAAAGATAGAGAGATAGGAAGAGAGAGAGAGAGAGCGGGAGAGAGCGGTGGGGTGCGGGGGTAAGTAGTTCGGCCTATTTACTACTGCTACTGCCACTATGTTTGCCACTACGATTGCACTGCTCCCTCAACTACTACTACATTTTTTTAATATTAGGGTTTTATTGATATAACCATTTCTAGCGGTACACTTCGTTTTACATCACTGAAAAATGGAGAATTACTACTACGACTACTATTACTACTACTGCTCGTGCTACAACGACTGTGACTTCAGCTGCTCTCCCTAAAGTAGCTCTTGAAGTAACTATTACGTGTTTGTGTTTGTACTGCCTGCATCACACGTTATGGACGCTACCATCTCGACCGGCGGCGGCCCCGCCACAGCTGGCCGCCTACTGCCTACGAAATCGCCTTTCAGTGAGCTGGCGAACTCGCCGACTCGTCGTCGATCGATGGTGATTGCCTGGTCAGTCCGATTGTCGAAATAACGGATGGCCGGGCCGCTGCCCGGCTGGACAATGCGGTAACGGACAGACGGACCGAGCAATGTTCCGCTGCTAACTAGACTGACTAATACAGTAAGTTAAACGTAGCCGTCGCCAGTTTAGCCGTTTGAGCCAAGGGCTGCTCGTGCGATCCCATAGTCGTATCTAAGGGGTTGGCTCAGCCGCCTCCGCCAGCGCCGTGACTCTGGCTGCCATCAAACAATACACGACCGTCTTTAAACGGCCAGAATCGCCGAACGAACGCGAGCAAAACAAAGATTCACGGAGATCTTTGTCGTCGTCGTCGTCGTCATCATTGACCTCGATAATGGTCCTCGTCGTTGTGGCCGGCAATACCTCGATATTACCCGTTCGTCGCCACCGCCGATCTACCTATGAGCCATCACCGCCGCGGATACCAGAAGGACATTACGACCATCACATTCGTACCTCAAATGATTGAGTGGGGTACTCATCGTGCTTACCACGTCGTGATGGTCTTCGTTACCCCACCGAAGACAGCGAACGGTGGCCGAGCAGAAACGACCAGAAATGACACCCCCCCCTCCATATAGAGCGCGCGGCTCGTTTGCCGTGGTCGTTGTTGACGCTGTTGGTGCTGTTGTTGCTATTGTTGTAGTTGTTGCTATTGTTGTTGTGGCTGCTGCTGCTGCTCTTGCAATTGTTGTCGTTGTTGCTGTTGTTGTTGTTGTTGTTGTTGTTGTTGTTGTCTGTTGTTGGTTTCGCCTGTAACTGGCGCCTCTTAACCGCCATGAAACCATGACCATGACGAACAAAGAAAACACAAAAGAGCTGTTATGTTGTGCGACCCCTGACCTCACCCACTCCCAACACACACACACACACACATAACTTTTACTGTCAATACCAATTACACAACTCCCACGACCGCCATCGTCGTGGAACTTCCAGTACTACTACTTCTAATAGCAGCTGCAGCTGAAGGGTTGTGGGTTCGAGCTCGAAGCGACGACCGCTGCTGCTACACACGCAACCGATTTGCCGCTAAGCAATTTGGCTATGTTCATTTCTAACTAGTTCTCATTGTTAGCGTACATTACACGAATACGACCTTCACTGCTGCGCACTACTTACTGCGCCTACTGGCTATTCACATATCGACGGTACGTTAATTGCCGTTTAGTTAGTGCCGAGCTTCTCAAAAGCTTCACGTGCTATGTGCTGCGACAATGATGCCCCGAGAAGGCGGCAGGCAGGCGTCTGCGCCCCTCTGCGTTTACGCGTTGTATCATTAGCACGCTGTACGTTGAATTGAAATTGCTGGTCATCTGGTCGCTATGTGAACTGTGATAGGCTTCTAGCCGGCAGACTAGATACTCTCTCAATAGAGCGCGAGTTGTCACAGAGAGTTGTCACCGTAGTGGCGCGCAGAACGTAGGCGAGTGCAGTAATAATAATAATAATAATAATAATGACACTATTATAATATTTTATTATAATATTAATAATAGTAATACATCTGTCGACAGTACAGTAATTTCAAAAACAACAACAACAACAACAACAACAGCAAGCACAACACTCGCTGCTACCCTGCTATACTGTCAGTGCTGCTCGTGCTGGTGCTGCTGCTGCTGCAATCGAGCGATGATTATGATGGAGGTGTATGGAGGGCGGCAGCATCGGCAGCGCAGGTCGAGGCCATCACAGCTTGTGGTCTCTCTCGACGAATGGACGACGAAAGAACGAATCATCATCGACTGGCATGCTGCCTATCTGTCTGCTTGGCTGGCTGACTAACTGAGGAGGGAAACAGCCACCAACCAGCCAACCAACCAACCGAGCAAGCAAGCAAGCAACAAAGTTTGGAAGATTGAATTTGAGTACAAAAGAAGGCTCTTCTGCTGCTGCTGTTGCTTCTGCCGTGTTGGTTCTGCTATGGGTACTGCACATGGTTGGTACTACTACTGGCGGTGCCGAGGTTGCCGGCGGTGGCGGTGGCGGCAGTGCCGAGGACGATGACGTTGTTGTTGTTGTTGTTGTTGATGGCGGCTACAACAACAACAACAACAACAACAACAGCAGCAGCAGCAACCGCGACCCAACAAGTCCGTTCATTCGTCGGTCGGTCGGTCGGTCGAACGTCAGCTGGCGTCTGCGTCGACCCGGCGACCACCGGTTTGAACAACGACGAGAGGTCGCGACGACCTACGACGACGACGACCGACCCGACAAGCTATCTTCCCACTACTACAGAGGAGGCGGCAGAGAGCGCGAAACGAACGCAGGACGAGTTGACTGAACGAGCAAGCACGAGAGAGCGATAGAAAGAAGTAAAGAACCAAAGGAAGAGTGATAGAAAGAGGGGGAGATGAGATGTGTGTGTGTGTGAGAGAGAGAGAGAGAGCGCGCGCGTGGGGGGTTGCAGAATAGAGTCGGGGGGTGACGGGGGTAGAGAAGTAGAAGAGTGCGTAACCAGTCCGCCGGGTAGGCGACGACTGGCGACTAGAGCATCAGTAGCATCAACATCAACAGTAGTAGTAGTGGTGGTGGATCAGCAATAGCGTTAGCGGTAGCAGCAGCAACAGCAATAGCGTTAGCGGTAGCAGCAGCAACAGCAATAGCGTTAGCGGTAGCAGCAGCAACAGCAACAGCCGCAGCAACAACAGCAACAACAACAACAACAATATCAGCAGCAAAACGAAGTTTGGTTTAGTTCTCGACCTCTGCTTGGGCTGCTCTCCAGTTTGGACCACGACCACAACCAACCAGCACCAGAATCATCATTGCCAGTAGTAGCTCAGACAGACAGACAGACAGAGAGAAAGGTCGACATCAACAACAGCAGCAATAACAACAACAAGGGCAGAAACAGCAGCAGCAGCAGCACGGAATCATCTCTTTGCTTGAACTCCGACCCTCTCCGCCACTACATCCGGTGTCGCTGCTGCTGCTGCCGCGGCTGCTGCTGTTGCTTCTGGTTGGATCTCTCTCTATGAGTGAAGCGGAAAGGATGGGATAGGAGGTTAGGATCGGGTCTGCTGTCGGGTCGGGTCGGGTCGGATCGGATAGGAGAGAACGCCGACCAAACCCGCCCGTTTGCTTGCCTGCCTACCGGCCGGCGGCTCGGCAAACATCATCAACGGAGGACAGCCGCCGACCACTGGCTCCGCCACTGCCTCAGCTTCAGCCGGGTCGGGTCGGGTCGGAGTAGTTCTGTCAGTTCACCATTGAAGGTCGGCAAGGACGCGTCGTGCGTCGTCGTCCGGAGCTGCTCGAACAGACCCAGCGAGCGACGACGACGACAACGACCGTGCTAGCTTCAACAGCGGCAGCAGGCATCGACGGAGTGAGATAGCCGCTGCCACAACCATTACGAGACGCAACAGCAGCAGCAGCAGCAGAAAGATCTCGACGCTCTGGACGAGCCTGCATGCACGACGGCCAAGCAACGAAGGTCCAGCACAAGACCTCTACGACCCTGTAGATGATCTCAAGCTGGCTAGTTATCTGTCGTCTAGTTATCTACCTATCCTTCTGACTGTCTGTGTGTCTGTCTGTCTGTTTGTCTGCCTATTTATTTCTTTCTTTATTGGCTAACGTTGACTAACGTTGTCATCGCTGCCTCATCACGCTGCCTCATGTTGGCACTGCTGGTGGAGCTGGCAGCAGTATCGCCGGTCTTGGTGGTGGTGGTGGTGGTCGATGATATGATGAAGTGAACCCCCCGCGGTGGTATTAGTAGAAGTGATGATGAGTGGGTGGCGAAATAAGTGAGTGGTAAACCAGAACGAATTATTCGAGCTTAGTACATATCAACAACACACCACCAACAACAACAACAGCAGCGACAACAACAAGTGTGTGTATACATGTACAAGCACACGTATGTGTGATGAATGTACGTATGTTTGTTGTGTCTGCGTCGAGATACGTGACGTTGTGACTATGCGGTCTTCATCGGTTGAGTTTTCTTGTTCTTCGTTGTCGTCGCTTTCTTCGTCTTGTGCGATGAGTGTGCTCGCGTGGATAGATCGAGTTGAATGAAAGAGCGACAGCAGAGAAATCGTAGCCATTGGCCAAGTGTCTCGCCTCGCCTCCAACTTCGTCGCTACACTTCTGTCCGGCGATCAGTCGCCAGTGCTTAGACAGTGTGGAACACGACGACGACCGTAATCGGTCCCATCCGACACAGCAATGAACTTCAACAACTTCAACTTCTCGCGACCTCACTGCACCGAGTCGTCGTCATCGTCAGTGCCGTCAGCACTACCGCCACCCCCACCCCCGCCGCGGATACCACCCTACAACTTCGGCAGCAGGGACGGTCATCAGGGAGCACCGTCTCAGCCGTATGTGGCAGGTTTTCCAACCCCAGGGGTAACGACGACGACAACGACGACAGCGTCGGCAGTAGCAGCTACAACGGGGTACCCTGCGGAATCGGCTACTCGGCGGGGCCGGTTTATTCAGCCGCCCCCGCTGGCGGCTTCAATGAGCCACACGTTTCCACAGCCGTCGTCTGCTGCTGCTGGTGCTGCCGCCGCTGGGCATCCAGCCCTAAGTCGAGGTTCAGGAAGCGCTGCTCCGGGTGGAGGTGCGGGCGTCTTCTTTGGCGTGTATGGTGTGTCGAGCGGCGTCGGCGGCGCCGCCCCCCACGTCGGTGTGCCGAGCGGTGCCCACACAATGTCCGGCCACTCGCGGCCGCCCCTGCCGCCGCTGACGAACCGAAGCTGCACGCTGGGCGGCCACTACAGCCGACGCGCGGCTGGTCCGAACAGCGGAGGACTGCTCTCGTCGGCTGCCAAACGAAGCTCGCTGGGCCGCAGTCTCGTGCTGCTTGACAAGGGCGGCAACACGCTTTACGACGAAGACGACCTTTTCTTCCGCAGTGTCGACGTGAAGCCGTCTTCTCGGCAGTTCATCGTCGGCCGACAGAGCTCGGCCCGACCTCACCATGTCTGCTACTCTGCTGCAAGTAAGTTCTGTCCTCCGGCCATGTTCTTCCTGATTGGTTCTCGTGGTCTGCTGCCCACAGCAGCCGAGGAGGACAACCGGCTGCCGTTCGACAGCCGTTCGTCCGTCAGACAGTCCGTCTTGATCTATCTATACGTATCAACTTTTAAATAGAATTGGCAGTCACGTCCACGAAGCTGATAGAGACCACGTCGAGCGCAACGACAATGATGACGTTGATGCAGACGATGATGATAATGGTGATGACGTTTATTATTATTATTATTATTATTATTATTGGACTTGCTTGTCTCACTTCGCTTCACAAACGTGATGAACATGTGCGCATGTGATACATGAACGTGTGCGCAGCTACGGCACGAGGCGAAGGCCATTCGCCTCTTTGGTCCACTCCGTACGTTTGCAGCAATATCCCTACGTATGATATGCAGCTGGCATCATATAAGCATATACAACGTTGTACTTCTGCATCCAATCGAATCTTTCGAGCAAAGAGCGAAGGAGGAGAGCAAGTGTGAATGGTCATGCGATCTGCAAGCGTACAATTCGAATGGTACGACATCTGGATATATAGATAAATTAACGTGCTTTGGAACAGCATCTGCTATAGACAGCACATGCAGATATCATTAGCTGAATCACCGCAATTGAGCGAGGGAGACGGAACAGACAGACGACCTGTTCGCTAATAATAGGGATCTAGGTAAATGGTTTGACCACGTGAGTCGAACTATGTATATAATATATCGTACTTGTCTGCCAACCTGCAGAAATCAAAACAAAACCAAGAAAGAAAAACGACAAGAAAAACAAGCAGCATTAGCAGTAGCCGCAGCCGCTGCAGTCGACCAGCAACAGCGGAAGGTATCAGCTCCATAGGAGGAAGAGGATGAGAAGAACAAGAAGAAGGATGCTGTAGGAGGGAAAAAAAACAACCGTTCATTCGTTCGATCCTGCTTCAGCTTCGTATGCCTCCAGGGGAAGCTATGTGAGCAAAACAACAAAAAACGACTCCTCCTTCTCGTCGAACAAGTCTTAGCATAATAGATAGCGGTCGATTGGCATGCGCAGCAATCCATCGTCAGCAGGTTGAATGCGGCATCGGCGGCGGCGGCGGCGTATGGTGGGTGATTGCGGCGATGGCAGCAGCGGTGTTGATGTTGGACTCGGTCTGGTGGTAGAACAGTGGCGAACCGGCCCGAGCCTCAGGTGCCAAACCAAGCCAAACTAGGACCCTGCCAGTTCCTACCTGTCTGACTCGCAGTCAGTGAATCAGTGAGTCGCTCTCTGTTTGTCTGTCTGTCTGCCTGTCTGTCTGTCTGTCTGTATATCTATCTATCGGTCTGTCCGTTCATTTCATTGCTGCTTGCCAGAAGGACCACGGCCGCTTCAACCGTCCGACCGACCACCCGACCGCTGCTTGTATTTGACCAAAGTAGCCGAGTAACCAAAGCTCTAGTGGAAGTGTAGAGCACGAGTCGCTCTCGTAGCAGTAGTAGTAGTAGAGAGCAAGTCGTTCTCGTAGCCAAAGTGAGAGCAGGTCTTTCTTGTAGCCAAACAGAGAGAGAGCAGGTCGTTCTCTCGTAGCAGAGAACAAGTTGTTCTCGTAGTAGAAATAGTAGTAGTCGAAGTAGTAGTAGTAGTAGTAGGTGGTGGTTTAAAAGTGTTTAACTAGTTAGTGCCTTGTGATACTGGTCTTGTTGTCTCGATGATATCTCCGCTCTAGCTCTTCATTGGCTGTCGGCCGCTTGGCTGTCGATAATGCTGCTGCTGCTGCTGCGACTCCTACTACGGCCCGTGAGCCTACCGAACGCAGTGATTGTGTGGGCCGGCGTGGTCGTGTGGGTTCCCGGGTGGGTTCTCCCCGCTTCGCTTCCCCGAGTAGTCCCGAGCCGCCGCCGCCGCTGCCACCGCTCCACGCCGCTCTCGAATAGTGTTTTGTTTTTTCGTTCGACCTCTTCGACAACCACATCATCACCTCAAGTAGCTACCACCACAACAAAAACAACTGCCATAACAAGAACAACAACAACAATAACACTGCTTCTACTGACTGTTAGTAAACTAGCTCGTTGGCTGGGTAGTAGTAGGGTAGTAGTATTAAGCTTGTTAGTTGGCTAAGCGGGTGGATGTCGATCTAAAGCCAAGGCGATAGCCGATTGTGGCTGACGATGGCAACAACAACAACAATAGCAACAACAACAACAACAACAATAATATAAATGTCAAGAACGACATAAAGGACAACAACAAAACGACAACAAGCCGAACCCGAACAAGATCTCCAAAGATCTATTTCGAACCTCTGGCGAGAGTCGGTCAAGGGTTTGCTGCTGTCTCCGTTTGTTGTTTATAACGCAATGAATGGCCCTCTAACCTAGGATAGGTTCACGCACTTAAACCGGCGTATTGTTATTATCACCATGTTTAGTTTGAAGAAAGCATATTATTATTATTATTATTATTACAAACAGCCGACTACCAGTATTTGTTAGGGCTACGTTATGCGTATGCTTCTCTCTGCCCCTTGTGTATGTGTGTCTATGCACATGTCTGTATATGAAGGTATGCCGATGTGTGCATTCAATGAAGGCAGCGCCGCGCAGCTGAGTACACATCGAACCCTTCACTTCACCCCCACAATCGGACACGCACACGCGAAAGCACCGAGGTCGGCAGGCCAGCGGTAGTAGACGGGCAGCGGGCTTCCTTCATTCACCTAGGTCTCTCCATTCATTCGTGTGGTGATTGAGCGAGGGAGAGGAAGCTGTGGGTCCCTGCCATCGGCTGAAAGACAGGAGTTAGAAGCAGAAAAGGAGAGAAACAGGGGTGATAGGGCAATCGCATAAGAAAGCGGGCGATGAAGCGCTGAAGTAGCCTAGGAACTGCCTATCTATGATATGAAGATTCGGTTAGCCAATTTCTGATTGGTTCATAGCGACTAGAGAGAGTTTTTGCTACAGAGAAGGGGTAGTTTTCACAGCACGCAATTGCACAGCGTCATGTACACAACATGTGCACAAAACGGTTCTAGGAGGTGTACAACCGACGTTTTTCTAACCGCAGATTATTTGACTCTGTCACTCTGGTGAAAATGTTGCTGGTGCTGCTGATGTTGTTGTTACCATTGTTGTTGTTTGTTGCTGTTTCTGCCACAGCAAAATTTGTTGCAAAGTGTTGTGTCAGGGGTTCGATGATCGAGGTTATTGCAATGACCAGCGCCAGCTTCGACAACATCGTCATCGTCCGCACATTTTCTTCGACATTCGTGTACGGAGCGAGAGACAGAGAGAGAAGGCAAGATAATTGTAGGTTATTTGTATACCAGCCACCACGCTTAATAATTAGAGTAATCAGTCAGTCAATTAGTGCCTCTTATAGCAGGCAATTTCCCAATATCTCTTGCGAGATGGATTAATCAGTCAATCAGCGAGGCAATGCTGAATGTCAACGGCGAAGTCACTGTCCTGCTCTATCTTGTGTGTGAACCTCATCGGAGCCAGATGAGGTTGTCTTGACGCTGCCTTAGCTGGAATGACGATAGTCGAACAGATCTCGCCGCATAACGGCAGGCAGAGATTGCAACTGGTGTTGCAGTGCTCCATCGTGATTGATTCTCGGGTTCAGGTCGATGATGTTCGTCATTTTATCTGTTGCTGCGTACTTTTAATCCACCATAATACCGTTAAAGTTCTTGCTTGATAGTTAAATATATATATATATATATATATATATATATATATATATATATATATATAACTGCTTTTGTATAGATGTTTGTTATTACATACAAGTATATCCGTCCGCATAATGTGCACTTAAGTTCTGCTAGAAGCTATATATATATATATATATATATATATACATACATATAATTTATGTGAGTGGGACTAAGATCCGTGAGTGTTATCTGTCCCCCTTACGTCAGAGTCGTGGGTGAGTTCGTTAACCCTTAGGAGTAATAGTGATGATAGCACACTAATAATACAATATTATCAAATTGCTGCAATAATGCTAAAGCGAGCCGCGCACTACTGCCGCTGAAACGGCTGAAAGCCGCGCTGCGTGCGGCAATAGTTGCTGTTAGCAGCTGAAGTAATAACAACAACAACAAGAGCAAGGAGCAGCAACAACAACAACAATAAAGCACTTTGCAGCCAACTCAACAAGCCTAGAGTCGCAATATCTATAGCAGAGTAGTAATGTAGCTGTAGTAGCGTCAGGGTGACGGCCGCAGCAGAAAGGATAGGAATTCTTCTTCAGTGGCGAAGAAGACGCGAAGAACGGAACGAAGCAGAAGCAGAAGAAGCAAGAAGAATAAGAAGAAGTTCGCGAACGACTCCCCCGAGTTGGCGCCAGTGGCTTCCCTTCCTTACTTTGCGCTGACGCCGATGACAACGACTTGCTTACGTGAGTTGGGCGAAGTCATCAGAAAATGCACAACAACAACAACAACAACAGCAGCAACATCAACAACAACAGCAACAGCAGCAACAACAACAAGGCGTAGAGGCCGCTGTTGCTATTGCTGCTGCTGCTGCTGCTGCTGTGGTGTGTGTGTGTGCGTGCGTTGTTGTTTTTGTTCTTCATCTTCTGCTGCTGCTGTTCGACGATGTCAGACAGACGAGCCGGACAATTGAGCAAGCCAAGCCGGTGGTAACATTAAACGTTGTTGTTGTTGTTGTTGTTAAGACGCCGCCAAGCCCAATTTGTACGTCCGCCCTCACCACGATTGGCACTGCCAACAACGACGACAACAGCAGCAGCAACAACAACAACAACAACAGCAACGACGAATACAACAACAACCGATGCATGACGAGGATGCACCTCGAAATGTTCTCGCGACGGTCTTAGCGGTCCCTTCGTCCGGCCGTTTGTCTGTTTATCTGTCTGTTTGTCTGTGTGTGGATAGCTCGGTTGGTCGGTCATTGCCTGCGATGCTGCTGCGGTGTTGTTGAAGATGCGGTTCACAGTGTGTTCGCCTCTCTCGTCTACGTAAGAAGGAGAACATCGTGCGAGGGAGTGAGCAGGGGAAAGATGGGACAAGCCCATAAAGACATGGATAGCTAGAGAAAGAATGGGATCAAACGAGAGAAAGGAAAAGAGAGGGAGAGAGAAAGAACGAGAAAGAGAGTATGGGGGAAAAAATGCTGAGGGAGACTAAAAGGGCCCGCAGCTAGTGGCCAAAATGTGGTTCACGCTTGTGGCATTGTGGCATACATAGACGACATACAGACACATTGCTCATACGCACGGCGATACGTACCGAATAGACGACAACAACCAGCCAGCCATCCCGTACACCAGTCAGTCACAAACATAGACAACAACGCACACCCAGAGAGAGAAAGAGAGGGGGGACAGACATATGGCTGGATAGCTAGATTCATACTTTATAGCTGGCGTCTTCGCCCTCGGTTGCTCCGGCAGACGACGGACGAAACCGATGATGATGATGATGATTAGCGTGATGATGATGATGATGATAGTGATGGTGAGAGCGATGATGATGATGATGACGAGAGTGATGATGGTGAGAATGATGATTATAAGCATGAGATGCTCATATCGACGGGAATGATGTTGGTGGTTATGGCGATGCTGTGCTCGCGTAATGGTCATGGTGTCGATGAGGTCGTCGTCGTCATTGTTGTTGTTGTTGTTGCTGTTGATGATGATGATGATAATGATGACGACGACGACCAGAAGAATCTTCAGTGTTTCGGCATTTCTTCGGCGGCCCCGTCCAGCCGCCCGCGGCTAGTCAGCTATTCCGACGACTGGCTGTGTCCACGACCATAGGCTCGCTCTGTATCGCTTTGTGCGCCGCTTTGCTTCGGTCAGCGGGCAGCTTTTTGTTGTGTGTCTCCTTGGTCTCTCCACCTGCTGACTGCTGCTGTTGTTGTTGGCGTTCGTCGTCGTCTTTATCGTCTATTTCTTCTCCTCCTCCTTCTTCTTCTTGTTCTTCTTTTTGCCCTCCTGCATTTTCCTCTCACCTCTCTTCCTCACCCTCAGCCCAACATGTCGGCTGCTTTTCTTCCTCATGTGTGTGCGTTTGTGTTGTTCAACATCCACCCCTTCTCCACGTCAGCACCGCGCACACGAGAAG
The DNA here is from genome assembly GCA_003439945.1 of Dermanyssus gallinae. Classification (NCBI taxonomy): domain Eukaryota; kingdom Metazoa; phylum Arthropoda; class Arachnida; order Mesostigmata; family Dermanyssidae; genus Dermanyssus; species Dermanyssus gallinae. Next base: position 188,650 of record QVRM01001309.1, on the reverse strand, counting down.
CCGAAGCGGCGGGAACTGTGTCTTGGAGATCTCGTCTTCGTTGTCTTCTTCTGGTTGTGTTGTCATGATGCTGCTGCTGCTGGCTGGTTGGTTTGCTGGTTCGGCTTGCGTCTTTACCGCCGCGCCACCGCGTCCAGTGCCGGTTTGTTCCGTGCTTCATTCCTTGTCGTAGCTGGTTGATTGGTTGGATGGTTGGTTGGTGTTCGCTGGTCTTCTAGTGGTAAGCAGAGCTCCAGTAAGAACAACAGTAATATCAGCAACAACAACAACAACAACAAAACGACATTAACAACAACAGCAAGACGACATTAACAACAACAGCAAGACGACATTAACAACAACATCAGCAGCAGCAGAAGCAGCAACAACAACAACAACAACAACCGAAGGGGGAACACAACAAGCACATTTTGTAGAGCGACAGTAAACGACGGGCGGTGACGACAACCTGTTCTTGTTCTTCTTCTCCTCCTCCTCTGACCATTTCAACTCGTCCGCCTTTCCTCGGCTGTGTGACGAGTGGTAATCTGTTCTTTCTCGTTGTCGTTGTTGCTGTTGTTGTTGTTGTTGTTGTTGGTGCTGTTGTTGTTGTGGTTGTTGCTGCTGCTGCTGATGCTGCTGCTGTTACTCTAGTTGTTGACGTTACTGTGGTCCTCATTCTCCAGCTCCCCCGCTTCACCACCTCCATTCTTCCCGTTGGTTACTGCCGTTGTTGTTGTTGTTGTTGCCGACACTTGCTAGAGCGTGACAAGTTCATCGAATGAACGACCGACCGAACGAACGAACACCCTCCCACCCTACGGGATGCGGCTTCGGTGGCGGCACGCAGGCTCAGACAACAGCACTGAGCGATCGTAATATCCGGCGGCCCACGACGACGATGTTCTTCATCTGACGTTTCTCCTAACAGCTGAAGCACAACACGAACAGTTAAAGCAACGGCATCATCAGCAGCAGCAGCAGCCACAACGACAAGAGTCAGAAGAGAAATTACGACAACAGAATAACAAAACAGCGGCCGCAGCAGCAGCAGCAGTGCCGGTGCGATTAACAACAATAAGTACAACAACAATGACAACAACAACGACAACAACAACAACAACAACAACAACAAAAGCAACTACAGCAGCAGCAGCAATATCAACGAAGAGGACAACGGCAACAACAAATAACAGAACTACGACGAAGCGGTTCTGCACTGCGGACGCAATAATAATAATAATAGTAATAACAATAATAACATTAAAAAACACCACTGTTTTGAGCGTTATCTATAGCAGCTTCATGTTTGCTGTTCTTTGCGACAAATCGCAGCAACTTACATTCGATATTCGGCCGTACAATACCGATCGATCTGCGAATGTGATGCGCGTTCTGTGTTTAGTGATGTCGTTGCTGTTGCAGTTATTGTTGTTGTTGTTGTTGTTGCTGCTGTTGCTGCGGCTGTTGTTGTTGTTGTTGTTGCTGCTGTTGCTGCGGCTGTTGTTGTTGTTGTTGCTGCTGTTGCTGCGGTTGTTGTTGCTGCGGCTGTTGTTGCTGTTGCTGCCCGAAAGCCACGCACGATGTTTGATCACTGTCCGCGCGTTGCGGTGCGATGCGATGCGGTGTAGGCGTCACACTGATGTCCTGAGGCCCGTAACAGCAACCGTCGGCGTCGGCCGAGGTTCAGCGCAGAGGAAGCAACAGCAACAACAACAACAAAATAACCGAGCCATGACGCTTGGCTCCCCTTCAAGGCTAGCTATGGTTCCCCGTCGGCGCGGCTTCACCTCCCTCAGCTCGACTCTCGTAGCCTTCCCAAAAACCCAGTCACCGCTTCACCGAAGTGATCTGACCGACGCATCTGCTGGCAATAGCAGCAGCAGCAGTAGAAACAGTAGATGTGGTCTTGCCACTAGTGGTTGCCATTGTTGTTGCTGTTGTCATTGTTGTTGCATTGTTGTTGCTGATTTGTGTCATAATAGACGGAGTAGCGTACGGATCCCGCGTGCTAACCGGACTTTGTAGTGGCCAAGTGGTCTTGGTTCACTGTTCGCCGTTAGGTCGGCACACCAGCAATTGCTTAGGGCGGAGTAAGGACGCATTCGGATTAACGTTGTAATTGTTCTCTCGCGTTTGCTCTCGCTCAAGTATCTCGCTCAAGCAAGTCCTCCTTCATTCATTTTCAAGCGGTATTTCTATCCTTCTGCTAACGGCGTGCATCCGGTTAGACTTCCGCTCAACCAACAGTGCGGGCGTCCCACTGTGGAGCAGCTTCATCCCTTGTTCTCGTTGATGTTATTGTTGTTGTTGTTGTTGTTGTTGTTGTGTTGTTGTTGTTGCTGCTGCTGGTGATGATGATGATTGTTGCTGCTAATACGCGTGATTAATAGAGCCCACAACATCAAGCATTTCTAGGAGGAACAATTACAGCCATAACAACAACATTAACAAACATCGACGACGACGACGATGACGACGACGACTACGATACAACAGCAGACAGCAGTAAGCCGTGGTTGGGTTCACAAACCCGATCTTTAAGCTAATAATAACGGCGCGCTCTCTTTATCATCCTGGTATTTCGGCGGCGCTGAAACTTGCGCCTGATCTCCCGGCAATTGCTTGGCTTCGTCCGTATACAAATACATGATGCGTACATGCACCAAGTATTGTAGAACGCATCAAATGCTAAGTCGTAGTGACCGAATGAACGGAATGCCTGGGAAACTGACAGTTGCCGTTGTCAGAAAAGCAACGATTCCGCCGTCATCATCATCGACGACGACGACGACGACGATAATGACAATGACTGGCTATGATGGATTCGCCCTCACGCAAGCTTGTTCTTGGTCAGCCAGCAGCATTTGTAATATTCTGCCGGCAGAACAGATTGCTCGATGGCACAACAGATTGTGTGAAGCTGTATCGTGATTTCTTTCTCTGTTTTCCTCGAGTGCTAGGGGCTCCTCACACTTGAATCATCAGGACCGCCTTTTCCTCTAAGGAACAACAACAACAACAACGACAACAACAACAACCAAAATCCTGATGGAAATTGATGACCACTAGCCAGCGTTAAACGATCGGCTTTGGGCTACCGCAGCAGCCCGACGCGCCACGGTGTTCTCCGGCTGCCCCGAGCCGGCATCTCGATGCGACCGTGCGTCAAACGCCTGCATCTCAATGAATGCAGCGGTAGCGGCAGCGGCGGCGCCCCGAGACCCGAAAGAGAAAAAGCTAATATATGTGCCTTTGTTGTTTATAACTGTTACGAACCGAACTGCTACGCTATGGTGTGGGAATGACACCACTGTCTCACGAGCGCCGCTCTCTCTCTCTATCTCTCTCTCTCATCCACCATCCCTCTCTCTCCCTCTCTATCTCTCTATCTCAATCTCTGCTAGCACGGCTACCGTTGTTGGCCTGTCTTAGATGTCGTTCGAGCTGACACGCGAAAATACGACGCCATCGGCGTAGGCGTTTAGCTACCAACTGGTGAACTTTAGATTTGGCTAACACTGGTGACCCGGAATAATAATAATTATTATTATTATTATCAGCAGCATCGACATAATTTTAATTATACGCAAGTCCAGTCGAGGAGCAAGTTAGTCCGCTACAGTATCGAGCTCAAGAACGGTATATAGATGAAAATCAGGATGATGCCGACGATAATGATCTGATGATGATGATGATGATCATGGTACAACAGCTTTCCCATGTTCCCATGTACGTTCGACCAGATCCATTTGCCTATTCCCTTCATTTGACTAGCGAGCACACGCTACTACGATGATTACTACGACAACTGCTTGTAGTGTGTAGTACGTCCACAAAAGGGTACGCACGCTTCGAACAATACACTGACCCACAATCAAGTACCACTATATATATATATATATATATATTTAAGGGAAAATAAAGGAGAAAGGAATCGTGGGGGCGGGCTATACAAATCGGTTGGGAGCCCCTGGGAATGGTGTCGTCTCGGATCTGATCGTTCAAGCGGCAGGAGCGGGTGGGGGAGTAGACCACACGCTGGCTGTGTCTCTCCATGTCTCTATGTCTGACAGAATGTCGGGCGGATGGATGAAGCCTCCGCTGGTCACGTTCATGATCGTCGCCGTGACACCACCGCCGCCAATATTGCACGTCAAACAACACTTGTGTGTGTCAGCCGTGCTCGCATTGTTCTGCTGCTATGTCTAAACATGTTCATATGACAACAAGACAGTTTCTTCGCACAATTGTACAGTCAATCATTCAGTCATTCAGTCAGCTTGCCAGCGACAAGCCTGCGAACCAGCTCGCGCGGGATGGGCTACACTGACCAAGCTTCTCTCCTCACGCCCTCCAGCCCGATATAGTCCCGATGCCCTTCGAACGCTGCCTGCAAACACGTCTCCTACTCCTCCGTCTGCATGCGTATTGTCGTCTATCGGTGTCAAAAGCGACCAAGTTATTTTACCTCAACGTATATACATACATGTATATATATGCTCATACTTATAAACTAATATATATATATATATATGCTCATACTTATAACTAATATATATATATATATATCGCGCGCAACTTATAGATGAGCATATTTGTCAATGTATGCTATCATACATATGTGGAAGATAGTATGACTGACAATTAGCGTATAATTCCGAATGATTATTTTATAGTACCTAACACGTCAAGGACCGCCTAGTATACGAGTATCCAAATGAACAAGCAAAAACAAAGCAAAGCAAAAAAACTTACATAGCTACTGCTCTTTTCAAATATGAACTATAATATTTTTAATTAATACTGCAATCTTTCACGGGGATTTTTCACATCGTTTTTTTTGGTTGTTGCCTTGTTGCTGGTGCGTCGTACTCGGATCATTATTCTAATTATGCCGCTGTCGTTAGTGAATATAATTTATTATCATCATCATCACCATCATCGGCAGCAGCAGCATCGGCCACATCAGCATTACGACATTAGTCCTAAGTGTTGGTTGTTTTTGTTCTCATATATGATCCGCAATTATATCGTGTTGCCACTACAGGTATTTTGCATGGCGCACACTTTAAGGCCGTTCCTACACGGCGAACAAAAAGGCAGTCGGCAGTCCGCTGGTTTGGTGATTTTGGTTGCTTTCTCGACCTTCAGATTGTCGGTGGCGGCAGCGACTGTTAAAAGCGTTTGGTCCCATCGGCGCTGGCGAATAGCGCGGTAGGAACGCGCTGCCCGCGATTCTCTGTGCTGTCGGCATTTGGCAACCTTGAGTGGGCAAACTTGGTTTTAACATCATATTTTGTTGCGGACTCTATGCACTTTTACGTAGTGCGGAAGTTATATATATATATATATATTTATATATTTTTTTTGTTTGCCAGACGGTGTTGTTTGAGCTGTTGTTTTCGGGGCGAGGGGAAAGCTCTGCAATGATAAAGCTGATCGTTGTAATATTTCATCATTTGTCGTCCTCAGGACTAGGACGGCGTGTCTGGCCTGGCCCTCTTGTCGAATGCGTGGGTGTAATGCGCATAGTTCTTATTTTCCCTCTTACCGTATTAGTTACGTATCACTACTACTACTACTACTACTACTACTACTACTACTACTACTACTACTACTACTACTATTACTACTAATAATAATAGTAATCTCAACTGCAACTGCAACTGTTGTATATCGATTATTGTTGAAAAACATATAGACTATAGACAGAAAAGATGAAGAAGAGAAAGCGAGAGGAGAGAGAAGGGGAAGAACGGAGACACTTAGCGGGGCTGATGATCAGAGAGCAAAGTCGTTGTCGTCGAATTTATTCGAACGAATCATCATCGCTCGATTCACTGCGTCGCAAGCACAGTGGATCGGCACACGCTCTGTGAAAGACTGACTAAAAGGCTGAAAGGCTAACAGCTTGACTTGCAGACAGATCGACTAACTGATTGGCAAGCAGGCAGGCAACAATGAGAGACAATATTGACGCCGTCGCCCCAATAGTAGGAGCTAAACCAGCGTATAGTAAGTAGCTGAGGTACACGCTGAACGCGGACAGTGCCTGCCCGTCGCTATTGTGGGGTTGAAGCACCGTGATCGCGCATAACAGCAACAGACACCGCAACAACAACAACAACAACAACCAGAGACACTGCAACAACACTGCAACAACAACAGCAACAGCAACCGCAACCACAGACACTGCAACAATCACAACACCGCAACAACAACAACAACAACCGCAGCAACATCAAACAACTGAGTAAAATATGAAGACGCCTGAATAAGTCCACAATAGTAGATGGACAGACCGGAGAGATGGATTGATACATGTATTGATGAATGGTTGCCTACAACCTCCCAAAGCAGCTCTAGCAAAGTTTTTTAGTTGGTACATCGTTGCATTGCGTCATCACTGGTGATGATGCAATTCACCTAGCAGTGCTACCCGCGCGCGACCATCGGCCACAGTCTGGCTGTAACAACAATAGCAACAACAACAACAACAACAGAAGCAGCAGCAACAATAAGCGCAGCAACAACAACAACAGTAGCGGTAGTAGTAGTAGTAGCATTGTTGAGTCCCCAGTGACGACAGGTGACTCTGTGTCAAACTGGCCCACTTGTTAACGGTTCATGACCATGATCATCCTTATCACCATCATCATCATCATCACCGCCACACTACTCAGATAGATGCGTGCCTCGTATAGATGATTGTGCTTGTTGCGATGGTAGTGGTGATTATTCGTGACGCCCAGATAACGGCGCCGAAGCAGCACTATGGCGATGGATCGATGATAAGGCAATCGGATAGCGGCGACAACAACAATAACAACAACAACAGCAGCAGCACGACAATGCTGTCGACGCTAAAGGATGCCGAAGCATTGCTTGACAACAGATGTTTGGATAGGATAATTGAATTGAACAGGATGAAGGCAATAATGCAACGATTGCGACGACGACGACGACGACGACAACAGCAATAATAACAACCACAGCTGCAGCAACAGTAGCTGTAGCAACAACTACAACAACAACAACAACAAAAACAACAATACCAACCGGGGAGGTAGGGAAAGAGGGAGGAAAAGTTTTCTTGTTTCCAGACGACTTCGGCGGACGACTTTGCGAGCCCTCTTAAAGCTTCATCGCGCACTTCTTCAATCGCTCGAACGTCTCCATCCGTCAACATAGACTTCGTGTCAAGCAAGCAAGAGCGAGCGTGATGCAATGCGTGGTGTAATTCCATTGGTAGTCGATTCTCTGATCAGCTGACTCCGATAACGTCAGGCGATTGAGATAGGGCATGAATTGACTTTGTTGCGGTGACCACATATATATATATATATATATATATGTGCGTGTGTTAAGCAAATGGTCGGAAGCGACAGAGCAAACTCAACACAGGAGCTGTGGTGATACCAGTATCATAATAGGTGGTATTATTCCGATGATGATGATGATGACATGATGATGCTAACCATTATGAGTATTATGTTTAGTATTAATTAAGGATGTATGATTGCGTCGCAATGCTAATCAGCATCTTTGTCATTCGGGCGATCGCAGTGAGTGGTAAAGGACGACAACAGCAACAATGTTAACACGGTAGCAGCGCGACAGTGCTAAAACGTCACGATAACAAAACCCAGCAGCGGCAGCAACGACGCCAAGCCATTGTTTATTGACACGACGACAACGACAGCGACAACAACAACAACAGCAACAATAACAAAAGTAACAACAGCAACAACAACAACAACAGTAACAACAGCAACAATGACAACCCCTATAGCAACAAGCACAAAAACACAACAACGAGTTTCGCTATATCAGCGACACCTTTAAATTGCGGTAATCGTATTAGTCAGTAGCAGTCTACGAGAGTCGAATGGTCATTGAGCGCTAGAGTTATTATCACCTACGTGATCCTACTACTGTTATTTCTATTGTTGTTGTTGTTGTTGGTAGTGTTGCTGCCGCTGCTGCTGCTTTATGTAGTGCTACCATAGCACCTAAGCCAGAACACATAAATCCCGTATTTCTATATACATATAGCTTAGATGTTTGTAGATATAAATATATATATATCGTGGGGGGAAGGAGATAAAGGTGGACAAACAAAAGGTTAAATTAAATATGATTATCCCTGTGCAATCATTAAAAGTTGTTGTTGTTGTTGTTTGTATTCTTGTTGCTGTTGTTATTGCTATTTTTGTTGTCGTTGTTGTCAACGTTGTCGTCGTCTTCTCGATACGGCGACGTTTGACTACTAACATGATAATGATGATGATATGATGCTGATATTGTCGCGTTCGCGCTGCGACAATTCAAATCGGACCGCGCTGACTGCCGCACAGACAGCCGCCTTATGAAGACGACGACGAGGACGACGTAACAGTGAGGTTGGACGTTCGGACGTCAACAGCTCACAGCTATCCAACTTTCTCCATGCTTCTTCGTTACGGATGGCTCTTTGGCTGCTGCTGCTGCTGCAGACCACATCACGGCGAGATGATCTTCTTCTTCGTCTTGTTTTTCTTCGTCTCTTCTCTCCTCCTATTTTCTGCATTGTCTAATGATGATGACGACGACAATGATGATGATTATTATTGTTATTATAACAGCCGTCAACAGAGCTTAGCGATAGGCGGCCTATATATATATATATATATATATATATATATATATATAAACAAATACCTGAACTTCACCGTCGAGGCGACGGACGGCCACGACCAAACTAAAGAACGAGGCTATTTCCCATTCGTGTGTTGGTCTGTCTGTCTGTGTCTCCGTTTGTCAATGAAGCCACAACGGTAACGTTGAATGCAGGCATGGGGTTTCAGGGGGGGGGGGGTGGTGTTAAGGGGAGAAGGCCGACGCTTTAGTGATGCAGTCTTCACTGTGCGTGAGAGTAACGCCACTGCAACCATGTCAGCCATCATCATCATCATCATTATCGCCACAACTACTACCACCACTACCGACCGCCATCATCATCATCATAATTATCATCACCACCACCATCATCACCATCTTCACCAACAACAATCGCCATTGCAATTGTCAGGATTATTCCCCAACGGCTTTGTGCGTTGGTTGCCGTCATTGGTCCGTCATTGGACGACGACGGAGGCCGATTGTGACGAGCGCCGGTGGTGCGCGCTCACACAGTTACCTAGCTACCCCCGAAGCTGTAGCGGGGGTAGCTTCGGGGGTAGCAACCAGCAGTCAAAGCTGTAGCAACCAGCAGAGCATACCTCCCCCCCCCCCCCCCCCCCCCCGAGAGCTCGCTCAAGCCGTCGCGGACTGCCGACGCCGATGGCGTTGATGATATGATTAGATGCAGCACTTCGTGAAAGAGTCACGAAGTTGTTGTTGTTGCTGTTGCTATTACTATTGTTGTTGTTGCTGCTGTTGTTGTAGCTGCTGCAGCAACCACCATCTCCACCTAAATCTTCTGCCTGTTGGCAGTCGGCCGTTCGACTTACGCCGTGAACTTACACACTCTTCGTGCAGTTCATTTCTGCTTTTTTGTGCTGCAACGGGGCGTACATGCGTACAATAACAACCTATACACCGTACGCAGCATCTCTCTCTCTATCTCCCTCTCATACAATTTACAGGCGCAAGAGCAAGCGAGTGTTTAGCTCGCTCAGGCGTAACCGAGCGCCTCAATTCTGCAGGTGTTGGCGTTAGCAGCGGCAGTTTCCAAGCGCTGCCGACCAAGTCCACCATCACCGGTTCCTCCCGCTCCCCCAAGTCTCGATCATCGCCGATCTCAAGCCTACTAGAGCCCCAACCCCCCTTCAATTCTATCATTTCCGCCCAAATCCACGACCAAATCGCCGTAACCCTCGCGTCGCAAGCCGCAAAACAATCGACCCCAACCAACGAAACGGCGGCTATGGGGCTTTGCCGCTACTGTTGTTTTGTTATTGTTCTGCCTGTTGTTGTATTGTTCTGCTTGTTGTTGCCGTCGTTGTCAACGTCAGCTGACCGCCTGGCCTGTAAACTGGCCGTTGGGCTCGATGGGACGCTGCTAGATAAATAGATAAAGACCATTCGGTTCGTTCTTTTTCAACACGTTCACGCGTATTGCAGCATTTATTACGTGCTACTCATACTTTTACTACTACTACTACTCCTACTACTACTACTACTACTACTACTACAACTGCTATTACTACAACTACGACGACTCGCCATAGCTTGGCGGGCTTGGGTAGAGCTGAAGCTTAGCTACGACGACCCCATGGGCGTCGCTGACGCCTACACACGAACGCCGGCCCAAATTGCATAACAGCCCCCGAGACAACAAACAATTACGCGAGCGATTACGTCACCCACACGCGCTGTCCGTGTTTCCATTGCATTGGTGCTGCTGCTGCTGCTGCTGTTACAGCAGTTAGAAGTGTAATCATACAGGAGGCCGTCCCTCTTCCTTTAAACACATAAAGCGAGACGATGGAAGAGCAGATGGATACAGCCAACTAACTATCTGCTCACACGGACCTAATCATCGGAATAATACTGCCTTCCTTCCAAGCCAAATCTAATTAGAATGACTATATATACTAACAATATTAAAGTTGAGATAAGTACGAGCCGGAGATATATATATATATATTGTGTATACCTCGGTTGTCCAAATTGAACAGGTTCCCCTTGCTCGATTGATCAGTTGCAAAGTGGGTGTCAACGATGGAACGAAACAGCAGCACATCATTTAGAGTGTAAAAGAACGGCTCAGCTCATTCATCCTGGTCAGTCAATGCTGACTAAATAACAATAATAATAATAATAATAATAATAATATTATTATTCAGAATATTATCGATCAATCCCGATGATCGCGGGGTTGTGCAGCGTAGCTCCTACGACATGTGCTGCTTTGTTGTGCACAAGCTACTGAGTCGCCGACAATCGGCAAGAATAGATTCACCCGCTGGCATAGACCTGGATGACGGCGTATTCAGGCGACGTCGTTCAAACGGTTGTCCCAGCTAACCCAGAGCGAGGCCGGCCGGCCGGCCCGCCGACCGTCGATCTTCGACCTTCGATGTTCAATGGACGCACAGACACATTAGTTCCTTGTGTTCATCTTTTCTGTTTTTCTACTCATTCTGATTCTTAGACCTCTCTCTCTACTTGCTTCTCTCTCCTTCTCTCCCTTTTGGCCTTTCTTTTCGTTTTTTTTTCTCGCTTTTTGCTTCGACAGTGCGACTCTTACTTCTTGGTCGGCATTCGCCTTCACTCGTTGTTGTTGTCGTCGTCGTCGTCGTCGCTGTCCTCCATGTCGTAGTAGCAAGCACTGCGAGAGAGAGAAGGTGTCCTTTTTTCCCGTGATGACTGTTCCTCCTCGTTAGCGATGTTTCCCACGGGGCATTTGGGATTGGTCGCATCGCCGCCGCCGCCGCCGCCGTCTTCATCTCGCCGGTCGGTGTGGTGGTGGTGAGCGTCGGCGTCGTTGTAGTCGTCGTCGTCGTCGTCGTCGCTTCGTTCGATTAAGACTCCCCACACATAGACTTATTCACTCACTTTGCACTCACTGACACATCAACTGGCACAAACGGATCACGGTCGTCATAACGACCCGTTGAACAACACCAACAGAAACAACAACAACAACAACAACAACCAGACCTCTTACTCTTGCTGATTTCTGACATCGCTCGCCGAGTTACCGCAACAATCCAACAACGACAACAACATCAACAGCATCAACAACAACAACCACAGCAGCAGCAGCAGCAGTGCTGGTCCTAACAGTAGTAGCAATAGTAGTAGTAGTAGTAGTCGTAGTAATAGTATTAATAGCCATCCAGTGAGCACCAACGAAAACCGCACCGACCGGGCGGTGTGATCTTTCAATGTTTTTTTTTTCACCTTCGACTCGCATTCTCTATCTCTCTCGCATGCTTGCTGGCTCACTCATTCACCCACTCTGTGCTCTTCATTGTCGTTCTCTGCAAATGCCTCTACACATATCTCTAACTCTCACTCTCTCTCTCGCTTGAGTTTCTTTGGCCGCCGCTTTCCCTTCTCTATTCGCGTTTCTCGCACCCTCTCGGCTTGTCTATGATGGTCGTTCATATATATAGACGTTCACACAAGGTGTCGTGGTCCTCGTCGTCGTCGCCGCCCAGATCCAGGTTCAGATTCAGACTCAGGTCGCAGTTCAGGGAGACAATGCCGAGGACACGACAAGAGAGACGAGACCAACATCAACACACTCGACAGATACAGGGTGCAAAGCACAAAAAAAGCGTTCTCGTCGTCTGCCTCTGAGTAGTAGTCGTAGTAGTAGTAGTAGTAGTGGTATAAACGTTGTTGTGTGTAGTCGAGGTATAGCCAGTACTACCAGTCTGCATTACTAGCAGAAGTACACGACCTATCATCCAGTTAGTTGCTGTCTCCCAGTCCCTTTGATCCGAGATCGTGCCGGGGCGGGCGGCCGGGCGGATTGCTGTTTCGGCTGCTGCTTCTTGGTTCAGAGGTGACTATGGCTATCTTGATCTCCCAGAGCTATCTCACTTTCTCTCTGGCCTCTCTCTCTCTCTCACTCTCTCGCGCGCGCTCCGTTTCTCTACCGGGCTGTCCCATGATTTCGGTCGTCTCTGGTAACCGGAGGAACAACCACTGGCTCTCTGCTCTCGGATCTTCCTTGTCGTTGTGCCCCCTCAGCTCACCTCGTCTTCCCCTTCACACGTCGGCTTCCCCATACATATATACATACATGCGTTCACACATGAATCCATAGATACACATACATACACACATATATATATATATATATATATATATATATAATCACGTGCATACTACTGGTCTACACACACATATATAAGCACATCATGCATACGCCCATACATAAATGCATCCATATATACATACAAACGAACATACATCGGTATCAACGTACACCTGGGAGTATGTTGTCTCTTCTCCTTGCCTCCTCCCCCTCTCGTTCCGTGAAGACGGTGTGTGTCTGCATGTCTGTATGTGTATATGTGTATCTGTATCGGCATTCGCCCATCTAACGGTCTATTATTTACCTCCGACTCTATATATCTGACTATGTATCTGTCTATCTATGTATCTATTTAACCATATCTGCCTGCTTAGCGGTCTGTAGTTTGGCCGTTGATTCAACCGTTCGCGCGTTTACTCGATGCGAATTCGGAACGACCGAGCATTCATTGTCCGGGTGGACATCAGTTAAGCTGCAGCTACTCCAGCGGCGCGAGGGCAGCAGGTAGATAGATAACTGCGTGCCGATTACTCCTGAGAGTGTTACTGCTGCTGGTCCTGGCCACCTCATTGCTCTAGCCACCTCGGATCTCGGCTCGGAAACGAAGTGCTTGGCTAGACGAAGCCCTGTCAACAACAGCAACAACAACAAGAACGGCAACGAGGACGGCCATTCTTAGGGCGGTGGCGATGAAGAAAACGAGCAAGAAAGAAAACGAAGAGAAGCCTGGGAACAACGACGACTACTAATGTGTACTCATATCTAGGCGCGTTCTTACGCGTACAGAACGAAAGACATATGTATACTCAGAGACCCATCCACTCTCACACACACACACACACACACGGGCGCGCATATACCACCCATAGAAAGCCAGGCGACCGTATATGCGGAGCTATCTCGGTACACTACACTACACTGAGTAGTAGTGGTGATAGTGGTAGTGGTGATGTTGGTAGTACAGTGGTGACATGCCGACCTGGCGACGCTCTGGGACAATGAGCGATGTGCGCCAACTAACCAACCAGCCAAGACCACCACCACCACCACCACCACTACAACCACCACCAGATCTCCGGCAGGACAGCCCTGAGACAACCATCCTACTTAACTGAATTCGATCGGATCTCGGATACGAGAAGAATACCGACCGGCAAAATAGACGGAGGCGGCGGTTGCGGCGGCGGCGGCAAAAGCAGATTCTACCGTTACGACTCGCGGAGCGCGGAAACAATGCGGTCGGTCGGTCGTTATCGTTGTCATCATCATCATCATCATCATCGTCATTATCATCATCATCACACCTTGGTGGTGCAGAACGGCCCATTGAAATCTCTTTTTCATCGGTGTACACCTCCGCTCTCTCTCCCTCTCTCTCTACGCACAGTTACAGTGGCACTCGTAGAGAGCTGCACCAGCCGTAACATCGATATCGAGTTTGAAAATCTGTCTGAGTGTCTTAATGTTCCGTATGCCGTACACGCCCTTATATATATATTGAGGTATTTGCATAAATGACTAATGAAAATACAGTGCATAGTGTACCCACACACAGAGTGCAGTCTCATCAGCTTGATGACATATATGTATACACGTATGTATTTACATTGAGCACAACGGTTGCATACGCACATAGAAAACGAGCGGCACGAATATCTAGACGAACACGAAAGAAACAAGTACAGCTACAATCCAAATGAGCAATGTGCTAAAAAAAAACACATACACTGCCGAACGCCGCACATCGAAAGCAAAGTGGCCTAATTGACGTAAGGCGTTTTTAATTAATCACACGATTAATTTAGTCCAATCGCGCCTTCTTTGACGATGCCGGCGTGCGTTCTTCAACTCGGGATCGTATTTAGGATAATGATATCTATCCCGTTCGGGCAGCATTTTTCTCTTTGTTTGTCCATCGTCCGCAAGTCCGCAGTTACGGAAAAAAAAACGCCTCAATCTGAATCACAGCCGATACTGCTAAACGACGGTCGTTTGTTGATGTTGATATTGTTGTTGCTGCTGCTGCAGCTGCTACTGTTGTTGTTGTTGTGGTTGGTTATTGACTGTTAGTTGTTGCTGCTGCTGTTTATGGCATTGCTGTTGCGGCTATAGACACTTCTGTTTATCTCTTAGAGCTTTTCCGCCAATTTGCCAACGACGACGCTGCCGCTGTTTTTTTCTTTTCTTCTTTTATGCCTGTTATCGACGTGTTTTGATTGTCGTGCGTGAACCTGTGCCAAGTGTCCTATAAAACCGCAAGCGGGGGTTGCGGGAGTGGGGGGGGGGGGGGGTAATCTACCGCCGCCACTCTCACACAGCGTTCATCTTAGTTTCGTCCCTCAGTCGTCAGTTCTCAAGCGTAGCGCGGCAGAAAACGAGGCCGCCGATCAGTAGCGGCGGCCGTAGTGCATCATAGTTGCATTTCATCAAATTCAATCCGAAAATAGAGCCGGTGGTAACAACATCAGTAACAACATCAGCCACAATACCAGCAGCGGCGATGGCGGGCAACAGCGAATGAAGAAAGAAAAAAAAAACAAGAAAGAAAAACACACCGACAGTATTTACAAACGCGCTGCTGCTGCTTTGCAAATTCAAACGAGCTTCGTTCGGGTTCTGAGCTCTGATGACAGTGGTGCGTGCAGCATCGACCGGTTCGCGGCAGCCAAGCAACAGCAACGTAAACTGCAACCACCGTTGGCGACGGTTGTTGGCGACGTTCGTTCCACCGTCGTTAAGTCACCACCACCACTCGCTGTTCTCTCGTTGGCGTCCGGCTTCGCCCTCCGCGGATAAACTACTTTCAACTTCAACACACGACGATCGATAATGATGCCGACAAGGATGACGATCATGATGCCGTCGATGCTGATGCTGATGCGGCGTCGTTGTCGTCGTCGTCGTCGTTTTGTATCGACGTTTCGTTTGATACCTTTCATCGTCGGCTTCGGAGACAACTCGTCTCCAACCAATCTCAACAAACATAAACACCACGCGTAGTCGTCTATAGTCGTCTAGACATTCACTCCATACATCTCTACGTCTATACATCCATTCCGTCATTTGGCGTCCTTCCTTCCGTCATACCGCGAAGCGAAGCGACGCAGAGTGGAGCGCAGATAGTAAGTAGTAGTAGTAGTAGTAGTTCAAAGAGCGAGCGATCTTCGATTGGGAGCGCGAACCGAATCAAACCACCTCTCGGTCGCGGTGGATGTTATTTGAGCCACCAGAATGAGACTCACCGCAGCGGACAGCTGCTGCTGCTGATGATGAGGCGATCCATTTTGTCGCGGTTGGACTGTTGTTGTTATTGGTTGTGGTGATGGTGGTGGAGGTGTTATTATTGTTGTTGTTGTTGTTATTATTACTCTGATCTGTTTTTCTAGCTCCGATAGAATACTGCCCCGCCGAATTCGCCCGAAGTCAATTGAATTCGAGAATGAACGCTTCTGGCGGCAGAGAACGCCGCGCCGTCACGCCGTGTCGTGGAAACGTGTGTGTGCAAGTTGCTGCTAAACATCAGCGGCAGAAGAAGCTTGTAGCGAAGCTGGCGGAACAGCGTCCCAACAGCCGAGGGCAGAGCTGTTTGCTTTCATCACGTGCATAGAATATACACACAGCCGCATAAATAAATAAATATATTATATATATATATATATATATATATATATGTACACTCCAACCGATCGTCAGCCCATCAGACGATGCAAAAACTAACAACGCCAGTAGCCAATACAGCGTCCACGAAAATCATGACGACAACTTATGAGAATGACCGCACTTCGCCGCCAGTGATGGTGTAGCATCATTAAAATGAGTGTTGTTGTTGATGTTGCGCTGCTTTTGATCAGCGGCTTTGGTCAAATTGAAAACTCACTATTACATCTACTAGAACTACTAGTGGGTGAGAGGAATAGTGAAACGGCCGCCACAACAACAACAACAACAACAGAAATTATACCTTCCAACAAACTCCGCCGGCCAAGTGAGAATGTGACTTAAACGAGTCCAACAGGTCATACGAGTAATAATAATAATAATAATAATAAACATCACATTACTACACTTATAAGCTCTCTGCCTTCTGCTCATTGAAGCCGGACCACCTATAACAGCAGGGCTGTCCCATTAACAACAGCATCGTGCACAAATCATGCCAACAACATCATCATCATGTTTAAATCATGATTGACACGTTTTGATCATCACGGTCGTCATTACACACACCCACTACCAACGACGACAATAACAACAACAACAACAACAACAAACGACAACAACAGCAGCAGCGGTATAATATCCAGCTGCGCCTTTTTTTGTCCCCAAGCGTTGTAGTTGGGCTACGCATATGAATATGTATCTATTTATCTACTATCGGTTTGTTGTCTGTCTCCTTTTTGTGTGCTTGATCGGTCGATTCGAGTTGTTGCTGTTGTTGTTATTATAGATTTCCATCGGCGACTATCCAGCGGCGTTCACCGCCGGCAGCGAAAAAAAACAGCAATGTTGTGTCGTGATGTTGTTGTTGTTGCACCTTGTTGGCGGGGGTGGGTTGCTGTTACCGTGCGACCTACAGCCACGGCACCCCGCCGGGCGCCCTGCTCGATGGGCTGATTCATATGATTTTATTTTGCAAACGACGACGGCAGGACCTTCTTCCTTTCACGCACGCACGCACGCAAGCAGCATCCTGCATTTGCGCGCAGACCCTCTTTTGCTGCTCACGCAGACAGCGTCCGGCGCACGCACTGTTGCTCGCTTGCGTACTTGCACTTCGTTTATGGCTTGTTTGATCATGTCATGCCAACAACGTTGCCACCGCCGCTACCACGTCTACCAGATTTCTGCGTCTCGATTCGACTGGTGGCTGATGGTCGCCGGCCGGTTGGTTGTTACGCGCATGCGGCTCGCAACGCAATGCTCGCCAAACGAAAAGTGTTCGAGTCTCAGAAGCAGCAGCAACAACAACATCAGCAACAACATCAACAACAGCAACAACATCAACAACAACAGCAACAACAACATTAGCAACAACAACAACAGCAACAACAACAACATCAGCAACAACAACAACAAAGAGTTGATCGTAAACATTATAGACGATACTAATGACAACAACGACCTCGTCGACAGCCACGACGGCCGGACGGACAAGAGTTGGCCGGGTGGGCGGAGGAAGCCAGTGGGGCCAGCGAGGGAAAAAGAAAACACACCCAATCAATAACAACAGCAGCAGCAACAACAACATTTTATTCGGCGCGTACAAATATTTAGCTATCCGTTGGCCGATGGATGATGGTCTGAGGTGGCCGTACTATCATCGTCGAGTCAACAGCACGGTGGTCAGCAGCAGACTGGCTGATTCGTTCGTTCAAATGATTGTCCGTCATCCGGCTGCACGCTGCCCTCATTGGCTCGTTGCTGTTTGGTTATTCGTCAGATAATGACCATTGAAGTGATGTGAATAACCCCCGACATTTAGCGCCACAAAGTCGGCGGATAGCTCGTAGGACAACCCGCGAATTGAAATGGAAATCTGTTTGGTCACGTTGCGAAGCCGGCTCGACGTGGCCTGCCTTCGAGAACCGATGCAACATAGACACAGAATGACCGATGACTGGAACGCGTCGTGTTTTCATCTAACCCCGTTTGCTCGAACGCGGTAAAAGCTGTCGTGAGCTATTTTTTGAAAAAAAAACGTTGTTAGATTTTTGCGACATGCGCATACATATTTATAAATACAAATCACGTATACAATTATATATATATATATATATATATATACGGACGACTTTATTGACCACTTGTTCAATGGTGGCCTTGCATTCATCGGGGTTCTCGTTACGGCCCACCGTGGGTCGCCATAGGGGCAATGGAGGGTAGTGGAGGAATATAATTAGGCAGTGGGCACTGTAGGACAACAAGAAACAACAACAACAACAACAACGACAACAACAACAGCAACAACAGAGAGGTCGCTAGTAGGCCATAATCTCTTCTATGAGCTAACCTAGAATCAAACTCACGTGAGGAAGTGAAGCGTGTGTGGTGATTACACGTATTCACAAAATTCGTTTGTGAATGTGTGTGTGCGTCTGCATTGTGCCCGTACGGTGTTGTGGGTTGTATCTTGTACTTGGATCGACATATGTGGAAATCCGCTGGCTTACTTAGCACGACTATACATACACTATCATTCTGCGGAGCACATTACTAGTATTTGGGCTGCTTCTGCTGTTGCTACTGAAGAATGGACTAACTAACGGATCTGTAGAGGAGGCGGAGTAGCTATAATCAATGGAAGACGGCTGTTGATGACTGTTGGTTGTTCGTTTACTGCAAACGAAACGCAACAACAGCAGCAGCAGCGCAGGGGCGACGGCTCCAAGACTCTGCAAGCCGAAACCGACCACAAGCCAAAACCGACCGAAAACAGCGAACAGATGCCGTGACGGCCTGAAGTCCGGCCAAGGGCGGTGAGGCTGGTGGTGAGCTTCGGCATTAGGGGCCAGCGGGCCGACCGCGCCAGCACGGGTAGAAGCACGGGCGTTATTTAGGGTTGGGCCCTGCCCTGCTCCAACCGCCGTTGCCGTTGCAGTTAATACAGATGCTGCGGTTTCGTATTGTTATTACTCCTATTATTAGCAGCAGCAGCAGCGACAGAAGCAGGCAATGATGGTTTTAGACAATACCGCTGGCTCCATTTGCTGCATGCATACATGATACAAATAGTTGATTGTACGTTTGCCCAAGCCGTGTTTTGTTGTTGTAGTTATTGTTTAAGGCACGCTTCGCCCAAAGTGCGGTGTGCACGGCCTACGCCAATGGGCGCAGTGACGCAGCAATCAACAACGCCCCCCCCCCTCCTTTATGTGTATGTTTCCATCACGGGGGAGGGAGGTGACCAACCCCGATGCGGAACGGGGAACAACACAACAAAGGCTAGTATTGGGGGGGGAGCGTGTACGTTTGGCGAGGGCAGGTATGCGAATGAGCGAAAGAAGAGGTCAAACAAAGTGTTTCTCTGCGTACGTTGGAAAGCCTCGTTACCAACGAGGTTTTGCCTTGGTGGTCAACGTGGGAAAGTCGACAGAACATGTCTGCGCTGACAACACCTTGACAATATGCCTATCTGTCAGCCAGCTTGCCTACGCCCAACGAGACGGGGGGAGATGAAGGAAGGCGACCTGGTGCGTGGTCACTTAGAGCTGCTATCTGTGTCTTTGTTAAAGGGCTCTGGTATTCACAGCCGTATATCAGAGCCCTTTAACAAAGCCTCTGGTATATTGCGAGCGTGAGTTGGCCGATTATCACTCGGCAGAGTTACGATTGTTGTTTTTGCGGCTGTTGTTACTGTGGTTGCTACCGTTGCTGATGGCTAACCTCACACGCCTTACCTGTCTGTTTCGATGGCTGCATGTGTCTCTCATTGTGTAAAGGTGTGTCCGTTCCTTTTATGTTCTCATCTCGCGGGCGACAAGTTGTGTGCGCTGTGGGCCGTGTATATGGGCTGGTGGCAAAGCGCACTTGCTCGACAATAGAGAATACGAAAAGCGTAGTCTTGCTCGACTAGAAGAGACCTTGGATTCAACAAGAAAAGCACTTGTTCTTCTGTCTTTGTTTTGTTTGTCGTAGTATGTCTAGTGTAGTCATCAAGTAAGTTTGATTTTGCGGTTGAAAACCTGTACAACTGCTGAACACTGTCAGGTGGGGACAGGTGTTGGGGTGGGGTTACAGGTGTATGTGTGATGGAGAGGTTAGTAATGATGATGGTGATGCTCACGATGATGATGGTAATAGTGATGACGTTGATTATAGTGGTGGGACAGGACAGAGTCTGTGGCAGTTGCCCGCTGTCGCTGTAAGCTTTGCGTGTACACGATACCGTCGAAATATCAATAACCTAATCGCGTCCTAATGTTTATCGTGTTCATTTGTTCATTTGTTTGTTTGCTGCTTGCGTCTTTCAGTGTCCATGCCAGCCAGCCCCGACACCGGTCGCGACCATGGTGTCCCGTCCAATAGGAACGACGGCAACTCTACCGGGCAACATAACCGCCGCGACTGCTCTTGCAGCTGGTTGTGAATCTGCGAATCCACCTCTGTCGGCCTACTATCCCCAACAAGCACGGCCTATCTCACAAGTGGCTCCATCCTCAGCTGCTCAGCAACAACAACATCAACATCAGCAGCAGCAGCAGCAGCAACAACAACAACAGCATAAGCAGCTACAATCACAACATCAACACGCGCAGGCTCAACTACACAATCACTCGGCAACAGCCTTAGCGGGATCTTTAGATCTCGAACGATTCCGTCGTCCCGTGGAGTCGCCTGCTCTGAGTGAATCACGAAGTTCGTTGGCGAGTTCGCAGCTGCTGCAGCAGCAGCAACATCAACAACATCATCATCATCATCATCATTCGCATCAACAGCAGCAGCAGCAGCACAACCATGAAGCGCCACTTTCACAACATTTGCAACAACAACAACAACAGCAGTTGCAGCAACAGCAACAACTGGCCGCTCAAGTGGGACATCACCTAAATGGCTATCTCGACCTCGTGGAGACCTCGTCTGAGGCAAGCTCGACACGGATTGCCTCCCGTATGAGTGGTGACCCCAACGTCACGACGTCGACGGAGAATGACACCCGCCAGCTCACAAACGGATGCAATCCTGCTAACATCAACAATAGCCACAATCACAGCAACCATCTCAGTCTCAACAACAGCAGTAACAGCAACAACAGCAACAACAACAACAGCAGCAGCAGCAACAACAATATCCCCCCGCCGCCTCCCTACTCGCCGTACTGTGCGGCGTCCGCGGCCGCGGCAACAGCTGCAGTGATCCATCATGCCATTCCACCAAACAAAAAAGAGAGGTAAGTCTAATTGATCGATACATAGTCCTTACATTGACACGCACGTGTAGCCGCATATGAACACATCCATATTTAGGCCATTTTGAATAGGCAAGCGACCAAGGCGAAATTTCGTCGATTCGTCTAACGAAACAACCTAGCAGTTGAACCAATAAAATGGTCCTGGTCGAGTGTGGTTGCGTTGTAGTTAACTAACTGTGTGCGTGTTTTGTTGTGTTCCTGTTGATCTCTCTGCCCTGTGTGCGCCCCCGCCCCCCCTCTTCTCGTTTCTAGTTTCTACTCGAAGCTGCCTTCGTCGGTGTCGTCTCGCCAGACGCTCGTTCGCGCCGTCATGTGTTCGTCGCTGCTGATCGCCATGCTGACGGCTCTCTGCGTCGTGCTGCTGGTCTTGTCGGGTGGTCGCGGCGATGGCCGGGGCGGTTCGTCGCTGTTGGGCGGTGGCGCGGGCGGCGACGCCCTGTACGGCGGCGATCCGATGGCGACCGGCATCGGGCCCGGCGCGCTCTCGGTTGTGCCGGCGCCCACCGACCTCGTCGACCGGTCGCAGGTCATCATCGTCAACCGACGCAACCCGACGCAGTCGGCGGCTCAGGCCGCCCAGCTTTCGGAGCTGCTCGCGCTCGTGGGCGCCTACAATGCGACGGCACGCGACGCCGCCTTCCCGTCGCAGCTCATCCCGACCGTCCAGCCGGGCTGTACGGCCGAGGAGCACTTCGGCTACCGGCGGGGCGAGCCGTGCGTCGCCGTCGTGCTGCGACCCGATCCGGCGTTCGTGCCGGTGCCGCCCGCCGCAGGCGACTCGGAGGGCGCCGGCGGTGGCGATGATGCTGCTACTGCTGCGGCGGCTGCAGGCGTTGGCGCTGGAACTGCTGGCGCAGGCGTTGGCGGGGCCAGCAGTCCCAGCAACCTCCTTGAGCTCGAGTGCCTCTGCGAGAACCGTCGAAACGTTCGTGTGGCCTACTCGCCGTTCCGCGGCTTTCCGCTGCGCTTCTTCCCACGGTCGGCTCGCGCCTCGCCGCTGCTCGTCATGCTCCGCTTCGAGGACCTGCCGCTCAAGACGGAGCTGCGCATCTCGTGTGGACTTCGTGGAGCGCGCAACATCGATCCACGTAACGACCGAGTCAACTTCCAGATCATGGTCATCTAAATCGCGCCACAAACACATTCACTCTTTTCTACCTGTCCAGCCAACTGGCAACCAGCTGGAAATCGATCGTAGGCTGCTGCTGTAATTAACCTATACTAATATATGTAGAGAAACAGAGAGAGAGAGACTGGTGGCATCGAAACCTGACCACCTTTAAACGGCGTACAATCTTGAACCTAAATCAACTACCAATCACTCGTCATCCCTACATGGACAATGAAAAGATCGAAACATTGAGGAGAAACCGATCACGGTGATGAAAAGAGAATAATGAATGAAGAGAAAGGAGAACAAGACGAACAAGAGGAACGCGTTCAAGTTGACGTCGACTATGATTAATCGAAATGTCTCAAGCTGAAGTCCCAAAGAAAAAGGTTAATTTCTGACAAGGCCGAAGCGTGCGCCGTTGAGCATCGTTGCGTGTATGTGGTGTTATACGTACGTGTTTTTTTTTCTCAACGATTTTCCAAGGGACTTACGCCTGGAACGTGGTGACTTTCGTTGATACGCGGTCACATCCGATTCCAGAACCGAAAAGCTCCTATGCATAAGTTACCTCAGCACGACAATCAATGGCCTCAACCAACCCCTTTTGCGCACACTCTGTATGTGTATGTAAATGACTGTAGATAACTTTACACACAGTACACGTTCGTTGAACTGTAATGGGCCCACTATGTGGAGCCCATTGTGGATAAGAGCCACAATGGGCTACCTGTCCTAAACCATTGGCGTCCACCCTCGAGAGGGTCTACTATTATGGCACACAGAGAATAACATGCAGTCCTAGGTGTCCGAAAACTACACGTATTTAAGCGATCTTTACTATTATGTTCACGATGCTAGAACTGCAACGACACGTATACAATCAGCGAACCGTTGAAAGAGTAATATAAATATGATGTATTGAACAGGCGCTCACTTCGCGAACAGTGCGCGGATGCGCATGCAGACGAGGCTGAATAAAAATCAAACAGTTTGTACATAAACGTCACACGACAACAGGAACCCTTGCTACGAACAACCTGGCTATTCGTACCATAGTCGTATACTGATTAATGAACGACAAGCTCAGACTGCCCTCGACCCGACGCCTAGCGGGTGTATACGTCATACGACAACTAGGTAATATCTTTATTTGAATCTATATTATTGCCATTATTATTCCTACTGTGCGAGGTAGTAGAATTGTGACAGTCACTCTTGCTGTTAAAAAAATAAAAGAGTGAGGAGCGTGTCCCGATCGCCATGGCGCACAATCTTTGTAGCCATGATCGGCCGTAATATTCTACAAAACGCTTCTAGGCGAGCAACGATCGCATAGAACGTGAAGAACATAATGGTAGTAATAATGATTAATATTATATTTTTGATACTATTGTAACTAGCACAAAACGTAATAATTTATTGACTTATATTTTCTAGTCTTGCACGATGTCTAGCAGAGACAACGAGAGAGGCAAAGTGTGAACAATAAACCGTTTGAGAGAACAATAAATGAGTCACGAACATAATACCTGTCGTTTTATTTAGTTACTTTCTCTGTTTGTTACATTTTCATTTTGTTGTTAGTTACTAATGATTTGTTTGGTCAAAATATGTTGCAAAAATGTTCTAACAGTGGCAATTCTGTAGCTCTAGCAGTTTCCGAGAGTAGTGCACTCAAAGGCCTTTCTATCTGTTAGTTCGTATACTTTTGTAAAGGGACATGACATTAACAAAATACTAAAAGCAGATACTTTCGACTACGATGGATCTAAGTAGGATATTTTCGGCTCTTTTTTTGTACAAAACTTCTCTTAAAAAATATTTTGATAAGTTAGCTAGAAACATTTTATTTTACGGCCAGTTTTTGCTATACTTATTGTAAGTCTATAATTCCTTGCGATTACTATTACTTCTAATAACATAAATACTAAGGTAGGCAGATTGAAGCTATTACAGAGGTCAGCCGCGATTGCGCCGTCAGACTGACTTCCTGAAAGGTCCTGTCAAGCGGTTAGCTTTTAAACCCCCCAACTATAATAATAATAATAATAATAATTAGCACAACGAGTGAAGCTTACGAGAAAGTATTCACCCGTCTCCCCAACAAGGACGATTTTCCTTCAATGGTTCAAGTCGTAGAAAAAAACAAAAAACCTTGACAGATGGACAGAAGTCTTATGCTGATGCCGCACTACCTACAGCAACTATGGGTCCTACACAAATAATGCACAAAGACGGTGAGACCGTACTTTGTCACCTCCCCCCACCAAGATTTAGAAAAAGTGTCGACTAAAAGAAACAAGCAGCGAATAAGCAACCGGAATGACTGCAGCCGAAATCTCAAGAAAAAAAACATTTAAAGGATCTTCAAATATCGTGAACGGAATTCTTCAAATATGGAAGATCTTTAAGCCCCTACTGTCTAAATGGCTAGAAGAGAACCAAGACTTCAATAGAGCTGTATTTTCTTAAGTCGGAGACAGGAAAGCCCTTTATGATAGCCGTCTTAAATGGCTCCAAAGAAGTGCCTTTGATTCATACGGAAAACACGAGTATCGATAAGAACCATACATAAATGACTTCACAACCATCCCATCCCGACGGATTGATAACAGATGAAGACTGAACTCCCCACTATCCCAGACCCCTTATACCTGCACACACTGCGATCGCGCCTTGAGAACCTCACAGGGCTTGCGGGCGCACATAACACGTCTACACCCCCCGGCATCCCTACGCAATCAATATCTAAGACCCTTTCAACCACAACCGACTGAACGCCTTCTTCTCTTCATACTTCTTCTCATCAGCCAACCCAGAGACACTGGCTCAAACCTTAGCGCAGGCACGTCGATATCTCAAAATTGCCAGGGTCATACCTCGGGGAGCGAGAGAAGCCTGCGCCGCAGCTTTCGCAAAGACGTTGAATAATTTCAACTCAAAGCTGGATCTTGGAAGCTCGAATAGCCTAATGTCTGCTCCATCTTTAATGCTGACCTTACCGCATAGAAAAAATGATAAGCCAGGCTATCAGAATAATCAAATACAATGTGTCAGTGCTTGAACAAAAGAGTCTGGAACGTTTTCTGCAGACAGTTCCAAAGGCCCCAATTAATAGACTAGACGGCTTAGCTGGAGACCGGCAGAGCGTGTCTATAGCTGAAAGAAAACTAGCCGAGGGCGATGTACGCTCTGCCGCTAGATCCCTGCTGTCATCAGACACATTTGCACCACGTAACTCTCGCGTGATTAAGAAACAGACAGCGCCACCACCGGCCGTCTGCCAGGAACGCTTAGAAACCTTCGAACAACCTACAGTTGGATACTGCGAGATCGTCGAAAATTCGGCGATCTTAGAGGCAATTCGCTCATTCCCTGTTGCAAGCGGAGCCGGACTGGATGGACTGCGGCCACGTCATCTGCGCGATATGTTGGATCAAACTGTTCCTTCGTTAGAATGCCTGCTAAATGATCAGAGCATTTTCCTAGGCAGGTGTTAAACGGCACATTACCTAAGTTTTGTCTACCGGTATTTTATGATGCGAATCCTACAGCTTTTAAGAAAAAAGACAACTCTATAAGGCCCAAAGCTTGTGGACTGACTTTGCGTAGGATTGCTGCAAAGATAGCAATGGCGAGAAATAAAAAGACAATTTTGACAGCAATCCTGCCACATCAGGTTGGAGTGGCTGTTAAAGGCGGCGCAGAAACACTAGTACATGCTACACGTGCCCTCTTGGAAACTGAAGACCAAGTAAGGGTTCTGGTGAAACTTGATTTCTGCAATGCATTTAATACGTTAAGAAGGGACAGGATACTAGATGCAGTGATAAAGAAAAGTCCAGAGCTTTTGCTTATGGTCTAGCAAAGTTACAGAGATCCTTCACTCTTAACCTGGGGCACAACTTCAACATTGCGTTCGGAAGCGGGCATTCAGCAGGGTGACCCGCTAGGGCCTGCTCTATTTGGTCTCGGTATATCAGATCTAGTAATGCAACTACACAGCCCTTTCAACGTGTGGTATCTAGATGACGCGCTTGCCGGCCCTGCAAGTATCATCGCAACAGATTTAAGAAGAGTGCTGCAGTTTGAAGAAGACTGGGGACTGACACTGAATGCTTCAAAATTTGAGATTACTGCTGTCGGGGGCTCACCTCAGGAGAGGGAGAAAGCAATTCAGAAGATCACAGAAATACTCCCCGGTATCACGCGTGTAGAGCTAAACAACTTAGAAGTTTTGGGGGCCCCCGTAAAGCAAGACGGAATTTCGCATACAGTCTCTGTGAAAAAAGAAGCCCTTACCAAAATTCGTCCACGACTGACACGCTTGCATCCTCAGGCTGCGCTGTGCATTTAGAGATATAGCCTGGGGTCTTCAAGATTTAACTATATACTGCGTACATGTCGTGCATTGGCGTGCCCCGAAGAATTAACGGCGTATGATGACGTCAGCAGAGACATACTTAGTGAAGTCCTAAACGTAAATTTAGAAGAGAACACCTGGCAGAGAGCAAGTCTTCCGATACGTAAAGGTGGTCTGGGAATAAGGAGTGCCACTGACCTAGCTCCTGTCTGCTACGCTGCTTCACTGGTCCAATTTGGTCCGGTGGCAGCTGCGTTAGTGGAGGAGGCAGTTCGACCACAAATAAGATATGAAACCGGCCCTTTAGAAGAATATCCTAGCCAATATAACCTAGATGAGGTCAAAAGCAAAAAAAGGAGCAGAGAGATCTTAGACGAGCTTGTTTCCCGAAGAGACCGCGCCGTATTCTTAGCGGCACAAGATAACTTCAGTGGGGGTTGGCTTAAAACCTTACCCTCGCCTCAGCTCGGCACCATGCTGGATCTCAACTCTTTCCGCATGATGTCAGCACTTAGAAATAGAAGAAGAAGACCTGATGGGGTGACCATTGCATTATGGTCACATAGAAAGTCCCTAGCTTGGAATTCAACGGTTTCGTGCACAACCGCGGCTTCCTCTTTATACCACAGCTCCGTTGAGCCGGGGTGGGTAGCAAAGCACGCGGACGCCAGAAAACGGGTCAAATTTGCTGGACCGGAAACAAGATATATTTTTCAGCAAGGGAACCGAAGCATTTCTCAAAGATTCAAGTAAGCGAATTCAGGAGGTCACAAGCGACCGAAGAGAGGGTCAATTCTTGAGGCAAGCGTTGTCCTTGGCCGTTTGTAGAGGAAACGCGGCATCTATTTTAGGCGCCATGGAGTGAACTAATTATTTTAAAAAAACTTTGCAATAATACGTTTAGACCTCACAACTGTAACATTGTTTAACATAATAATAATAATAATAATAATAATAATAATAATAATAATAATAATAATAATAATAATAATAATAATAATAATAATAATAATAATAATAATAATAATAATAATAATAATAATAAGAAGAAGAAGAAGAAGAAGAAGAAGAAGAAGAAGAAGAAGAAGGAGCATCTTCATGCAAGCTGCTCTACAACGCTTTTTTATGTCACCTTACGTAAGAATCGGAATTTTAGACTGCCTGCAGTAAGGTTTGGGCGGAGCGACTGAGTGTGGCACAGAGCGCTTTCTTCGTATATATCGAGGATCGGCCAGTCGAGAGAGAAAACAAAACAATATATTAGATATAGAAAATACCATGCGCTTTTTAACCTTAATAGTCATTTTTATCTAACAGGGTCACACTGAAGATCCGCATACACCAAAGCAGCAAAGGCAGCCAAGGTTTTGGCGTTCGAGCTGTCAGAGAGTGGAACATTTTTCCGGTTAATTTGCGTTGTTTGAAATCCTTAAACAACTTCAAGGAAAATTAAAATTCTCACCTATTACCCCATCAATGATGGGTACACTAGTCTTCCTAAATTGACTCTCGCATAGAGGTAAACAAAAATAATTTCATTCCGGCTGCAACTTTTTACCAACACAATGGTAACTGTACTAGGTTTAAATTACTATAGACTCCTTGCAAATATTTGTAAATGTATGAAACATACCGTTGTGAATGTGTATGTAATAAATTACCTTGTTCAAAAAATAAATAATAATAATAATAATAATAATGAGGACTGTCTGACGCTATTAATATTTTTAAATATGTAGTTTTGTTCTTTGGGCGTAGGCCTTTGTACTGGGTGCGAATGACGATTGGGGATTGTATGAGACTATAGCTTGAATTTTGCACATCGCCAACCCAAGGAGCACCTTTTAGTAGCTCAGCATTACGATATACTTTTTCATGCCATCCGCCACTACGTTATTTAAGTTCATAGCCACATAACTGAGGATGTGGCACAGAGTACGCAGGCGTTAAGCTAAAACCGTCGAGCTTAACTTATGTTTGGCTGATAATTCCCCTATTTACAATAGATTAAAATAAATGTGATTCCCGGACGTCCCCACGCATGTGCATACCGCTGAGGGAGGAATAGTAATGCGAGATATGACGAGTCTGCAATCAGGAGCTGCTTCGCAAGTATTGTCGCAACGGACGTGTACATTTAAATGCAGAGAGAATAATACTTAACCTTAGAATGTTAAGCTTTTTGTAGTGATTCAAGACGTCCTACTTGAAAATTCGTTCAGATGAGTCAATGTTACAAATTATAAACTTTTCACAAATTTGTTCATGATTGGAGCAATGCCCCATATGATTCTACAAGATAATATTCAAAGGTTAATTAGTTTTAAATAATTCGCATAGAAAATCATGCCCTTCGGTTTTAATGTAAAAAGTGTTACTCTTTCTCTAAACGCCCTGGCTATAATCGGTTATCACTCTTCTCGTCAATTCTTTTGCACACCTACAATATAGGCTCCATTCAAAAATATATGCATGAAAATCATACGGACCTATATAGACCGCCCTCAATAAATTATTATTGTGGTCCGATAGTATACACACTGACTTTCGATACTAGGAACTCTCTAGTTATGCATAAAAGTATGCCACAGCGCACAGTGATATATGTTGCACTACCCGTGCTCAAAGTCAAACTACATATTTGTAGTAGTTTGACTTTGTGCACGTAGGGTAGTTGTGGTATTTGTATCAAGCGATTTTTGTAAGATTCGATTCAATGCAATTCCGTAAAAAAGGATAGGCCTTTCTCACGTTTTTTCTTGCACATTTTCTGGTCTCTATAAACATTCCATAGAATGCCTTGTATTACACGGAGACTGCATCAATGCTTCTGGTTGCGCTCCGAGAGCGGATATATTGGGAAACCTTTGCTACGCTACAGTATGTGGTTGGCTGCTGCAAATGTTATAGAATTTATATCAGAAGGTATGTATCAGGGCAAAGCCGTACACGGGCATTAGCCTTACGAAAACACAATGAAGTCATGGTCATCGCACATGCTATTAATAAAACGCACTTATATAAAATAAAAAAGGACGACCTTTACGTACTCAGGAAAGATCGTTGAGTGACTGTGTGCGTAACAGCAATGCTTGAAAGGGTAACTGCCCCGCAACACTTACTAAAAGGTCTCGCCCTAGTAATCTGCAACGGGTTTGACGTCAACGTATAAACAACAAAGAGGAAACATAACATACAACTGATGTCTAATTCTATGTCTTAACATCGTCCAGTTGTATCGTCCCGACTGGACGATGAAATCTGTACCTGGACCCATGTTATGTACAGTATTCACTCGTACAAAAAGTTTACTCGCTTTGTACGACAGTATGTTGCTTACAATTGCTATATTTACGCTGTCCTGGGGACTTGGTTAATACGAGTAGCAGATGGCCCTATTTCACGAAAATCTTGGAAAGAGTAGCAGATGGCCTTATTTAACGAAAAACTTTACATGCGAGTCGGCGTCTCGTCTACGTCCACGGAGTCAGTTGGCTGTGCGCTGGTCTCTCGCGCGCTAGGAGACCGCGAAGCAACGCCGAACATAAACAAACGTCCGTTGTAATGACGTTTTGTGAATCGAACACAATCGACTGTCAGGCTGAGTGGAGTTGAAACCCCGGCAGCACTGCGTGGGGCACCTCTTAGTTTGTTCTGCCGCTGTTGTGGTTTATCTTACGATTGTCGCATCTAAACAGGTTAAACGGATCAAATTTGCAGGTGCACATATTGAACACGCCTACTCTATGCCTAGTCAAACGCACCAAAATAAGAATATATATATATAGTCATCTACTGAGGTGTTGCCAGTTCGATCCTTAATGATTGACTCTGGTTTAAGCTATGCTCATTGAGAATAGACGATAAACCATAACGATGAGAGTCAGGAACCATGCACAAGGACTGTTGAAAGCCCCCTCGATATCTAAACGTATATATACAATATGTGTGATACTGCCGTTTTAAGCACCCCTTATACAAAAGGTAAGCATGCGTATTTAGGTATACATGTCAAGCAAATAGTAAATCTATTCATCCATATGTAGTTACTCTCAGTCGGGTCCGTTTAAAAGGTTGGTCTTGTACAAATAGGGAGTCTCTCCCACAATCGACACACTAGCTCTAAATATACTAGGCTGCTTATATATCAGTGTGCCGTGACATTCTTACTGCCGATATTGGCATAAATGGTTAAACATGCGGTCGTGCTTGCGAGGTAGAATGTTTGTGTTTGTTCATTTACGCTACGTTTCATTTCACACCTACTTTTAGAATTTTCTTTTTGTCAACAAGAGTGTTTTCACTTATCCGTTTCACTTATTCGCCATATTAAAACGGCTGTCATCTAAACTGAAGCGCTAAATTGCCGGACATGTTGAGATATCTAGGGTTTTCTCAACATTTTTTTTATTATGATAGCGCAGCCTCTGACTCTCAGTGGTACGATTTATCATCGATATTGAATGAGCACCGCTCTACGAGAACTTGATGACAATAACAGGGATTGAGCCAGCGAAACTCTTGTATTGGACGACCACTACTAGCGCCCTAGACCAGGCCGCTGTGCGATTCCTCTCTAGTGTAGTAACCATTTCTTAGAACTTGTTGTTGGCTGTCACCGGCCAGCTGACACTCCTACGAATACAACGAAAGAGGCCGAGCCGAGATCGCATATCCGAGCGTGTTAACGGTTTACTAGATTTTAGGACATATAAAACTGTTTTCTGGGACAAATCGCTCCAGCAGTCTGGTCATTTTTAAAGCTTCGTGAATTGTTTTTTTTATTATCTGTAGGAATGTTTAATAGGGAGCTATTTAGTACAGAATGTTCGTAAAGTGAAATGGGATGCAATATTTTGGTCGGCAGCGTATATATTGTAATATATTGTAAAATGTGTGTACATTTCTCATTCGACTCGTGAAAACCGTCGCGGCTGGAATAGAACCAATTTTAACCAGGTCGTTTTTAATAGAAAAAAACGGTGCGGCCATAGATAACAGAATGATACGTTAGCTGCAAACGCTTGTTAGTATATATATATATATATATATATATATAATATATATATATATATATATATATATATATATATATAGTTTCCAATATGGCACCAACTGCCCGGACGCGTTTTCTGAGTGCTCTCATAATTGTGTACTTCCTGGCAAAATATCAAAGCAAAACTAGTGCTGTTTTCGACCAAAAGGACTCTCAGAACACAGTGAATGTAGTGACTGTCTACCTCAACGTACCTCGCCGCAGCTTCTCCAAAGCCCACACACTCCGAGCCACAGCACTTGTGATCATCCTGTTATAAAGAGGAGCTATCGAGGCAAATCCTGGTCCTCCGTGCGTCACTTGTGGAGGACAGTTTCAACAAGTCAGCGGTAGAACTGTTTGCGAAAGCTGTAACAAGCATGTTCTCACACATTGTAGCTATCATATCCCTGACAAGGCAACAACGTACCGCTAGTCTTGTTTCTGGGTCGAGGTTTCGACTGTAGTCTCTAAGTCGATAACTGTCAAGTCATCTTGCAATTGTACTTCGGACTACAGACGCTTAAAGAGCGTATCGACGAACTATCCAAAGCGACCAAATCGAACGGCAACGTCAGCACACAACAACAACACTGTTTGTAAGCCGTATTGATCTTACACACAACGAGTCGGATATTCAAAATTATGTAACTAGAATCGTTGGTACTAGCTCGGGCGTAAAAGTTCCAAAGCTTGCAAGGTTTAACCAAGCATATTACAATACTTTCCATATTCTAGTCAATCAAGACAGTTTTTCTGATCTATTAGACCCAGCTGTATGGCCGGAAGGCACACGGTTTAAGCCGTTCCGAGGCCAATTAAAACCATACAGGGTATTTGGGGCACCGCAACCACCGTCTTTAGGACTAGGTAATAAACGACCCCGAATTGAACAATCTGATACAATGCTGGTCGAGGGTAGCCCGCAAAATTGACTAAAACTCGAACGCGACAACAACAAACTTGTTCCAAGCACGACTAAATGTTCAGAGCCTAAGACAGTTTCTCAATGTATCCTTTGGAATGTAGAAGGATTGCATTCAGTATTAGAAAGTTGTGGGGAAAATGAGTTTGCGCAATACGACATAATGTTTCTCACTGAAACATTTGTAACAGACACAGCAGCCATTGTGCTACACAAATATAAGATCTACCATGGTGAAGCTATAAAGGCCCCCAATAGAGGACGACCAAAATGGGGGGTCTCGGTCGCTGTGCGCACGACCGAGTGGTCTAGATTACTTAGATCCACGGCTAGGCTAGTTGTTGTTGAAATAAGGGACATTTATTTAATATGTATATATAGCCCACCTGACCGCAAAGTGCCAGATATTTTACTTGATATTGGAGAGTCACTGATGCTTTGTACAGACAATTGTAAACACACTATCATAGCAGGAGACCTGAATTGTAACCTCGCTAAAGATGACTCAAGAGCGACAGTTTTTATAGAGGGAGTGAGGGAAATGGGCTTGCAAATAGAAGGTAATTATTCCGATGCTACATATATAGCATGGAATGGAAAAAAAGTGCTGTAGACCTAACTATAAGTACCTCTAGTGAACCGGGAGCCTATATAAAGGACCATAAAACGATAATTTCAGCGGAGCGAAAGCACTGTAAGGTTACCTTCAGTCTTACTCATACGAGTAGAACTGGCGGTGACAAACGAAATCCCCTCGGCCGCAAGATAAGTCTCAGCAAGGTAGAACAAGCCTTACATCTACTCCCAAATGCGGCCGAAGTAGACACAGACTTTTACGAGCGCTCATTTCGGTGGACCATTCAAGCTGCAGCAATACATAAGAGCAACACTGCGACAAACCAGAGACACAAACCATGGTTTGACCACGAATGCAAAACCATCAAAGGACGCATATGTTGCCACAACGATTCGAGCTTATCGGGGTTGGCAAACCTAGCTGAGCTGAAGAAAAAGTATAAACGAATGATGATTAGAAAAATATATGAATATGAGACTGCGCAACGCATACATCAGGTACGAGACAGCATCCAGAGACCATGGATCCTCTTGCCGAAGAGACCTGTTATAGCAAACCCGCTAATAAATTACGAAGAGTGGGTCTCGCATTTCACAGCCCTACTGAACTGCGATGTACAACTGCCTGAGAAAGAACACGCTCCTTACATAGAGTCTAATTGGGAAGACTTTACGGAAGGGGAGGTTCGAAGGGCTATACTAGCGAAAAAGAACGGAAAATCATCAGGTCCTGATGATATTTACTACGAACATCTTAAGCAGGGAATAGAACACGTAGCCCGAAAGCTAACAGCGCTGTTCAAAGCATGCTTAGAACACGGGCGCATCCCAAGGCAATGGCGCCGAAGCTACCTGCAACCAATTTACAAAAGCAAAGGCGACGCCACAGATCCAGCGAACTACCGCGGGATAGCATTGACTAGCGTAATCTACAAAATATTGTAACGAAGTCCACCCACTGTTTACTCATCATAGCGCAATTCAAATAAGTTCTAACCGACCACGTCCAACGGCTACAGCGCCCGCGCCAGAATCTCAACGTACACAACGTTTACCGAATGATGCATGTCTCAACCGAACAAGACATGTCTCAACCAGCCAGCCGAGAACAGCCACAGCCTTTCGCGCCGAAACCCCAACGTCCTCCGCCGTCCAAACGATCATCGGCCGACATCGGGAGAGGGTCGACCTATGATCGGCAGTCCAAGTCAGACAGTCACCTAACCTGTATTCCTATACGAAACAAACACAAACTGCTGTACATTTCGACCGATTTGAGAGCGGGTTCTGACACCATTTGGGGTGTCAGCACGCCGCGGTGCCTCGTGAACCAATAAATAGACCGAGCAGCATGGCTTAATAACCATCCGTTGCTCGGCCGTGCTTTGCATTAGACGCTATGCTACGCGTCGTCATTTATCGTTCCTGAGTCCCTCGGGCTGCAGTACCCGTCCGGATGAGTCTACATCCCCAAGCTGACTTAGCGTAACACAACAACGTTACAATATTAACCTCAATAATTGTGACCCGACTACATAGCAAATGTAAAGACCTAATACCTACGGAACAGAATGGGTTCTTGGAAGGTCGGTCAACTGAACGAGCTCTCACGGAAGTCCTTCGTCACGTGCAGGAACGCTTCAACAACGCACAGATGACCTACGCAGCGTTTGTTGACTTCAAAACCGCTTTTGTTAGTGTACCTAGAGACCGCCTCCTGGAAGCTATGCGATATCACTTTGGCATCAAAGGTCGAATGTTCAACCTAATCAGAAGCATTCTCACTGCAAACTACATCACAATTAGAAAAGGGCCCCACTGTATTGCGCAAGAAGTTAAACAGACCATTGGCCTGGCACAAGGCGACACGGCAAGCCCTTTCTTATTCATCCTATATGTCGCAGGGTTAAGCCAAACACTACGAAATGCTAAAGCTCCGCATGTATTCTACGCTGACGATCTTATCATAATGGCCAAGTCAAGACCACATTTACAGTTTTACCTCAATGAAATGAGTCAATGGTGCGCACAATATAAGCTGACAATTAATGCATCCAAGACAAAAATCCTTCGATTTTCCCGAGGAGGCCGATACGCCACTCTTGACTATATCATCAGAATTTAATAGCCAAAATATCGAATTAGTAAGTCATTTTAGCTACCTCGGGGTAACCTTGACACCCGGCCTATCTTTTACAAAACACATAGAGAACAAGCGTGCAAAAGCAGTATCGGCCATGACGCTGCTCGGAGATCTTACACAAATTGACATTAAGACTGGAATGAACCTTTTTAAGATAAAAACAGCTCCGATTATAACTTACTGCCTTCTGGCCATTGCACCAGACTTAACCTTAGATAACATGAACGAAATAGACAAAATAAAAGCAAATTTTGTGAAATATATGCTCGGACTGCCGCGTAACGCATCGACAACATTGGCGTTGGAACTATGCCAAGAGCGAAGCTTTGTGGAATATCTTATATTGGACAAATACGTTTTTAGCCCACTCGTCGTAGAGCAATATCGCGCATACAGAGAAAAGCGTAATTTAAGCTTTGCCATAGAGAATTTCACTGACAGTCCTGCATTCACGACAGACCGTTGGAAGCAGGGAATGCAAGTGAACAGACGGGTACTCTGCAGACTTACCTGGCATGGCTACCACCAATATATATGCCTAAAAGGGTATTGCTTTGAAATTGAAGATTGTGTATGTAAATATTGTAGCACATGTAATATTGACCGATACAACATACTGCAATGCAACGAAATAGAAGCTGGTTCGACGCATGCAGTAGTGAAAGACGTTATCAGCCGACATGAATTTTAGGTAATATCTACCAATTTCTGGTGAAATAAACTTGTATCTATATATCTGTATATATATATATATATATATATATATCAAACCGACATCATCGAAAAGATGCGCCCACTAACCGGCGCAGCGAAAACCGGAGTAAAAATATAATCTGCCATTACTAATAAGGGAGGTAGCATCATCTTACGAGTTAAAGGACAAAGTCATGGCAGTGGCATAACCTTTGCAGACGTCCTTCGACAGAAGACGAGCGAAAAGTTCGACACCGGGCAATACAGCGGCCCCAGAGCAACGGCTGTCCACCAAGTAGGTTTTGCTGGACTGAGATAAAGGAGGTTGGCAGGATCTATTCTGTCTACATTTGTCCCAACCGATTCAATCGATACGCGACACAAAGCCTGGAAACGGAGTACTAATACCAGAGGACTTAAATCAGCATCAGAAATCTCGGGGTCACCTAGACCCGACCCGATAGTTTCGGGAACACCTCGTCTCTCTCACGTGGACATTACGCTATGCAACGGCATCTTGGGACTACAAGCTATCAGTTGGAAGGTTCTGGTAGACGAGGAAAACTTGAGTCTTAAGACACGGCTGAGAAGTCCGACTCCCCCCCCCCCCCCCAAGAAGCAGTACATACATTCACAGACGAGGAATGTTGATGAAGGCGGAACTTGGGATGACAGTAGCCCTACCAAACCTCCCTAGAATTGCAGAACACTTACAGGTATTGATCTTCTCCCGAACGCAGAATTATCCGCGATTGACATTGTTATTCTAACTGAAACATGGTCTACAAAAAGCATAAAACGTGAATGGATTTTACACTGCTGATTGTTTAGCACAACACGCAGCAGGACCAGGAAGACCAAGTAGCTGTTTTGTTACAATGGTAGACCTGGTAAAGTAAAACTTCAGTATAATGATGACAACTGTGCCATTTTAACTACCGGGAAGTCGTAATATCGTTGCATGTACTCAAGCCCGCGGAGAGATTAATTCTCGATCTACTCGATTCAATTGATCTACGAAACCAAAGTTACTCTGTGGTGCCTTAAAGTGCCTCCGGATGTGCCTACATGTGGGAAACGTCGCTACTATGGAGATAAACCGGTGACGTATCGTTTCGCAACTATCGTTCAAATGCCAAAAATGTAGATTTTTTTTGATTTCGTGCGTTGGTTTATTTAAATGGTTGAAATTTAGCCATATGTCCACACGAATAATTTTCATATTCTAGTTCGAAACAACAGTGTTTCAAAGTTAGCGATAGCGTCTTAACGACGCATGCTTGCGTAGCGCCTCTGTGTTTGCATGTAGAGACTTGTTAGCCTCTTTCTCAAAAACGCCCCATACATAAAAGTCCAGGGGATTCAAGTCTGGACTGCTAGGGGGCCATATCGCTTTGTCCCAGAACGCCGTCATGTTGCCCCGTAGCCAATCCTGGACGAGATTACTGGTGTGGGCGGGAGCGCCGTCTTGTTGAAAGACATATTGTCTTCCATTGGACACTCTATCAATCCATGGTTTTACCACGCTTGGCAGAACACGTAAATACACTTCCTTTGTTACGGTTTCGTGTCTGTCAAAAAAGTGTGGGGGGCATCACGTCTCCTTCATTCGACACAACACTTAGGACGTGCACACTGGCAGGATGTTTGGTTCTATGCACGATTGGTACATCCTCAGGGTTCTTTGCGAGCCACCGGTCATTTTTCGGGTTATGTTTTTGGCCAATGGTTAAGATTTTTTCGTCGGAGAAGAATCGAAGATGTCCCGCCATTTCGTGTCTCAAAAACGTGAAGATAAGATGGCAGCAAGTCATCCTCTTATTTTTCGCGGCCTGAGACAACATCTGTCTGACTTTAAACGTGTAAGACTTGTAGCACAGTTCTTCGTTGATAATCCGACGCATAGAACAATCACCCATATTGAATTTGATCGCTAAACGGCGCATCGATAGACTTGGATTCTTAAAAACGCAGTTTTGCACCATTTTGATCACTTTTGGTGTCCTCACTTCTCGTCGGCGGTTGTGAATCTTCCTTCCAGGTGTTGCACCACCTAGCCCTGTCTCTTCTGCATCTCTGTAGCGTCGGGCAATGCCGTAGACCGTTGCTCTTTTAAATCCAGTAATGTTGATGATCTCGGCTGGCTGATGTCCGGCACAAACAATTGTACGAGTTGCGGACATATATCTGGGACCATTTTGCAGGTAATACATGGTGTTTAGCTAGACGCGATCAACCCTTACCATTTGTCCTGCTGGTCGAATTTTGTGTAGTAGCGACATGTGGCTTGCCACCTATCCGGATATGCCTACATTTGTGGGACAACAGGGTAGATCAACATCTATATATATGGGCAACAAATATGGAAGAAACCCACCTGCGTGACGTTTCACGGCGTGCTGTCCCGCAAACTGACGGCGGGAATCTTTAGTTCAATGAAGATCAAAATAGTTGATTGAAAGTCCGCTAGACATGAACTCGTGTTTTGTTGTACGCCGCCTCCAAACGAGTTTTCGGTTAAGAGTACACCAGTCGAATTGCTTCAGTCAAACGACGAAGCGTCTGCGAAAAGCGATTCAGGCGCAGCGTGCCCTGGATGAACACAGAGTTGCGTAAGTTTAAGCATTATGTTGTTCAAGCTGATGCTCTGTCCCGATTACAAGACGTTATGTTGCGTTGCCGTTATATCAATGACTCAATAAGGCGTATAAACAGATGGTCAGATTAGCCAAAAGGGACTATGCTCTAAAGGAAAGAAAACCGTCCTATTCAAGAAGCCACGAGACAACCGTATAAATTGATTTGAAGTGATTCCCGGATCGTCCTATCCCATCTAAGGAGTTAAGAGCGTACTTCGGGCAGATGTACGCAACCAATAACACCATCCCAGAGAACGTTCCCAAACTTATATCCGTGTGGGATAAATTGACTATGCAAGCCAGAGAGTGTGTATTGGCCGAGATAACTAAAGATGATGTTATCAACGCCTACTGATGGCAAAATCTCGTAAATTTTACGAGACCTTGCACACCAGGTCAGGTGTGCAAAATGAACACCTCATGTGCAGGCATTACCTATCATCTACGCAGATCCTCGCAGGACACGGGAACTTCCATTCGTACTTGTTTCGAATCTGAAAGGCTCCGCCGGTGGCATGCTTGCCAAGAGGCACGCGAGGACGCGCT
Organism: Dermanyssus gallinae; assembly: GCA_003439945.1. Classification (NCBI taxonomy): domain Eukaryota; kingdom Metazoa; phylum Arthropoda; class Arachnida; order Mesostigmata; family Dermanyssidae; genus Dermanyssus; species Dermanyssus gallinae. Next base: position 148,972 of record QVRM01001309.1, on the reverse strand, counting down.
AGGTCCTTCGCTTCTGTAGTGATCGAACTGAAACGATTACAGTTCGAAGGATATGTTGTCTGCAGTAAGCAAGTCTGGAAGCTGGGGCTCATTTTGGCACAAGAGATTCTCTAGACGAAATAGGAAAGGTAGAAATACGGGCATTTCTTCTAGCCCAAAAAGTTCAGCTTGAATGAAACGGTCTTGTAGGTGTTGGGATAAGGTGCGCTGGACATATGGGAGAACCCGTGGGTGACCCCAGTCAATTGATCTGGAAGGGCGCTCGCCACTTCTCCTGGGTACTCAAGGGAGTAACACCCAACCGTTTCGGGTCGATTCCCACACTGCTTGAAATAGACTTGTATATATATACATATACATATATATATATATATATATATATATATATATATATATATATATATATAATATATATATATATTAGGGTTAGAGAACCCGTGACCACACATTCGCGCGGGGACAATTGTTCACTCCAAAGTGCTAACATAGTAAAGTTATATATTTATCTTGTACTGGTGGCTTAATTGATGAACTGGAAGGATCCGGAAACATGGATCATATCCACACCCACCAAACGTTCTTCTAGCTCATACAATGGTGCTAGCAAATTGGATTAGGAACGAGGCGACGGGGTTACGCAATCGACCAGCAACCGTTTCGAGCTGAGATGACGACGCAACATTTATCAGTCATCCGTCCGCGGCCGGCAGCAGCATCAGCAATAGTAGGCGGAACTGCTGCGCTGTCCTGGTCCTGGTTCGGTGCCTTCCTTATCTCTTACATACATAGAGATCTCAAACTTTCTCCCCGTCTCTCTTGATCTCTCGGTTGGTAGCCACTTTCTGTTTCTTCTTCTTCTTCTTCTTCATCTTGTGTATGCACTCTTTTCCTGGTGGCAATCTCTATACAATACCGATTCATAATCCTTCTCTGATGTATGGATGTTCCCTGCCGCTGCCGGTGCTCGCTTCGCCGCCGGCTGATAGCGTTAAGATAAACGTTGACTCAGGACTTTAGCTTTAAAATCTACAGACTCGGCATTATCATCAACAACATCATCATACGTCAACATCAATCATACCCGTCATCAACACACACATACCCGTCATCAACAACAAGATACCCATCATCAACAACAACATACCTATCATCAACAACAACGATAACAACATAAGCATCATCAACAACAACAACAACAGCAGCGGCAAGGACAGACATTACAATCCGCGACCCTTCACGAATACGATGTCCACAATGACACAGTCGCCGCAGTAGCAGCGCAGCAAGCAACCGACACGATCAAACCCGCGCGCCCAAACCTTGGAGCAGACGGCGTAAACATGGCATAATCATTATCTGTGGGCTGGTCCTGCAGCCTTGCTGGCTGGGTGGCTGGGCCGGTCTGGGGCGCCTTTCGTGACGATGATTATGATGATGACATATGTTGATAATGACAACGCCAACCAACCTCTGTTGCGTGGCGTATGACCGGCTGCTGCTCGATGATTACCGGCATTCTCGAATAAACGGCTGCTGTCGTCTGTAAAGAGTGTTTTTGTTGTTGTTGTTGTTGCTGTTACCAGAACAACAACAACTAACTAGTTCTAACACGCCAGCTGCTTTAGTCATAGAGCTTGAACAACAACAACATCAATATCATCAACACCACCATCAATATCATCATCAACAACAACAACAACAACAACAATTCGAGCAGCAGCCGCCCGCGCAGCCGGTACAGAGCGATAGAGCGGTAGATAGATAAAGGGATACTACTACACAACATTGGCGCTGCCTGGCTGGCTGTTTGATGCCGGAGAGTGCCGGTGGCGCCATCTACCGGGGGCCATGGTGGTGGTGGTGGCGATTCTGCTGCTGCGGCGGCTACTGTTGTTGTTGTTGTTGTTGTTAGCGCACGCACAGACGACAGATAGACATCAATCTATCTCTGTGTGGCTGGCGGCTGGCTGGCTGGCTGGTTCTGGATGTTACGATCCCAGTTGTTGTTATTTTTTGGTTAGTGGAGGCGGTGCTGGTTGGCAACCAACTGTTCGGACTGACTCTTCTGTCTGAGTGATTAAGCGACTGACTGAGCGAATTAACAACGACAACAACAACAGCAGCAACAACAACAACAACCAGTGGTGGCTCGTGGCTGAATAGCGCTATCCGTGATCGTGACAAGATTGGCGGCGAGAACAACGTAAACATCCCGTTGTCCCCTATTCATTACGACGGCTTTGCCATCGTTATCATCAACAGCAACAACAACAGCAACAACAACAACAACAACAACAACAACAACAACAACAACAACAACAACAACAACAGCAGCAACAACAACAACAGCAGCAGCAACAACAACAACAGCAGCAACAACATCAATACGCCCCCCCGCAGCCCCAACCAGCCTCCGTCTGATCTTGATGCCTCTGTGGCCGTTTGCTGCGTCGTGTTTAGTGCTTGTTGTTGTTGTTAATTGACAGCGAATGAGTGAGTGACGATTGATCATCGATACATGTTTGTATGACGGACTGCTTATCGGACAGATCGAACGCACGGATTGACCGAGTCGTCTGAATGAGTGAGTGAAGGCCTGTCTGATTAATTGTTTGAATGCTGGTTGATTGATTCAGTGAGTGAGTGACACGGCAATCTTAGCGACCCTAGACGCCTGGTTGCCTTACTGCTGCTGCAGCCTTGCAGTTCTGCCATAACAACAACAACAAGCACAACAATAGCGACAGCAGCAACAACAACAACAGCGAGAAGAGACGCCTTGGACAAGTCTACGGTCGTCTTAGCGGTGTGAGTGAAGAGAGCCTAAAACTTCTAGAAGAAGTCTGTCTACAGGCTAGAAAGTGCTGTTTATTGACGGCTGACGTCTGCTGACGGAAAGCAGCAGCAACAGCGTGTTTGCTGTTATTAATACCGTTGTTGTTATTATCCTTCTTGTTGTTATTATTGTTGTTGTTATTATCCTTCTTGTTGTTAACATTGTTGTTGTTATTATCCTTCTTGTTGTTATTATTCTTGTTGTTGTTGTTGTTGTTGTTGCTGCTGCTGATCCTGGACTTGCGCCACCACCGTGCCAAGCTGACGCTGGTGGTAGATTCACGCCTCCTCGCCCTCCGGGGAGCGGACGGGGGTTGGGGATCGGCACAACAAACAGAAGCGCAGCAGAAGAACAATAACAATAATAGCACGAATATAAGAAGACGACGAGGGCGACGTAAACGAAGTCTTACACTTCAAACTTCAACAGTAGCCGCAGCAACAGCAGCTACTGCAGCGGTTGCTGATGTTTTTGGTTTGTTTTTCTTTGTCCCTGGCTGCCTGGTTAAATTATCGCTAGATCTGTCATATCGTAGTAGGTAGTCGTGGCAGCCATTTATCGTTGCCGTCGGATGAACGGACGAACTTCAACATTTATCTATCTATGTACAGCTATACAGCTGTCTCTCTCTCTCTCTCCCTGTCGACACATGGATACGCTGTGTTTCGTTCTCTAAGTTCCTGCAGCGCTCTCTGTGACTAGTAGTAGTAGTAGTAGTAGTAGTGGTCGAACCCGGTGGCGTGGTGGTGGCTTAAGTCTGCGCCTCGCGACAACCGGAGGAGACTCTAGATAGGTGCGCGGGTTCGAGCTCCACCGTTGCCCCACCCATTTGTTGTATTTATGGGGGTAGTCCGTCTCTATGAAGCAATGCGAAAAACAGTTCCGTGGACTCTGCTTCAATCTTGGCCGAGGGTCAGCCCGAAAACTTTACTTTAGTAGTAGTAGTAGTAGTAGTAGTCGTGTAGTACTAATAAGCATGTTCGTGACGTGGTGTTTGTTGTCTCTATCAATCGAATCAATTGGATGGATTGGTGGCAAGTATCCTCCTGCCCTGCTCTGCCCTGCCCGCGCCTGTTTCTCAGTGTTGTAGCAGTCGTGTGACAACCACCACGACGACGACAACAGCTATAGTGTCTGTTTGTGTGTGAGAGATAACAGAAGTAGAAGCCTTCTGTAGTCACCGACGATCAACATCGTCACCAAAACGATGACAACAACACCGGCAACAACATTAGCAACAACAACAACAACAACAACAACAGCAGCAGCAGCAGCAGCAGCAATGACAACGATGACATTGTACGCACTGTGACGTAATTTGTTGTTCAGTCAGCCATCCACCGTTTATGTTGTTGATGTTGTTGTTGTTGTTGCTGCTGCTGCTGCTGATGCCGCCACGGTCATTCGACGTGTGATCAGCTACCGTTGGTGTTGTTCTCAATCGCAGTTTTTACTGTGCTAGGTCGTTGTTGTTGTTGTTGTGTTGTTGTTGTTGTTGTTGCTGTTATTATCAACGCTGCAGCTACCCCTGTTGTTGTTGTTGTTGTTGTTTTTCTAGTTTTGTTTTCCTCATTTTCGTCTTGTTGATAGTAGAGGTAATCGCTTCGATTGTTGCTACAGCAGCAGCAACGGCGACGGCGACTGCAACAACAAGAACAACAAAAACAGCAAAAACAACAACAACAACAACAATAGTCACAATAACAAGAATGACAAGGATCACTTATGTCTGTTGTTGGTTCTACAAGAAACTTTTTTCTTTAGTGCGTGCTGTGGGGGAGGAGAAGGGTGGTGGTGGTGGTGATGCTGCTGCTGCTGATTGTGCATTATATGAAATAACAGTTGAAGTCTTTCTTGAATTAGTCTTCTTGTCATGGCTGCAGCAGTTGTTGCCATGGCTGTCGGCAGCAGCTATCGGAGAAGTGATCCGGCTACTACTACTACTACTGTTTACAATCGCTAGTGATTCTGTGACGGATGAACAGCTACAACCTGTCAACAACAACAACCATCATGAGAAAACAACAACAACAACAAAAACGGCAGCAACAACAACAATGACGAGAGTACATCGGAGTCACAGCAGCTATAAGCACACAAATAGTACAGACAGACAAAATGCACGCTTTGCAACAACAAACAGGCGGTAGCAGAAACTTACAGCAACAACAACAGGAAAAACAACAAGAATGAAAACAACAGCTATATATATGTATATATATATATATATATATATATATATATACGTAAACTAATCATACAGACAAGAAAAAAAACGCACGCATGCTATAGCGGTCGAGTGCGTCGTATGATCGTGCGTTGAGGTTAGATCACCGCCGAACGATAGATATGACACGTATGTGATGACGACGTCTGTTTGCGTGGATTGCGCTGCATACTTTTGTTGTGTGAGAATTTGTAACTGTCATCGTCGTCGTCGTCGTTTTTGCGCGATTTTGTTCGATTCGATTAGTTCGAATCGAGAATGTTACTCCGTGCACAGAGTGCAACCGTGGCGCACGAGATAAAGAGAGGTGTGCCGCCACCACCACGTCCACGGACACGTCTGGTGCTGGTGGTGGTGAGGATTGCTAACGCTTAATATTGTTCTTAATATTGTCTGCCAATCGTCGTCGTAGGCACATCGTTGTACGACAAGCGGACAACGAACGAACGAACGAATGAACGGACTACTACTGATTGACTCTGCATTTGTTGGCCTCTCGCCTCAAGCAGCAGCAACAGCAACAGCAACAACAGTAACAGCGGCAGCATTCGCCGATTCGCTGTTGCCGTTGTTTCGTTATAGTATTGGTAGACGGGCGGCCGGTGTTGTTGGTTGTTGGCATCGCGAAGAGCCTGTCCGATGTAGTCAGCCACCAGCCACCATCAACCAGCGGTAGTCAGCCAGCCTGTTTGCTTGCTTGCTTGCGGAATCACTGTTACGTCGTTGTTGTTGATGTGTTGTTGCTGTTGTTGATGCTGTTGTGTTGGTTGTTGATGCTGTTGTTGTTGCTGCTGTTGTTGCGGTTGTTGTTGCTGGTTACTCGGTTGGTTGCTGGGTGGCGGCTATCGTCGATACACAGTAATTATTGCCATAGAGAGAAGCGTTCTCTGTTCGTGGTCGTCGGCGTTGTCGTTGTGTTCGGCTCCGGTGTCGTCGTCGTCGTCGTTGTTGTTGTTGTTGTTGTTGTTGTGATCGTCATCATAATCGACCATATATTAACAAAAGAGCTCTCTAGCCATTGTAGAAGTAACCAGAGTAGCTAATAGTAGTAGTAGTAATAGTTGTACTACATAATAATAATATAGCTGTAGACATACAGATCTAGAAGTCTTCTTCTTCTTCTACAATCTTAGTAGTAAGAACAACGGGTGTGGTGGCGGAAACAACGACGACGGCAACAGTTATAGCAACTACAACAACAACAACGACAACAATTGCATCAACAACAAAAATGATGAGTACAACAGCAAAAAACGTCGCCGGTAGCACCAGTGGCAACAACAACAACAGCAACAGTATAGACAACACTAACACTTACTCATCAATCATAGCAATATAAAATATGCTACGGTGAGAAGCAGGGTTAGAACGGCGTGACGCGCGTAAAAACAACTGGCTAACAATTGTTGTAGTGTTTTGTTGTTGTTGTGTTGTTAATGTGCTTATATACTCGTATATACCGGTGCGGATGTTAATAATCTTGTTGCTGTATATTGCTCGTTGATTGTTGCTGTTGTTGTGACGGTGCTTGCGGTCGTCGGTCGGTGGAGATGCGCGGTCTGCAAATAGAGTTGTTTTTGTCTATGCTGACGTGCTTATGGTCGCTTCCTTTCATCTCTGCGCCGGTTGCAGTGCAAGTTCTGTGTGACGCTACTACGTGAAGCCCAGCGCTCGCTGCGGCCTTGTGGGGCCTTGTCCGACCCAGCGTCAATAACAACAACAACAGCAGCAGCAGCAGCAGCAAGCAATAAGGACAACAACAACGATCTCAACCACAATAATAATAATAGCAGCCGGAACAAAGACCGCCGCTACAACTAAAACGACGACAGTTTTCAGGTTTGTGCTATAGACGATATCAGTGATCTGTCGTGTGGAAAACGGTGACGATCTACGGGAACAATGAATGAAATCATGATCAAACAGTTACAGTCTCGAAAATTCTGCAATGAAACGTGTATGTGCATACAAGTCCTCGTCTCCAAACCTCGCCTGAACACCGCCATCATTGTCGATGTTGTCGGCGCATGGAATAGTCATATTAGACATCGTATTAGACAATCGTATTCCATCCATTCATTATTTATTAGAAACACACAGCCGTCTTGGTAAACGTCTGCATTTCAAGACTACACAGCATTGTCCTGTCCGCCGTGTCACTTCTGTCTAGTAGCGCCAACACTCTCCTCGTTATGGAGGCCGTAGATGTTTAGGCGGCGATGAGGTGGGGTACCTTACGATACCTATAACAAGCCAGAAGAGAGGCTATCCATCTTTATTGTACGGCCAACAATTATTTAAGCCACGGCAGCTGAATGGTAATAATAATAATAGTAATCACCAATATAACAGTAAGTTACAGTAGTATGATATAACAGGATCGTTCATTAAGATAATAATAAGTCTCAACTAAGTTAGAAAAAATGATAAAAAAAACATAAGAGTAGTATTAAAGATAATGGCTGTACGCAGTCGAACAAGAGTAGTTGTACGTTGTTGGTGCTTAGTAAACCAGTAGTAGACGTATGTGAAGTAGCAGTAACCAAACCTAACCGGCTCCGCTAATCACCGCGTTGGTTGGTATGGTTGTGCTCTGATGCGACGGCTATTATCACCGCCACTGCTGCCGATCACGATGAAATTTCTCCATGACGAGTTTCTCGCAGCTTCTATTGCTATTGCCCCAGGTATCTGCCTTTGCTTCAGACTTTCTCTCTCTCTCTCTCTCTCTCTCTACACCCTCGTCTCTCTCAAAAGCTTTTGCCTTCTAATGCATCTCGAACATTCGTGTCACTCCACTGAAGCTTCTCGCCATAGAACCGGTTGGAGACGATTATTATTATTATTAAACCTAGCAAGCCAGCAGACACATTTGTTCTGTTGCTCTCACAAAAGTCCAGACGCTCCCGTGTCGCTGCTGAAGAATGATCTTTGCAAAGGGGCCATATTGCCGTTAATCGGCGTCGTGAGTTTTCACGACATGATGATGATGATGTCGACAATAATGATAGCTATGAATGTCTGGCTATTAGTTACGAAAGTTGGTGTTGCCGGAACGGTTGCTGCTCCTGTTGCTGGTTGGTTTTTGGTAGTTCTCTATGGCGTCAACCGACCACTGATCTGTTAGTATTTGTTGGTGCATTGTCGGAAATCACTTGGTCATATTTGTTCCTTCTTCAGACCGTCCGCGTTCGACCGAGAGAGCTGCTCTCCGTCAGTAGTAATAATTATTATGCTATTATACTTTCTCTTTTTGGGAGGGGGGGGGGGGACAAGTATTTCCTGGGCAACATGAGACCCCTTATGTCAACATCCATAGACAACACTGCCTTGGAAGACAGCATAGCCCGCGGTTGCCACCATTTAATTTAATGTACACATCGCAGTGTACCTACCGATATGTACCCGGCTGAACTGCATATATATATATATATATATATATATGTACATACGTATACTAAGGAAATCATAAGCGATGTGCTGAATATCAAGCGTTACGGCGAAACATGAAAGAGGGCAAACTTAGTCACAAGGCAAGGTGGCCTTGGACTATGAAGAGCTGTAGATGTAGAGCTAGCTGGCTGTGCAGTCTCTCAGCCACCAGATGTGCTATTTGTCGGAATCATTGGTGAACGAAAACATGCAAAGATTGTCCGTAAAAATAGGAAAGAGTCGGAATGCGGGGTCAAGGTTGGGCTTGATTTCGGTCCTGTGGAAGAACACCTGTATTAGCGGTTTTCCGGGCATCTCGAGACACGTTAAATGGAGGATGGCTTGAAGCTGTACCAGCTAATTAAGTTGTATCTCCACAACTAGGCACCATGTTGAGCCCAAGCATTTTCCGCATGACTCCCACTGCGAGAAGAGGGGCCTCAATGTGCGAACCCTTCCCTTGTGGGGCAGGTGGAGATAAAGTTGACACCGACGGTCTGTGTGCACTTAGCTACCCGAAAAGCTCTGGTGCTACACGGTTAAGGCATACAAAGTTGAACGAAATTTTAAAGCGAGCTCTTAGAAAAGCAAGCATACCTGCACATGACTACACAACCATAGGCTCTTGACGAAGGTTGGAATTGCTCGGACCTCGTTACCCTGTTGGACGTTGATTGGAATAGATAGTCTCTGTTCTCTAAAAGTCTCTAAAAGTAATGATCCTGTTTTTGTTCTTTTTAGCAACCATCAGTCTATGATTATCTGTCTTCCTAGTTGTTGTTGTTATTATTAAAAAGTAATAATAATTATTGTTTTTAGTAATTCCTAACAATCGTGGGACCCAAACATGTACCTGGCTAGGCTCACCCTCACTCCTGAATCCATAGAACCGATGATAGCGACGGCGTTTCCCCTAAACACTGCGAGCGAGGGTTGCTGACGCAGAAACTCGCCCTCGCGCTGGTCACCCGTGTTAGCACTAATTTTGATACCTAGGCCTTTGATGTGGATACTTGTGCTCTTGCTGATCGGGCCCAGCTCGTGTCCATGGCGACGGGTACGAAGTGGTATTTTCTCCCCACGTCAGAGTATTATATATATATATATATATATATATATATATATATTTTTTGGCTAATTGTCAGATTATTCTGACATATATATATATATATATATATATATATCTCAAAATGTATTTAAGTGTAGCAAAATATACATTTGTGATGTAAGAACATGTACACAGCCCGCTGGGGCAAACCTCAAGGCGTTAGGTCCAGGCTTGGGCTGATCCACCTAGCCAGGGTACCTCTCACCGAAGCGGCATTCCCCCTCTGAACATCTAATGACAGACGTTGCAGTAAATACTCGCCCGCCCTCTTGTCTCCTGTAGCAAGCACCAATTTTCTCCCGACATCTTTGAGCAGTTTTGTCGTGAGCAACCCAGCCCCCCCCCACCCCCCAATGTCTCGAATGCAAGGGGTGAGAACAAGTGTGGGCTATTATTTTATTATTATTATTACTATTGTTTGTATCCGCAGTGGTCGTTCGTCTCTCGTGGTGTATTTGATTGTGGCTATTTTCTATGACTAGCATGCATTCCATGGCCGGTCTCCGAGTCCCTGCTGGAGGCGGATCTGGTCAGTGAAGTTTACACAACAGAATATTGCCAATCTTTGCTCATAACTAGTATCGCTGCAGGTATTTATTTACTTGGATTTCTCTACTCCTACTGTTGTTTTTATACTACTTCTGTTACCGCTGCTGCTTCTGCAATTACTGTTTATACTGCTACTGACCGTGCTAATGAGATTTGTTAGTGAATCAATCAAAAAGATTTGCTGTCAAAATCATTGCTCATTAAATATTCAAGTATATGTAACGCTAGACAAGCATACGGTATCGTGCGCTGGCGACGTAATCCGATCTACGAGGCGTTTACACAACGATGTAGATAAATAGCGATCGAAACCGAATGTTTAGTACTTCATATTGGCGCGTGTGTTCAGGACTGAGCATATGTATCTATGACAATAATATGAGTTATGGTTATTTTTGTGTTGTACTGGCTTCGGATGTGCGTCCTGTACTGAAATCCTCTCAGTGATATTTTTATATCTTACTATTCCAATATATATATATATACGCGTGAGAGCAGAAGATGAGAAGTGTGATGAGGAAATTCTATGAACTGATTGACGTATCAGCTGAAATAGGCGTCCTTGCTCCGTGAATGTCTGCTTGTTTCGTTACAGTTACTGCGAACCTGTTCAATAGTTTATCGCTAGCCGAGACTAGCCGCTGTTCGTTCAACTAACCAGTAGCACTTTCTCGGTGTGCTATAGTGTAGATATTGAAATGCTTCATCACATCGGTTCATAGCAGCCGTTACGAGTTGCACAGTTCACACACACGAGACCCGTTCAGATATCGTTCGGCCACTTTTCCGTATAGAAGTCAGACGTATGTTCCGCATAGGTCGAACGTATTCTCCAAACGATACTGATTGCTATTGTCATTCTTGCGCAAATGGCAGTGACCTGCAATCTTGTAATGGATTACACGTACCGTACTATACATGCATCAATGCAAGGCCAAGTGTGGTTTCGAACAGCCCAGAAGCGTTGCCCATTATGTCTCTGTTGGAAAGTCTCGAAAGTTCGCTCAGCGCTGTGTTCGCTGTGACGCCGCTACTACAACCGATGTGCGGCGATCAGTTTATTTTCGATCAAACCTGCTACATGAGCACTCTCCGCCTCTGTTTCGCAGATTACTTTTTGTCGGCCAGGTACTCATCAGCAGTCTGTACCGAATACTTAATTAGGAGATATATCTGCTTGTACTCTCTTATTCTTTTTAGAAACTCAAGAAGGGCAAAAGTAGAACAAAAACTACGTGACACCAAATAGCCATAGGCGGAGGAGGAAATTGCGTCACAAGCGTCGGCAATATGCGCGTCGTGTTTAAGTCAAAAGCAGAACAAATCGACTCAAAAGCGGATCGACTGATTTTAGAAATAGCGCGAGCTTCATAATGACGCTCCATATGTAAGTGGTCTTCGGCAGAAGGTCGCGGACTGCTGCATAGGCAACAACTGCGGGGGTAGAGACTACGATTATTACGATTCGAATTAGGACGGGGGGGGGGGGGGGTGGCGATCTCTTATTGATATCGTAGTTGGGCCAAGACAACAGCTATGGTGGTATCCATGGAGGCTGGGTTACGTTGGTCGTGAACGTGGAACCGAATCAGAAGTCAGGCGGCCGTCAAGCGCATTCTTCTCAAATGACGCACATGATCGCATAGATCGCACGATGGGTGCGGCTGCGGGTCACATGTGAATTTTTTTCTCGTTTTGTCAATATGGATATAAGTTGTACACGCCGACAGGCCGACAGAGTTGAGGATGCTGTGGTATATCGATTCTTGGATTTCTACTCACCCAGTCATAGCGCCAGAGACCAGCAAAACAAACGACGTTGCGAGATTGGTGTGTGTTGCTGCTTTTGCCGTTGATACTACTGCACGTTGTACTTACTCACCAGTGGTGTAGGAAAAGCGACGGCAGTCATATCCGACTTGGACAGTCATGTTAAGGAAGACTGTTATAATTCATGCATTTCTGATTTCGTTTAGCGCAACTAAACTCCGTCCAGGCCGTCGATTATATTCAATCTAGGTCCTTGTCGGAACTTCGGGGCTTAGTTAGTAGACACCAGTACGCGAGCTGTTCCGCCGCAGCGTTGCGACGTAGGCGGCTGGAATTTTAGAGTTAGAGCACTGGTATATGTTTGCTTCGTATGATCATGATAGCTTCGTCCGCTCGGTCGGGCAGCGAGAGGGAACAAAATCTGTGAAAAAAAATGTAAAAGAAGTGCGGCATCGTCTCTCTGTGGTCCAGCAGTGTTCTCTGGGGTCCAGTCACCTTATAGTGATTGACAACCACGTATATCATTGTCATCATCATTACTATGTGTTGGTTTGTGATAACCGCTTTTTCCTCTTTCCCATCGATTATATTCTTCATTGTCTCTCGTACAATCAACAACAAGTGCAAAACAGACAGCAATAACAAGAGCAACAATAACAACACAACAAGTTAATCTTGTTGGAAAGCAACTAAAAATAATGTCAAATTTGTAAACGTAACAAAACACAATGAAAAGAGGAACACATCAACACGCGCCTAGTAAATTATCTTCAAACGTTCGCTTGCTATTGAATAAAAAGCACGAAAAAACGTACGAAGCAATAAATCAAAAGAAGCAACTGCACTTTAACCCTTCCGCCAATGATTAGTTGCTAGAGAACAAATCATTATCGAATGATGGAATTATTTGGCAACAGCGTTAAGCAGCTCGTTTAAGAAAAGCGCGACAAACAACAGCTATATTACAGCGGGTATAACATGAAACGGGGGCAGCAGCAGCAGCAGCGGCAGCGGGGCAACAACAAGAACCACCACTACAACAATTACATCAACAACAACCCCAACAACACCAACAGCAAGACAGTGAGTCATACCCATGCGCATGCGTGAACCACATGATACGACGCATCCAGCATCGGTCGTGGATAGCGGATATGGAGTGCGTCGTCATCTAGCCAGCCGGCTAGCCAGCCGGCCGGCTATAGTCGACTGCGGAGTCAGCTGTGGCGAGTGAAGTGACTGAGTGAATGAATCAGCCATTATTCAGTCAGACAGACAGAAACAGTCTCCGATAGTGGGCAACGTTAGTCTTGAACAATTAACGACGACGACGACGACAACGGGGAAAAGGAACAAGCGAACAAACACGAAACACGAGCCAATGGTTTTTCTGCCCTTCGCTGCGCGGTTCGCCTGCTAATTGTCTGTGTCAACGTGCTACTACTACTACATACGTACGACTCACACAGACAGCGAAAGACAAGGCGAAACCGGAAGAGGGGTGAGAGAGAGAGAGAGACGCACTGTTACGGCAAACGGCACTGTCGTTGTGTGGTTTGGAAAACTGATAAATAAACAGGCAGATAGACAGTTGAGTCCGGTGGCGTGGTACATTCGTCTGCGCCTCGCGACAACCGGAGGAGACACTAGATAGGTGCGCGGGTTCGAGCCCTACCGTTGCAGCACACTTGTTTTTATATACATACGAGTATTTATGGGGGTCCGTCTATAAAGCAATGCGAAAAACAGTCCCATGGACGTTCAATCTTGGCTGAGAGTCAGCCCAGAAAGTATTTCTTTGTTCAGATAGACAGACAGACAAACAACAAGCACCATTGGCTCGATCGACCCTAGGCTTGATGGCGATGCGTGTTTACCGTTGTTCTCATGCGAATTTGTTTATTTGACATTCTGGACGTGATTCGTGACGCTGGCGGTTAGTTTCATTGTTGTTGCTAGGCGCCCCTTTGATTGGAGTGAGGGGCAGTTGTGATAGTTATTGTTGTCCTTAAAGTTGTTGTTTGTGTTATTTTCTCCTGTTGTTGGAATCGTTGTTGTTGCTGCTGTTGTTGTTGTTGTCGTCGTGCTTGCGCTGTTATCATTGTTCCAATCATAATTCTAGCCATCAGCATTTTTGCTAGCTAAGTAATACCTTTGTATGTTGGCACGGTTACTTGTTTAGCTACCTGCAATAATATGTCATCATAACGCAGGTAAACTGTTTTGCTCTTTTTTTGGCTAATCTCGTTGGTTAGTCTGTTTTCGCCGGATATCAATACTCGACCATGCTATGGCTTCTGAGCTATGATCATATGTGCAGGGACAATTAATGATCGGTTGGTGATCTTTCGAGGTTGGTGAAGACGGTGTGCCACGACGATGTTACCGACTCGCATTGTGATATCCGCATAGGTTAGTGTTAGGTCGTAGAAATTTGCATGTCTGTAGTAGCGGTGGCAGAATTCGTATTGCGCCGGTTCTATTTGTGAGCAGACTGCAGTTCAGCGTGAGGGAAAGCTGACGAACTCGGTGGGCAAAAGTCCGTCAAGCCTCTTGAGCAGTAGTGAGGCAGATTGTACGGCCGGCAAGAACTGCAGCAACAGCAGCAGCAGCAGCAGGAGCTGGTATTATTTGTCAGCAGTTGCTCCGTTCCTCTCGGCAGCTCGCTCGGTTGGCTCGGCGGAGACACAACATAGTTGTTATGCAGCATGCATGCACACGTGCATGTATTGTTTAATGTTAGGCCGCATGCTTGTCGCCAATGTCGTGGCATATCTAAAGGCTGCTGTTGTTGTTGTTGTTGTTGCTGTTGTAGTTATCGGACTCATTTTTGCTTTAACTACACATATGATGTTGATGATACGGTTGGGACAGACTACAAGCGGATGTATTACTACTACTACTACTACTACTGTAGTCGCTTTTGTTGTCGTTGTTATTGTTACTGTAGTTGTTGTTGTTGTTGTCGTTGCTGCTGTTGCTGTTGTTTTTGTTGCTACTATTGTTGTTGTCGTTGCTGTGATTGCTGTTGTTATCGACATTGTCGCTATTCCTTCCAAATTGTTCTGGCAACGTAGAGCTGAGTGGGTTGGAGCTAAATGCAAAGCTCTACATTGTGACTGGAGGTCGAAGAGATGCCAATGCAATGACATCGTTGAGCTACGTTCAAACACACTTTGTTGAGTTTTGTTGGGTTGGTTTTCGTAGTTGTTGGCGTAATGGAAACCGATTAACCGGCAGCTAGTTTAATTGTTAGCAGCCTTGTTCTAGTTACAGTGGTAGTTTTAGTAAAAGTATTGGTAGTAGTAGTAATAATAAGTCGTCGAGCCCGGTGGCGTGGTGGATTAAGTCTCCGCCTCGCAACCGGAAGAGACACTTGATAAGTGCGCGGGTTCGAGCCCCACCGTTGCACATTTGTATTTATGGGGGTCCGTCTATGAAGCAATGTTAAATAAAGTTCCGTGGACGTTAAATCTTGGCTGAGGGTTAGCCTGAAAACTTTACTTTTTTAGTAGTAATATTAACATACAACAGCGAAGTAAACGAAAATTGTTCCGACCCGGCGCATCGCGAGCAATATTAGCCATTTATAATATTAAAATACAATACACTTTTTTGGGGTGAAAAGGGGCTTACAAGCTGACCAAACGCAAATTGTTGAATTCGACAGGCAGTTTGCCTGCACGCAAAAGTGTGATTCATAAAACCTTGCCTTGCAGTTTGAGTTGGTTAAGCAAAGCCACCACCCTGTAGAGTATGAGGTCTCACAAAAACGACAAATAGTCATCTTATTATGCCGAACAAGTTAGGTTTGGTTTCGAAAATCTACCTGCCGCTGGACGCACCAGCGACCACTGGAACTGGACTATCCAGCGATTCTAGCAACATCGCAGCTCTCAGCAACTCTTTTCAAAAATGATGTTGGACTCGTTAAAGGATGGTAGAGAAATAAATGTTTTTTTCGTGACAGAATGGCGTCTAAATGTCCGCACAGTAGGTCCACTTAGGGACAGTAGGAGCCTAGTTAACTAACTACCTAACTATTATTATTAGTATTATTTTTTTATGTGGCAGAGACTTTCAGCGTTGACGTCCGAGCGGACGTCAGCAACGTGATCCCAATTTTGGGATCACTTGCCGAATGGTGCAGACCAGGCTTGGCCTAGGCTGAAATTTAACACGTTCACTTACACAAAATTATTGCAATATAACTTAGTATTATTCTTCTAGTAGTTTGCTAACATATTAATAATAAAAGTTTGTGCTGTTACTTCTGCCAGTACTGCCATTGGCCAAGTGAACAAGAGCCCACAAAGCGGATATGGTGGTACTGCCGTTGACGTGGGCAGGATGCCAGTCTTTTTTTCTTCTTCTGTGCTTCTGGTACTGCTGCCGTTGTTGTTGTTATAATCATTTTATTACAGCGACGGTAACGATGTCAGTGAGCAAGAACATCTGATTAACTGGCTCTGGTTTCTGATGCCCTGCCCGTCCATCGTCTCTATGAGCCGTTACTATGGTGTTCTCTATGGGCGGTCGATCGCATTTGGCGTTCTGACGAGGCAGCTTCCTTTCTTCGCATTTTATCAGGTCCGTTCGGCCGCTAAAATGTGGAAGTGCTGATGCAGAAACAGAGGGTGAAAATACTGTGAACTAAAATGTGGACAATATGGTCCACAATTTGTCGTTCGTTCTGTGTTATTGCTCGTCTCCGAATACGAAGACAGTTGTAACAATCCTGGTCATCGTTATAATAAATATCCCGCTATACAACGCTATCGCTCTTAGGACAACATGTTTGTCATTATCAGCATATTGCCCCTATACAACGGTGATGCATGTTGACGTGTTTCAACAGGTTTTTTTTTCGATTGAAAGCTCCAGTTCAGAAGAATACAAAGTACCGCCCCTAGCCTAAATCTGCATTGAATTTGTGTCATTGCTGTGCTGCTTTATACTCTCACACACATACACTCGTTTATATATATATATATATATATATTTGAATAGTTACGGATTAGCCTGTTAATGGTAGGCCGCAGATGGTTGAGATGACGAGTTGATGAGTCCGTGAGGTTTAGTACTTGGCTTGATGGTGTTGATGCGTGGACAGTTTTGCGTAGTAGATTGGCTGATAACAGAATTAGCAATATAGTCATTATGACTGGTGAACGATAATCGACGTTCCATGATCACAACTGCTACCACTTAACTAGATAGGCGAACAAACAACGGGTCCGGTCGCGCCCGATGCTATATGCGAGGTTTTGTGAGTTAACGTGAAGCCATATGAACCAGGCGTAATTCCGCATGCATATAATGCTGAGACCTCTTTCGTAGTGCTTATGTTGTGGCCTCGTACGCTCACTTACGTCAGCTTCCTCGCGTATTTTACAACGCGTTACTTTAAAGTTCAGCACTAGTAGTAGTTGTAATAGTCGCCGTAGCAAATGTGTTGTGGTGAACGTACTCAGTAGTGGTCAAAGCGTCATGCACAAGTAAGTAAACTATATGGTGATGGCCCATGCAAGGCCTAGACTAATTTCTTAGCGTGCAACCAGAACGATGACCGGCTAGTTGTAGTAGAAGGAAAACTTAGACAGCGTTCCCAATGAAACCCTCTGCTCTGATCAGTGGACTCACTATCATTGTTTGCGCTTTGCGATGTAGGGAAATCATTTCTTGATAGCCGAGCAGTGAACCGTGATTAATATGCAAACAACTCTAGACTAACTACACGTACACGCCATTAGCATTCGCTGTAAAGTGAAACTCTTTTGCTGTGTGTTGGTGCAGATACAGCCTTTGCTTAGTTTTGCACCGTTTTCTGCTTACACATATGTATATATATATATATATATATATATACAGACGAATATATCCGTAGCTCGCTTGTCGAAGACGTGCTTTAATTTATTACAAGTGACGATTTTCACCTGTCTGGAACTGAACCTCGTCATTTCTTTTGTCGAAGATTGCGCTGAGTGGCTACGGCTACCCGTGTCTACGGCGATATTGACAGCACCGTTCGTTTCGGCAGCGAACAACAAGCCGTTTTGTCACGTATGCGATACTCATACTCTCCGTACGGGTTTTGCGTCGGTGAAAAACAACAGCAAACGTCGGGCCGCCCTCGTCGACGCAACGTTTTGGTTTGCTAGCTGCCCGCTCACTGCGATGCTAAGCAGACGTTAGCACGGTAGACAGACAGATTGGACAAAACTAACCACATGCACTGTTTTGGAAGGGGAAGTCCAGTCTCGTAGACTTTTGGAAGACGATGATGCTAACGTTAGGGCCGACCTCGACGGCAACAAGAGCGGCAACAGAAACAGCAACAACAACAACAACAACAACAACAAAAGACACCAATAAACACGTCTCGAGTCGACGGTGATAACAGGCGCCGCGGCCTAACCAGCAATATGAAAGGCAGAATAGAAACGATGACTGAAAACCAACTGCGATAACTGAAACTAACAATCATTTATTGTTTCAAACCAACACTCGCCTGTTGGACAGTGCTACATTTTGCATACGGTCATCTGTGTGCGGTCGATCTGTGTGAGGTGTGAACTGTTTGTTGCCTGTGCTGTACCGAGAGCGAGATGTCGCTTCTTCAGCGGACTGGGCTTACAACTTTTTTTTAAACGCACTGACAACTACATTTTTAGACGCTCGTAATAGGGCTAAGTTGCCTGTGGCGGCATGCTAGCGTCTAAATGCATCTATCGTCATCGCGTTCTCGTACTGGAATTATATAGGCTTTCTCCAGCAGAGGTATGTAGCAAGCAGCAAGGCAATGACAACCACGTCCGTCCAACAAATTCAACCAGCACGGCCAGGGTTCGAACTAGCGATGTTTTGCTAACCGTGGTTGCCATGGCAACGCCCCGTTTCGAACGGTGCGTTAGCCGCCTAAGCCACCGCCGCTACAAACAACTTTCGGGGGTTTTCTTATCTATTCGATGTATTCCTAAATATCGTATAGCCACGATAGCTGAGTGCCAGAATATTATGTTGCGATTATTTTTGTGGATAAGTACCACCAGCCGTGCTGTTGCGGTCATCTGTGTGCGGTCGATCTGTGTGAGGTGTGAACTGTTGTCTGTGCTGTACCGAGAGCGATATGTCGCTTCTTGAGAGGACTGGCCTTACGACTTTCTTCGGGTTTTCTTATCTGTTCGATGTATTCCTAAATAACGTATAGCCAGAACGGCTGAGTGCCGGATTATTGTGTTGCGATTATTTTTGTGGATATATACCACCAGTCGTCTCGGTATATCTGTACATCTTAGCTACCACAAGTAAAGAAACACCATTGCGCAAGGAAAAGGGCACTCCGGCAAAAAAAGACTGTCAACCCAGCTATTGCGGTTTTATACATTTGGTTATACGGGGACTTTTTATGCCGTGTAAAGCTTTTGTTTTAAATAAAATAAAAAACGGGTAGCTGCTAGTCGATCGTTATAGCTTTTTTCTTCTTTATGACCTTGAGCATAGGTAGGCTTATATAAGACTCTGCTATGCTCATAAAAGAGAATACGCAATGCAGCGGGAACGACGAGAGCCATAGAATTAGTCTCTCTCATTCAATAGTGACGTTGCGGCCGTATCTCCATTTGTACAGCATCCGTTTACACTAGCGCAGTACAACATGAATCCGCCTTCAGGCGTGGCGGAGGTGTGCTAGGTCCTACGGTCACTCCCGGAGAGAAAGAGGTCAGGGCCCGATCAGGTCTACTATGAGCATTGATGAGATTCAGTCACGCCCTCTCTTGGCAGAAACTCTTTTTGATTTCTTTAATGAAATTATAAAGAGGGGGCGGAATGCCTAAAGTTTGGCATGTCGCCGGGGCTTTCTCTTCTATTCAAGGGTAAGTATGGTGACGACAAACAGGATCTAAATCTCTATCGTGGAGTGGCGTCAGAACGCACACTGAAGAAGATTTTCTATACGTTGGTTATTCGGCGGATTGAGCACATGGCTGAAGAGGCTCTTCCACCGGATCAATTCGGCTTTAGGATAGGCCGAGGCACCCGTGATGAAAACCACGTTCTTCAGTCAGAAATCGAGCGAGCTTTTGACAAAGCCCCTCGCCATCTGCTGATTGAAGCATTCCAACGAGCAGAAGTTGGTGGCTGGCTGTCTGCTGAGTATAATTGCTGTTGCAGTGATGCATGCAGTTGATATTCGCTCATCGCGACCTAGGTGCCACCGAGCACATTACCTTTATGATAGATGCGTTCCTGGTCTCGAAGGGACTTGAGATAAACTCCAGGCGTTAAGGACGATTGGCTGCCAGAGACGTTATACGTTGCTGCGGCCAACCATTGAAGTTTTTTAAGTCTTTCTAGTACCTTGGCCTTCGGGTTTATTGCACAGGAACTACGTTCACAGTGAGTAAAACTTTTGCATAGTGCTGCGATATGTTGGCAATTGCAGCGCCCGAGTTTTCTAGTTGCTTAGTTTATAATAAGGACACTACGTGCAGCCGCCGTAAAGCAATGGACCGACTTTATGGCTGCGCTGCAACACGATTCTGCGTGATTAAACGTCAGCTCTCACTAAAACCCAGCTCACACTGAAGGCATAATGACCAAGAGGCCATTGAGAGACATGGCTGCGTGAGTTTGTCTTTGTTGTTGTTGTTGTTGTTGCTGTCGTCGTTTTTGTTATTGTTATTATTATCCCGCTATCAGTGATGCTATTATTGAGACTCAGTTCCGTGAGTCATCTATCTTCAAGGCTTCAACAACCAGCTCACTCACTGCCTTACCGTCGTCGTTGCCGCACTAGTTATCGCGCAACTCTACGAGTGACCGATTTAAAGAGCCTTTAAAGTGCAATAATCCATAAATCAGCCAAGCAATCAATCATATTTATTTCATTTAAATAGAGTATATAAAGAATGGCTTCATGTTAATATTAAACATCATTGTTTGTTATCCTGTCGTTATACCGAGATAAGAAGAAGTGTAGAGATCTTATCAGATTAAAAACCGGATAACCAACCGAGTGGTACTTAGCGCATTGCTGCTAGCAGAACCGACAGATACACTGGACACTGTAGTCTTTATGAAATCCCCTAAAAGAGCTCTATGAAGATTATTTGGGAGTACAACTCTCTTCTCTCATGCATATTTCATGTTGTATAGTGTTGCATTGCTTGTTTCGATTGTTGCTGCCGTTATTTGTATGAGGAATTATTAGCGATTTCCTAGTTTCTCTCTACTTTTCTTCTTATTGGCTCTCTGCATTAATTAAGCTGTTTATCACCTGAGTAGCACAATTCTATATGGCGTTATCTTGGGCTTATAGATGTGTCACCGCTCTGTACCGTAATTTTAGCTTGATTGCCAATGTCATCTTGTCGTTAGGAGGGGGGAGTCTCTGATAATTCACATTCAAAACCATGTATATATATATATATATATATATGTATATGTATATGTATATATATATATATATATATTCAGTGATGACTGTTTGAGCACGTTATATCTATTACACGTCACGCAATAGTAGGAATAGAATATATATATATATATATATATATATATATATATATATTCAGTGATGACTGTTTAAGCACGTTATATCTAATACACGTCACGCAATAGTAGGAATAGAAAGCAATATGAAGGCGTGGCTGTGATGCGGGCAGTGAGGTGGCAAGATCCCCAGCAACGACATTATGCGTGCATCGTGGCTGGTGCCTGCTGCCTTTGGGGCCCTCATCTTAAAACATCGAAAGCCCTTTTAGAAGCAGCGGTATCGTGATTATCGAGCCTGCTTTTTGAAGCATTGTCACCGGTCGAATGTCGATTGCAGAAACTGCGCTATGGTATTATTTTTATTGACAGCTATTTATTTAAGGACTGCTGTGCCTCTCTTTTAAATAGTTTCCATGTAGGTTTTTGTAACTCTCCACGGGAGCATATCAATCACAGATTGTTTCGTTGTTACAGACTTTAGCACAATGAATTTATCTTACTTGACGTTTTAATGACATTAAATGTCTTTGTCGCATTGCTAGGTATCTTGTGTTCTGTCAGTCTCTGTATTGTCTTCACAATTGTTTTTCGTTTATCATTCATCATTTAGAATATTCGGTACTTAGATTAGTAACGATTTGTGCACATTACACTTACTGTGATGCCTATCCTTATTATTCTTATTAGTGCTGCGGTTATATTTATATATTACTATTATTATATTATTACTATTATATTACTATTTATATATTTATATACGAACGTGTCTGTTGATAAAACCGTGTGCCGCCACGTTTTACTCTTCGTCTTCTTCTTTTCTCTTTCAACATGCGTATTGCGGTATCGTTAAAGAGCGTGTAAGCGCGTAAGCCCTTGCTTATTCGGACTTTTTGCTTTTAGAGTAACCAGGACAAATTGGTGACTTTTCATTTTAAGTAGTTTTGGTGCCGTTGCTTCTCTGTTCAATGCGCAATTCAATTGCTATCTATCTGGCTAGTGATGATGATGATGATTACGATTTTAGCGTACAAAATTCGGTTAACTAAGTTAATAATTGGATGCCATCAGTGGGAGAACGTCTTTGTCTCTTTTTGCAACATATTTTCGCTTTGAATCTTTACGACTACCAGATTAAGATTTTCCGGAATTTGTCGATGCTGTGGTTGTATGTAATGATTGTATAGTTTTTATTTTGAGGTTGATATTTTAGACATCATTTCTCACATTTGCGCAAAATCATTGAGATTATTTCTTTCTGCTTGATTTTTATAATTTTTCGCGGTCGTTTCGTTCCGTTCCTCAACGTAGCGCCTTCCTGCTTCTTCACTTTAAACATTTTTTATGCTTTGGAATGATGCCCTATAAAGCGGTACTTGATGCACGCCTGACGATGCTAATGCGTTAAGCTTAGTTTTTATATTGATTTAAGAACCGACGTGCAAAGAGTGAATAACATATATATATATATATATATATATATATATATATATATATAAATATATGTTTGTAGCTACACCTGCAGGATTTCGGAGTGACTACTGCATTCGGCGGTGTGTTACGCCGACTGCCAGCATGGACGTGTGAAGTCTCTGTGGGCTCGACTCAAGCAGTACTAATATTTTGCACGGAGCTAAAACTTCCTTGTTCCTGGTGAACGTATTTTTTGTATAGATAGTTCGTTATAAAGTATTCACACGTTTACATAACACCGCAAAGCTTTAGTGCACTCCGAAAGTTAATGTACTGATGCACTCCGAAAGTTAATGTAACATTACGATTTGATTGGCATTAGAGCGAACTGTCTGAGGAGTTGCCCTTTGGTGACCCCTAAAGCCATAGTGCGCATATACCATAAATATCATGTATTTTATAACGAGTTGTATACATTGAAATGATTCCTCGTTATTTTTGCTTGTATTTATTAGACAGTGATATGTTGCTTGTATTTATTGGCTGTGGTGTTACGTGGGGGGACTCGCAACATTGAATTTCTATGATCGAGTACAGATATAATTTTTTCCTGTGAAAGTAGTTTTATTTCGGCATCGACTCTATTTCGATAAGTTTTTATACATTCCTTGACGCTATGGATTCATGCTCCGACCGCATTTTAGGATTTTTTCTCTAGCTTTATGTCGATTGCTCCAAGAACCGACCCGCGTAAATCGAAACGTCTTCTTTTAATTTGTTGTTGGAAAGAGGAACACATTTCACGATTCCACGTCGAGTGAATTGCCACGATAGGTGCTTCTTTCAACAGCGTGACTCAGGATGCGGCGAACTAACGCCCTCAGGATTTTCCACTGGGTGGGCTCGCTCAAGCCGCGATAGAGGAACCATAGCCTAAGGAATGCTTTAGAGCGAGCTCTTCCTGGTGAGCGCAGTAAACAAATCCACCAAGAAGTGTTGTACATCAATCACTTCCCAATCACTGTACCACCTTCTTCCAGTTGGACTTTCGATTTCACTGATTTCACTCCTGTAGAAGATGATGACGACTACCAGCCGACCGTTGGCCTAAGAAAAATGTACCCAAGTTCCTGTAACTCCCTACCCGTGACGAACCTCGAGAGCAAATACGACTGGCTGTTTTTATATTTTATCAAAAGTTCTCGAGCCAGAGGAAGACCCGCACCTTTTTCCGTACTGTGAAAAATGACGAGGTCACACCCACCGAGCAGATTCGGGGTGCGTCCGAGGCGGTCGTGCGGGGGGAATGATAAGGAGGAACTTGGCATTGAAGCTCAAATTCTCCTATAGCGATGCATATGTTGTGTTGAGTTATCGTCAATCGCGACTTCTACACGAGCTATCTGTTCGTCGTACGTTGCTGCTTTTGGATGTCCTTTACAGCGTTCGTCGTAATGAAATGTTGGAAACTTTCTGCATCATTCGTACACACTGTTCAGGGGTTTCATCCCCTATGGTCGATCGAAGCATTTCGAAATACTCTTGTGCACTTAATCCTTGCTGGATGTCGAGAAGAATAGCACGCATCTCATTTTTTGGATGCGGCTGTTGAAACACCGATATGACTTTTCTGCTCGCTAGTTTTCATACCGTTGTCAGTGGGAGAATCCACTAAAATGTTCTACCTAAGCTTCAACGGCAATGATGTCACCACCCGCCACTGGATTTGATTTTCATTTACAGTCCACTTTGCAGGACATTTTGCAGGTTATTATATAGGTATTGTCACACTGACGGCTTGCGGGATAAACGACGTTAATCATGATATACGACTGCACGAAGAATACACGTATGAATTGTCGTTGCGTCGCGGCGATTTTTGGCGTGGTTTTCGCGACGTTTAACAATGAACTGCCGAGCCGCCGATTCGGTACATTTTTGCATGTTTATGTCGCGCACATTGGATTCCCGGTAGGACGTTACATATATCATACGATCTGTCTGCATGCATACATGTAGAGACGCACGTGGCCGATTGCCATGAGGTGTTGATCTCTCTCCATCCTGGTACATACGCGCATCTATCTCGCATTTAACGAGATGTACGCCATTTTTGGGATGATGATGATGATGATTATTATTATTATTATTGTCATTACTATTAGAGCACAGTTGTTGATGTTTCTATTATGAGCGGTATGCGTATTGTCGCCTCTGCGGCAGACGCTGTTTGGTGGTCTGAACGTGCTTACGCTTACGCATGTAGCGCCTCAGTGCGAGTAGCAGCCGTAAGAGTACAATATGTGTAAACGGAGACACACGGATAACACCTTGCCGCTCGTGCAGACAAGAGAGCGAGACAGAGAAAGCTTAGAGAGACAGAACGATAGAGAGATGCAGAATACTACTAGTGAATTGATCGTCGAGCACGTTTTGTTACGAGAACACGCTCGGAGAGAGCTCGCACAGGAACCCTAGGAGAGACACAACGTTCAATCGCGTGGCCCGCTGGCAAGCGTGACGATAGATCGTCGTAGTCACTGTCGCCGGCAGTCCGCCTCAATTTTCCGTGGAGGCGTGTCGTCGTTCTGTGATGGTCCATAAGACGTTGATCGCCTCTGCACACACGCACACCTCATTTGCCATGCGATATCGTTCAGGGTGCAACCAAGACAGCAGTGACGACGACAATAGCAACAACAGCGACAACAGCAACAAGAACAACAGCAACAACAGCAACAGCAACAAGACTAGCTGCCGCCGCCGGCGTCGTAACAACACTAACGCCAATGACATCTATGATCATGAATATTAGTTCGCAATAAATATTACGACTTTCACTACGTCTACTGTACGTCGAGTGTTGCGATTTCTCACGAAGGAGGAAGATATGCAGTTTTGCAGGTCCAGCCTATATTGGTTGCACTTGCAAAGCGCATAAGCGCAATATTTTAGCTATTTGTCCGCTACATTTAATTTTTATTACAGAGCTAATCATAGCTAGTAATAATAATAATAATAATAATAATAATAATAATAATAAGAGGAATGAGTTCGTGTCGATATATTATTCTGATGTGCATATGTTGATTTGTTTGTATTGCGTTTATATGGTGTGATTTCAGCTGGTCGTGAGTAATTGAATCGTTGTCGGGAGGTCACCGCTGAACACTTCCGTTTTGTCCCCGACGCGTGGTCAGGCTGGCTGCAGGAGCTGGGGCAGCCGCGTACTGGCTAATATTAATAAATTCCAAAAATTCAAGAAAAAATGCCTAACAATGAACGGCAGCCTCTTCTCGCAGGCAACAATCATAACACTACTGCGGGAAGACCAGGTACGCATTTGGCAAAGTAGTATATATATATATATATATATATTGGAGCGTTGCTCACAAACCATTGTGTAGTGAGTCAATCATATTTACTTGTAGCCCTACAATGGAACAAACATTATATATATATATATATATATATATATATATATATTAGTGCCACACATCCGCAACCGCGTTCATCCTTCATTGTTAATTGTGTCTAGCAGGATGTACCACTTATGCAGGTAACCAAGCAAGATGGTTTAGTGGCAAAGTATTTGTCTTGCATTCGAGAGCTTGGGTTCGAGACCCGGTCCGGCCACTCTTAAATTGGTTTTCATGGTTTCCAATTTAGGCAAAGTGATTGCTGGGGCGGGCTAAAAAACGGCCATATATATATATATATATATATATATATATATACCTAAGACGGCATATAAAAAGAATTGCCAACCCTTTCGTAACTAATTTTCTCCAGTTCTACTCATCAATTGGGTATCCCCACTAATTCTGATCTCTCGCGTTTGAGACCTTCGATGCTCCTGGAGTTCGAACCAGACAGCTGATACGCAAAGTCGGCATTTCGTGAAGTCTGACAACCGGTGAAATCGTCGTCGTCTTTTTTAAACAACGTCTGGATCTTGACATACAACTTGGAAACGCGGCCTCCGTTCGGGGCACACTTCTAAAGTGATCTCGGCCTAGCCTAGACGAAGCGGAGACGTGATAGTCACAATAGAAACCCGCTAGGCACATTGGCTTGGCTAATGTTCTGTTATATGTGTCCCACATACATAATGTAATATACAAAAAATAAATTACCACCGGGATAGATTTATACGTAGATTCATGCCAGGATGAGGCAGTAGGTTATCCGTACCTAGCGCGGTTGCTGTCCCGGATGTTAGACGTAGTTCGTTCATCATACTTCGTTGTGTTTGGTTGACAGAAGAGTGTCGAGCTAGACTAATAAGCTCATTATAGGTATGCATAGATCATAAATTAATCACGTATGTCTATTACCTGGTTTTTATTGCACAGGTCCTCGATATGAGGAGAATATTGCTCAAGTGGAGCTCCCCTCGGCTTTGATGCCCCAGTCGCCTCCATACGGACCCAAAATACCCTGCAAGGTAATTAATTAATGAGAGCGCTTTAGGTATAAGAAGAGCACATTGGGAGGAATAATATATATATATATATATATATATATTGTTATAATTTCGTAACAACCCATGTGTGTCAATCCGATCCTACTACCAACAACTGTGGTGAATAAATATGATGTCTATATATGTATATATATATATATATATATATATATATATATATATATATATATATATATATATATATATATATATATATATATATAGTGGTGGTGCGTAAAAGAGGCTAAAGCGAAAAATATGCAAGCAAAAGAGATACATTGTTGTTGGAGATACATCTGTTGTTACAAAGATACATCAGACATGACGTTTGTCAAGTTAGACCGGCGTCGATAGGCGTCTCCAGATATGTCGTAAACGGCTTAGAACTGATTGCCATGTTAAAAACACTGTACGAATAGAAGAGAATAAAAAGGAAAGACTGAATTATAACGGAATGTGTTTTACATACTTGTCCTTCCTGGTGGTTTATTTTCAGGTTTGCGGGGAAACGATAGATTTAACAGATCGATTGGATTCGCCGGTCGTTAAATGTGCTAACTGCAACGAGAGTACCGTAAGCAACTCACGACATCATTTAAAAAATGTTTAATACTAGTAGTAACGATTTTATTTGATTAAGAATACAAGTGACAGTAATGAGTGTTTCTATCAATGGTAGAGTGGTAGTAGAGCGATTTCCTTTAACTTATCAAGGATCCGTGTTGTGAAGATGCTGGTTGCATACGCACGCTATGGTCGATCCGGAGAAGTATTTCCGGACAGGCGTCAAAGCTGTATTTTCGTAGCTATTGGATCCGCGCTTAAAGGACGCAGCAGTTAAGCTATGTGCATGGATGTATCAATTGAAGTGTTTCTTCAATCTAGTCACTAGAGTCAGTCACTGTTTTCGAAGAACTTCGAGTTAGAGCTTAGCATGTGCTAACAACAATGTGGTGTGTGTGTGTGTGGGTCTCCCTCGATTAGAAGGCAGACGCGAGTAATGACTAATGTTTAATGTAATTTTAAAATCTAGATGTAGTTTATTGAAACTGTAAACTGTAAAATGTTTATAAGCACTCAAAAAAGAACAATTCTTTTTAATTACAGCCGATTCGTTCGGCGCCGCCTGGCAAGAAGTACATTCGCTGTACCTGTCGATGCCTGCTCATCTGTAAGGCCACCGCCCAGCGCGCGTCGTGTCCTCGAAATGACTGCAGACGCATCCTTTCGCTGGCCCCGACGGCTAACTCCATTCCGGGTCTCAATCTGCCCGTCCTCTGTTCGGTGGCCTGCGGATACTGTGGCCAGCTGTTCATGTTCGATACGCTCAGTAATGCCCTGGCCCGCTGTCCCAACTGTCGAAAGGTGCGTTGGTGCTACGGTCAATTGTTTTGCAACGACAACAGCAGCGAGTACAACTTCCTCTAGCAATAACAATTGCTGGTACTCTGCACTTACGAATATGTATGGTGTATATATCTATATATAGGGCTACAAAAAAGTTTTTTCGGTTTTGTAGAGAATCATTAAAAAACCGAAAAAACTTTTTGGTAGACCCAATATAAGGCGAGCACTGCCGAGTGTGCAAATGTATTGTAAATGAATAATAAATTATTGTAATATATATATATATATATATATATATATATATATATATATACGAGAATGCTTATATAATTTGCATACGCTTAGTCACAATGTATTATATGATAAGCGTTTGCTTA
This sequence comes from Dermanyssus gallinae, assembly GCA_003439945.1. NCBI lineage: Eukaryota > Metazoa > Arthropoda > Arachnida > Mesostigmata > Dermanyssidae > Dermanyssus > Dermanyssus gallinae. The sequence goes on along the minus strand of QVRM01001309.1, from coordinate 119,953 downwards.
CTGTAGTTCGTTGTTTGTACTTGACTACATTGATTATCTGACCGGCGCTAATTAATGTCTATTGTCTCTTTAGGTCACGTCGGTGGGAGCCGAGTTTGCGCGAAGCCGTGGTCTCGTGTTCCTAATTTTGTCGCTGCTTTCAGCCATCCTCGGCATTGCCGTAACCCTCTTCACGTACAAGGTGGGGCAATTATCATGCATCTATGCACTTCCAAACTATCCAAACTAACTATTTTTTATTAGCTTCCGTTTTGTTGGCGTGTGTTATATATATATATATATATATAAACGCACGTTACTGCCTTTAACATACATGTCCCGTTTGCTCTACGCAGAGATCTTGCTTTCTCTCTCCGGCTCTGTCCTCATAAAACTGAAAGTGTGATCATCTGTCGCCAGAACAGCGACATAGCATAAGATTCAGCGGAAACTATTGTTGCTATTGCTCCTTTAATACTATGGTAAATATTCTTCGTTTTATTATTACTTTGTTTGTAGCAGTAGCAGTAGACGTTACGCGTTCTTATTTATTCTAAACGTACTGGGTCTTGCGACGCTTACTACAGGGATACATGTTGCTGAACGCAGATGGTATTGAGCGTTTGCAAACGTACGGCAAACGAACAATAGACACCGTATATACATATCCTATGTGTATACACACATAAAATATGTGCGCATAATTTTACTGATGTCCGTTTTTTGGAACTAGCTTAGCTTTGACTCGTGTATGCCATTGCAATCATCACATGTGGAATACACTTAGGTAATTTAAATATATGTGCAAGATAATATTATTGCTTATGTATTATATTGATATACAATTGCTAAAACGAGCTTATCTTTGAATGACTATGTGCGCTTTTATAACAATTCCATTGCAACTAGCAGCCGGATATAAGAGTAGATATCTAGCTACGGTGTTTGCAGCCCACGGGTTTCATCACGTGTTATGCAGCACGCAAGAATTCCACGATCCCCAGGGGCGTTGTAGGTGTGTGAGATGCTTAGGCCATTGCGATAGGTACCACGCCGATACATGTCCAGCAGTTGAGTCAATAGCTGAACTAGCAAGATGAGAGAAGATCCAGCTTAGTTATGTGAAAGAATCACTAGTTGTGACTGATGTACATGTTTAGAATGTACCCAACCTGGGTGGTAATAAACTATAATAATATAATAATTTTATCCCAGATTTAAAAATCTTAGGAAGGATTGCTTTGAAAGAGTGAGTCTAGCGCCGATATTTGATAGCGTTATGTAGCGTTAAGCATTTTTTAACACGAGTGTTTATCTATTTATTAGCTACCTATGCTTTCGTAATGCATTTCATAATGAGTTCACTCCTTTATGCGATTCGGGATCAGCCATTTGGATTTCGATTGGTACATTCGAACAAGCTTGACTTTAGATTTGGTCAAAGGCTACAATATGTATTTATATTGGCTTTTTTAAAAGAAATGTAATAGCAGCGCAATACCGAAACAACGAAGAGGAAATCCAAGTACAGCTCAATTTGAATCTGCGTTTGTCTACTTTGTGTCGTTCTCATTGTCACAGCGGCCGGCAGTAGCTTTAGGTGCTTCAGGGGAGTTGCGGGAAAAATAGAACTTGTGCTTAAGGTTGGCTGGTCAAAGAATTTTATATTCTGTCGCTTCATTCCTACCGTTTCGCGAGGCGATTCGTTATGATCACGACTTGCCTTCCCAGGGGAGAAATGACACAGCAGGAGAATGTCCAGCCCGATTCAACAGACTAACGCTGGAGTAAAAAAATGGACATCAGCCAATTCTCACGAGTGTCAAAAATATTAGTCGACCTGGCTTTTTGAATTATTATGAGTAAACCAGCACCAGTATCCTGCAGGTGGCGGAAAACTGTTTAGCTCAGACTGAAGAAAAGGTATGTCAAATAAAAAATAGCAATACGCTTCTCATTTTGCCGGTGCTGTTTTTGTGTAATTCTGTGTGTCATCATTGTTGTGGATTGCTTTATGCTTTGTTTGCAGGTGGCTGGCGCCGAAAAAGCCTGGCTTGCCGCGTACGTTGTATTTTTCCTTTCCTTCGTTGTTCTGCTTCTGCGTGCAATCTACTACTGCACACTTAAGGTACACTTAATCGACTATCTATATGTAGTATACCTTTTAGCTTGTGCTCGTCTATATACATACATTTTTATTTGCACGTGAATATATTTATATATATATATATATATATATATATACGAGAAATGTGGGGTCAAACATGTATTTTGTACGCCTATATTAAATTCAAAATTAATTTTGAAGCGTTGATGGTTAATATTTGCCCGTTCGTGACAATGTGGTGTAGTTCAGTATTTCTCTCGGCGTCTGAAAATGTAAATGCAGGTGAGTAGGAGTAAGATCTTACATAAGATTTATCACTGTCTGTTTCTCAGGTATCACACGTCAATGATCCTATGGGAGCCGGTTCGACGCCACGAAATCTGCATCGAAATACCATTGGACCCATTTATGCGTAGGGATGGATACCGGCAAAGTTCTTATGCCAACCCATGATTGCTTAGATAAGACATGCCGGCTATCGCTTTAAAAAGTCTGTAGGACATGCCGACAGTGTACTCGAGCACGTAAATCAATCACCAATCACGCAGGCTGTTCTGACTGTCAATAACGTTTAAATTTTAACGGCAGCAGTTTTAGCGAGTCCGTATGACTGCCGACACTATCTATCCGAGCACACAAATTAATCACTAATTGCGCAGGCTGATCTTACTGTCGATAACGTTCAAATTTCACACCTTAGAGAGGACACACAAAATGAACAATTGGCGACTTATATATATATACGCTTTAGTTGTAAACTCTGGTAAAGACTGGAGCGTAATGAAATCGACAGCAACCGTTCTGTTAGTGTGCCACCACATATCGACGCCCCGTATAACTCCTAGGATTTACTGTGAAGAGTGTGTAAACCAATTCTTTGGTCGACCCTATCAAAGCCAAAATCGAGTAGAATCAATGGCGTGTTGTCCGCTGAGGTGGAGGACGGAGAGGCAGCTGGACGATGGTTTTACGAACGAACTCTACGCTAATGCCATGTGCGTCAAAAGAGGCGCGAGGTTTTGCGGATGAGGTGCATCAGGCGAAGTGATGAGAGGCGTTTCGATCATTTTGCCTTTGGAGAGAGAGAGGCTATAGAACGGCGGGCTTGCCGCTAGCCGTTACGGCCAATGCCAGTGCCCGAGAGGTGAACAACAGCTCAACTTTCACTCAAATTGGGCGGACATCTTGGATCACCGAGCGCTGCTAGGCCGTTACCGCAGAGCTCAAGAACCACAATCATGAAACATCGATGATTGTAACAACGACGATAATAAGGAGAGTTCTTTCCTCTCTTTCACATAGACATAGAAAGGCGACCACAGAGAAGACAAATAACAAATACCACACACGATCACAATGTTAGTTAGAGCGTCTTTCTAGTGGCTTAGCTTCGTATTGTGTGGTTTTCTTTGTGTAGTTGTTGTCGTAATTGCGATAGATCGCGTCCCATAAGAACTCGATGAAAAGCGGCCGTGTATTTGAAGGTTCGGGAAATGAGTCTCTCGTCAGTTGCCAACTTCGCAATGACAATGCTGGCAACAACAGGAACAACCACAGTGGTAAGAGTTTGCACAACTTTGTTTGCGTTTTTGCATTATCGTAAAGGAATTTCATGCACTGTAGTGTTTTGGCCACTAGGTAGATTGTCTTCAAAAACGCTACGTGATCATCCATTCAGCTCAGTCGGATAGATTTCAGAATTTGAAGAGATAAAAATTGCAAAAAGTGGTAGTATTGATCAGTTCGAGGAGTCTGCTTCGATCCGCTGCTTGGATCTGCTTCTGCCTACTGTTCGTGTACCGCTTGAATTGTCTTCGACGTACTTGACGGTTATAATAGAGTTCAACTGCGATAAATATATGTTAAGATAGTATTATATTGGGGATGCGTACATAATATATTTGCTTGTATTATGTGATACTACACACGTATGGGTAGGTAAAAGGACTGGTGGACGGTATGGGTTGATAGGGGTAATACAAGGGTAATCAGGTGACGGTAACTCAAATCAACAAATTGTAGTTGCATCGATGTGCTGAGTGGGATGTTGATAATATCCATAAAAGCAGTTATCATATTGGTTATTTATGATATGTATCTGGTGAAGTCATAAAATTATTGAAATCATGTAGAGGCCTTATTAGGAGGCAGCAATATAGAAGATTTGCTCTCCCTGTGTACCTGCCACACTAAAGGTTGAAATGGTTGACAAAGCGCGGTATATATATATGGGAAATCTATGGAGAGCTTAGCATATGAACAGGAAGCACTAAAAGAAGGTCGTGTGCTAGTTAGGTCTTTACACACAGCTTGAATTGATTTTAGGACGTTTAGGCGGAACAGGCGTACTAGCGTGAACTTGTTCAGTGTGAGGCCAGCAAACGAGCAAACACCGACTCATAAGGGTATGTTTATATATACAGTGTACTGGTCGCCTACAGTGCTGCATTTTAGAGAACCTAGCGGCGCCGGACCGACACGTGTCGTCGCGACGGCCTCAAACATCGTATTTGGATGTACGGTATGCTTGTGCTCTAGCTCAGCCGGACAATTTTTGCTGCAGCGTGAATGGGCGTCGTGCAGGGCATTCATCATCACTGCAAAGCAAAAAGAGACATCTGAGCTAAAACACGACAGTAGGAAAATCGATTCAAGCACAAATGGTGGTATAATGTACGGTGTTCGGTGCACACGACCAGTGTAGTTGCCAAGCGGAATTGACTGTGTTTTTCGGCGCGTGTGAACCAAGGGATCCGTCATCGATTCGAGAATGATCAGTCGCAGTGCGGCGGATATCGCAAGACAGACCATGTATATAGAATGTTAGTAGCTATTTTGAGTCAACAAAGCCTAGCTTGGGAGCAGGTACAGAGTAAGAGCAAGACACCCAGAGAGAGACGGTCAGAAATAATACACACATGCAAATTATGCGTACAGACATATATATATATATACATATTGAAAGCAGTATGCCGGCTCGTCAGTAACTCACTCTGAATAAAGAATGTTTTTTGTAACAGACTATGAGCATGTTCTGCTATCTACGATGGTCAAACAGAGCTATGTTTGCTATCTTCACTTAGTAATTTTGTATCTGAATTACTAATTAATCGCACAATGAATTTAGTCGTTAGGTTAAGCTGCGGTAACGTGAAGCTGAATGTTCCAGAAAGTATAGACAAAGCGTATGATCAAGTTGTATGTGCTTCCACAACTTGTTTGCAACTATTCTGCATTTTTGTATTTTAGGATAACGCGGCGTTTAGATACTAGAACTTTTATTTAAAATAGGAACAACCTGGCTTTGTGTTAGAAACTTAAATCAACATTGATCATTCGCTTAGGCAGTGTAATATCGCATTGGTCTTGAAAACCTTATATTCAATGGAATTATAAACTGGCTACTTTACCTAAATGGTTGTCCTTTACACACATATATGCATATATTAAATACGTTGTTTTTTTCTTTACCGCTTATGTACCCTCAAATAGGTATATACTTATGTTCTATATAATGCGAATAATTGTTTTTTTCTTATGATAACATTATTTGCTTAACTCCCGCAATAGTCGTCTGCTTCTTTGAACAATGTTTTGCCAAAGATCAATTCTATTTGTAATTTTTTCTCTGTAAAACTCTTTTCTTTAAGGATCAAGGCACGTTGCACTCTACCATGCACTTCTCTAAAAAGGTGAAGTTGTTCTCAAATTAAAAGTTTTTTAGAGTTTAAAATTGCCATTTTCCGTTGGTTAGAAGACCAAAGCATTTAACTGTGAGAATTCCGTACTTCACAGATGTTCTAGAAGTAAAATGAGACAACACATGGGTGGCGCAATCACTTCTGTAATTCGTGTCTCCCTACTTAATCTAATATCGAGGAACACAAGATCATTATCAAGTAGGTCCGAATCTAATTCAACTGAACCATCTTCAGTCTGTCATGGCCCTCTCTCGATTTAATTATAGATTGGCTTTTGACGATTGATACAAACTTAACGGCATCTAAGCTAGATTAGGGTGGTGGCATGGTGCTTTTAAGATTTGGCCAGTAAGCACATGCTTCATATAAGGAGATTGAGCGTTAGAAACTATCTGAGAACGCAAACAGTGTACGAGTCTGAATGTAATACGACATGAAGCCTGCTGTACCTGGATAAAATGGCTGATCCGAGCGCTAAGAGTTGTAAATGTTCGGCCTGACCGATTTGCACGAGGACGTCATCTCGGTAATTCCGTAACCGAATCATGCGTGATGTTAGCTGGCTTTGCACGTTCGTAACACTCGGTATCCACCAAGACACCACAGCGACGCAGGTGATCATACGGTTAGAAGCTACCTCCCTAAATGAATGTTGATTTCTAGGTGGTCATACGTAGGGCCAGTTAGATGGACCTGCCTTACGAACAGCACTTTCAGTCGCTCAGAAGGCTGAGCAGCCCGGTGGCGTGGTGCATTCATCTGCGCCTCGCGACCGGAGGAGACACGGTGCGCGGGTTCGAGCCCCACCGTTGCACATTTGTATTTATAGGGGGTCCGTCTATGAAGCAATGCGAAGAAGCAGTCCCATTGACGTTAAATTTAGGTTGAGAGTCACCCCAGAAGGTATTTTAGGAGGCTGAGCAGCGAGTGGCGGGCAGGCGTTCTTGCTTCGGTCACCTTGCTCGTCTCGGCAATGCATATAGTTTATATTTAAGGACGGAGAGAACATACACCGGCCAAGAACGTTGGGACGGTTTTTAGGATCTAATTTTCTTACCACCAGGAAGATGAGCACAAAGTTAGAAAGATTATTAAAAGCTTTAATTTCGACATTCAGGAGCATTCCACCTCACAGTAATTGCAAATATTCTTACGTGCGGAACTGAACGTCACCACTTTCTGTAGTTCGAAGGTCCGGCATGTCTACCAGTGATATAGATGCCGTATCTTCGGATGTGCAACTCAAGGTTTTCTAAATGCCCCAAATTGAATTTCATTTATGGCTTTTTGAGAGAACATGTTTAAAAAAAAGTTGTTCCTGACATACACATTGCTGGGAAAATAGGTTATTTGGGAACGACATTTGTACGCGCAGTACGCATATATGTAGCGTATCAATGAGTAATCTCGTAGTCCATTGTCAGCAGTACTAAAAACTGATCGGCTTACAATGTGGAATGGATGTTTTTTTAGCTCCATGGTATGCATCTCTCAATGCATTCAGTGGTCGGGCGTCTTCAACGAAAACAGTGTTTCCATTAGTTCCATCACTTCTTGCGAGCCTTTGCATTCGTTGTCTTGTGTTAGAGTTGAGCGAGTTCGTGTTTATCTTTAATCGGCAATTTAGGGACGACTTCCCACAGTACGTATCCACCGTCTAGATAAACGTTCTATTTATTTATATTACTATAATTACCTTGCACAGACAATTGCTGTGATAATAATGAGACGTTTAGACAGTTGTAGATGAATTATACGGCGAAACCGAATTTGACGGCTCAATTGCACGATGGTTGCTAAGTGTGTTGATCGCGGAGAACGGGCAGTTAGGTAGGTATATATGTTTTATTTTTTACTTGGTGTTTGCTATAGATTACCGAAAACCTGACACAGTAACCAAGCGTGAAGGGATAATTTGATAAAATTTAAGATAATTGACAAAGAATGGCACAAGTGGAAACACAGTCCCGAGAGAAGATAAATCTAGATTTTTATATACTAATTACATAATAACATTTAATTTTCATTAAAGGTAGCAACGGTAAAAAATGCCATTTAATGAAAATGCAATGTTCGAACCTTAACGACACTTTGATGAATGTCTAAATTCTCAGTTGTTCCGACACCAATTGCAATGTAATTCTTGTCTGAAAGTAGGTGGAGGGTGGCTGAAGATGTGACTAAGATGCGATCCCTACAACTGCTAACTGAATATGTCACTGAGGTGCGATCCCTACAAGTGTTAACTTGCATGTCAAAGTAGTAGTAATTCGAAATACCGAGACAATATTGTGATTGCGGCGTAAAAAGAGAGCAGTTGTACATATTTCGATCATTTGCATGCATATTATTATTATTATTATTATTATTATTATTATTATTATTATTATTATTATTATTATTATGTCATACAGTTCGATGCAGAGGCTGTATCTGTGTTAAATGAGACACCTAGAGAAAACATTGGAGCGACTGCATATAAGAGTTTCTCGCTTGCTTGTCATGGTGACTAATGTTACTATACGCAATATTACGCATATAAATAGCTTCCGGCTTTCGAGATACGTTTTCAAGATGCTTTACGTTGGTGTCGTCATTTACCTTGACGGCGTTCTGATTGCAGGCAAGTAGGCTTAGTTTAAAGACACATAAGACATACTTGGCGTCAAACTTAAAAACTGACGCCTTTAACTAGACATGAAATAAATAAATAAAAACTTCTAGCCGAAATGAAAAGACCCTCACATTTATCATTGAAATCATATGGCACGTATATTATACAAGTTCGGGAATCAGTATCAGGTTCGAGACCGTAATAAGGTGCCAAAAAGAAAAACGAATTCAAATGAGTTTCCTAAACCGAATACTCATATCACTTGGTATGTGCTATCCGCTTATGGCGGCTTACGCGCTCCCAATGATTCCCATTTCGTTGGCATAACATTGCTGTCTCCACGAGGCGAGGAATCGCTTGTTATTATGGGAGTGCTCCTTCGCGAAGATTGAATCTGCTTTTGTTTTTTAGACTTTGCCAGAAGGCTCTTAAACTGACGCATTGCAATGAGCGTCTCCGATTAAGCACCAGGTAGAAACTAATGGCAACTGTCTCAATCACCTAATATAACCCAAAATAGCATTGGTAATTGGGCCCACGTAATATCGGATAATAAATGATTGGCCGTAGACGTCAAAGGCCTTGACAACGCTATGAATGAATTACTCTGTTTATCCATCTTTCGGTCCATACTTTAAGGGTTGCGCCTCTTCTACGTAAAACAAAGAGATGCTCATTTGCACCTGAACAAATACCATTCCAGGTATTGTGAAGTGAAGTCGATGTTCTCGTTGATCCGGTATCAAATGTGATCCATTTTCAATCAACTGCGACCGGTAGGTATCTTACAGTGCATAAATTATAGTATTTATTTTATTAACACCCGGGCATACGAATTATGTTTGCGAGAATGTTGTAGGAAGCGCCGCTGCCCTGGTCAAAGGCCGTAATGTTCTATTCCGTGACTGTCTGTTTGCCATGTAACGTCCGTAGCTATCTGACATTCGCAGCTGAGATATACAATACAATACAATACAAATGTCTCCTTTATTTAAAAAAGGGGTTGAACAATGGAAATGAATTGCTCGCATTCGCGGGCAAGGCGAGCTGTTCGCCAAACAAATGAGTGGTTAACGACTGCCACATTGGCTATCTCGTGCGGTTGAATGGAACCGCGACTCCGTAGGCTGTTTGATCGCACGTGGTAAAACTTATTAATCTGATCATTGCGTATAAGATATTTAAAAACGCGGTAGTCAACACGACGCTGGTACTCCGCGACACTTGGGAGTACGACTTTGTCACGCGTCAAGTTGCACCTTCTTGAAACTCTCTTTAAAAACTTGTCCTGAATACGCTGCAGCAAACATATATCCTTGTCGTAAAAAGGCGTCCACACGTGAGCACAGTATGACCATTTTGGCACTACTAGGGCTTCATAAAGACGCAGGTATTTGGAGGCATCTTGCGATGAGAATACTCTTAGTATAAGATTACTTAGTCGAGAGGCAGCTTTTGCTGAACCGGCAATGTGCGCCCGAAACTTCATATGTCTATCGAACGTAACTCCTAGGTCCTTGTAGGATGTTACCTCAGGTATAGGAAAATCATTTAGCTGGTACTTGAAGTTGTCGGGAGCTGTCTTCAGGACCGCGCACTTTGGAACTGAAATTACCATATCATTTAGCTCACACCAGGTGGCAATACTATTAATGGCTGCTTGAATATTCAGGCGGTCCTCGTTTCCTCTAATCTGGGCATATATTTTTAAATCATCTGCATACATTTTGTATGTTATGTTCAGGTTGCGAAGACATACTCCCAAGTCCTGAGCAAAGATTATATACATAAGAGGGCCTAGGCAGGAGCCTTGAGGAACCCCAGAAGGGCATGGAGAGCGCTTCGAGACCGAGTCACTGACTTTTACGGCGAAGGAACGTTCCGTCAGATAAGAGTGACACCAAGCCAGGATTCGAGGGCCAATTCCTAGCGCCGCCATTTTAGATAAAAGAATCTTATGATTTACCCTGTCGAATGCTCGCGAGAAGTCAAAGTAGACCGTATGTATGGGGATGGCCCTGTTACGCGCAATAGCCCAATCGTGGCAGACCTCGAGAAGCTGAGTTCCAGTAGAGCGCCCCTTTCTAAACCCATGCTGATGAGGGTCCAAGAGTTCATAGGCGTCGAGGTAGTTATAAATTTCATCGACGATAATTTTTTCCATGATAAGGCACGGTATAGAGCCTTGAGCTACCGGTCGGTAGTTTTCTGGAAGGGATCGCGGTCCCTTTTTGTGCACAGCCGTTACAACAGACTCTTTAAAAATTAGGGGGACCTTTCCATCTTCGAAACTGCGGGTAAAGATCATTGCCAAAGGTTCCGCGAGGGCTAAGGCCAATTCGTTAAAGAAAATTGGCGGGAGCCCATCGGGTGTCAGGCTGCACTTCCTCTTTGTTTCACGCAGTTTCGTGTAGATAAGCTCGGGCGTGAATACGACGTCATTGAGACAGGAATCTGTTGGCTTAGTCGCTACAAAGCTTGAGTCGCCAGGCTGTTTGTATACAGTTTCGAAATGACGTCTCAAAACTTCTGATTTATCAGCATCTTCCACAGCTATGTGGCCGTCACAGGTAAGGGGAGCTACCCCTACCTGGAGATTTAGACGCTTCTTGGCATAGCGAAAGAAACGCTTAGCGTCATTAGGATCCAGCTTGTCTTCTTCTATACGGCGTAAGCGAGATGATGCGCGACCTAGTTTGCGGGACAGTCGTATATGCAATTCTTCAGAGAGTCCAGACAAATCACGGCTTAGACGAGCGGAAAGTCGAGCAATATACTCATCGATAGGGGATGATTGGGCACGATGTAGCGGCGAAAAACGATCAAGAAGGTCCAAAGATATGTTCACAAAGGTTTCATATTGTTCGTTGGCAGAAGAACATATAGAGAGAATTTGGCGCCAATCAATGGACATCAAACACGCGCCAATTGCGTCGTAGTTGGCCTTCAAGTAGTTAACCCTTGGTTGCAAGGGCATGAACGGCTTGCCTGAGACCAGTTCAAAATAAACAGCCATGTGATCAGACTTTACAGGCGAAGGGCGGACATCAATGTTAGCCACCAGATCCTCGTTATCAGTGAGGATGAGATCTAAAACATTGCCACTTCTTGGACGAGTTGGGCAGGTGACAAGCTGAGTAAGTCCAGATTCAATGCAGAACGCCGTAAACAAATGCTCCTTGCTATCGGGTGGTCCAGTTAGGGTCAACGGTTTCCAGACGATAGACGGAAGGTTCATATCCCCTAGCAGAAGAACGGGGTAATCGGTCTGGACAACTTCTTCTAGAACTTCACAGAGTGATGCCATGCGCTGCCTAAGATTAGTTGTCGATCCAGTTGGGGAAAAATACGCACAGATTACCCGGTGACGCGATTCTGAGTTACACATAATGTCCACAGCAATGATCTCGGCAGATGACTGAGGCATGTTAACCTCGCAACAGGTTAGTTCAAGGTTCACAAGAATGCAGACGCCGCCCCCGATTCGTCCAACTCGATCTTTCCGAAAAACCGAGTAGCGACCACCAAGAGAAAGTTCGGCCGACGACAGGTTGTCGGTAGCCCACGTCTCAGTAATACAGATGATATCAACGTGGTGAAGCGCAGTGTACAAACTTAAGGAATCGCAAGCTCCTCTCTTAGTAAGGGATGCGGCATTAAAAAGTAGGTACTTGATGGGCTTGTTTGGGGTTGGATACGTAGTGTGAGAGTTTGTCCGGTCGAGGTCCGAGGTAACGTGGGGCTGAGTAGGCGCCAGTCAGGGCGCACGTGGGAACTCATCAACTATTTCAATTTTCCCCCCTCGATCTCTAAAGTCCATTACTGTTGTTCCATGAGTCCATGCCGCATCACAGAATAGTTTGGGGTAGTCAATCTGTGACACAGTTATTATGAATGACGCATGAGTAGCGAATCTAGGCTGAACTTTACGTATCTTGAGAGGGCTGATAGAATGCGCTTTTAGATGTTCATTCATTCGGGCTGCCGTTACTGTCTTGTCTAGATTAGATATTTAGAATGACTTACATCCCTTTTATATGTCTGTTACACCGCCTGCAAGCAAGAGTCTTGCGAGCGATATTGAGCGATACTCTATTCTCTGCGCATAGAGATGTGTGTCGTTGCTGAAATTAAACGAATATTAATGGGACTTCATCCCAACCTGCTCAATCTCTTCCAGCTCACACATCACGATTGCAAGGGAATCAAACACACACACACAACTTCTCATCTTGTCTGCAACTTTATGTAGCCAATTTCGTTTCTCGATTTAAATCTCAGTACCACATGTTACAACCGACTTCCTCCAGATGTGTGCGCCAAACAATACTATTTAGGTAGCTTACTCGATTATCCGTCGAATACGCTAATAACTTTAATGATATATATATAATGATAAGAAGGCATGCGATATAAGCACTCCATACAAGGTTTTGGTAGTTTTGAAAAGCTATAAACCTCTGTACAAATGTAAACCACTCATGAGAATAATAAAACATATCTATCTATCTAAATAAGCGAGAGTTAACGATCCGCGAAGAGTGCCTCTACAAGCGCTTGCCATGTCAGTGCATTTTCTTGTGTTAGGTTCCAAGAAAGTAGCTCTCACTCAGTATTGAAAATATTCATTTGTAGCAGTGTCACCCTCATCTAAGCTGCACGTAAGGGGGAGTCAGTTCCAATGCGGTGTAGGTATTGCTGATAGCAGCCACCGTTAGCAGTAACGCAAGGGGGTAGGTAAGCGAAGCATACTTAAGGCTCTACTATGTTTTTGAGATTAGGGAGTATTGATTTTGTTCAGTATTCAGGATAGTCCGGCTGGACAGTTTTCCTTTGCTGGCTCCATTTGCTTAGGATGTCTGTTCTGCTGAGTAGTGTTGCCTCTGTCTGGACTTTAATGAAGAGGTTTCACAACGCTAGTTCTTCAACTCTAAGATTCCTAGGAATCTGTCTAGAGAGAGAACTTGTATGGCCGCTGTGAAGTTTTGCGATTTTCCCATGCGATGTTGAGTGCTATAGGTCTCCGGGGCCTTGTTGAGGCCGAGGTGGGGTGTTGTAACTCTAGTAGTCGTGCGCACCTATAAGGGGGCGGCACATAGCATCGTGCTATCAATTACTGATGCTTAGAGACGGCGCCGAGAGTCGGTTGCTCCACCGGTCCGTGGGAGGATTTTTCGCAGCTCTGGTAAAACTTTGGCAGCTTTTTGCTACATACCGCACATGAGGGTTTTCTGTTAGATCCCTATACTGTAGCACGCCCAGATACTTGACCGTGAGCGTGGGCATTACTGGGTGCTCTTCCAGGCTTAAGTTTCAATTCTGTGGAGGTCGCTTCAGGCCGTTTAAAATCATTGCTTCGTTTTTTTTGGCATGCTCCCTGTTATCGTACAATCACGGCCTGAAAATACAGATGTCACATTGTGTATACCATATACAATGCTTGCTATAATGCGCTTGTATTTTGGCAAACACATATACATTGACTGAAGCTCACACGCTAGCACAAGTGTGTGGAGCATGCCAGCGAACTTTCTTAAACATTGTATGATCAGCTAATTATAATATGAACATTTCTATACACCTGTGATAAGGTGCGTACGTCTAATGGTTTGCAATCGTTTTGCGTTGTGTCTAAAAGTGATATGGCATGATGTTTATTTCTGTTCTTAATTGTAGTCTACTGTTTGTGTTACAACTTTATATAGCTACATGGCTAGTGCAAAGCATAAATGAAAATATTGTTGTGTTTGTTTTATTATCAATATAAAATAATCTCACACCTGATATCAAACATAATTATAAAATGTCATATTACATAGTTTCAGTCATTTCAGTAATACATATTTTACTTTTTTTCCACAGGCCTGGGGGAAGCGATCTAAATAATCATTCCCAAAATTAAGAGTGGAGAAACAGAACCAGAGGTTTGGAAGGGAATAGCAATAAAAAAGCTGCCCGTACAAGCTGTTCTCAGGAATAATAGCGAGGAGATTGGAGTTTTTTTAAAGAGAAGGGGGCTATTACTGGAAGAGCAGCACGGATTTAGGAAAGGAAAATCAACTCACTCAGCTTAGTGAGTGAGTCCGAGCAGCTTCCCAATTCAGCAATTGGGGAGCTGCTCGGAGCAATCTGGAATACGCTGTCTAGGTCGAAAAGTGGCCGAAATCCATGGATCGACTAGTTACATTAATAGATGAACGGTTAATTGGGAAAAGACAGTGGCCATGAAATTTCGCAGGAGCGGCCGTCTTGCCAGGGGTGACGTGCTTCAAATTCATCTAAAAAAAAGGGAAATAAATTTAAATTTGTAAACATGTTTACCTTCGTAGGGTTGACCTTATCAATAAGAGGTAGCAGCTCTCGATCAAACATCCAGGAAAAGATCAGGAAGACCACTATCGTAGCTGCGACAATTAAATGCCCACATATTTTTTCGTTTTATGCAGCAGTCGCTTTTTCGATATACAGATAGCATCCATCGCCACATATGGTATTTCAATAATATGGGATAAGGTGGAGGTAGACGAAGTGCGTTAATTTGATGGGGTGAGGTTTTTCTTTCTAAAGAGGGTTTTTGCGCTATCAACTACGTGCAAAACTAGGTCCACGGATTTATGGGTAATATGGGCTGGACAAAGTTGAATAACACGGGAAATCTAATTGGCACAGAGAAGACAGCACAGAAATGGATATACGACCACTAACCGTTGCTTGCGAGAGACACAGGATACAAAAGCCTTTGCTGAGTTGCCTGACCTCAACAGAAAAATGTGCGACACGGACAACATCTCTGAGCCGTTCGACAAGCTTCGAGCCAAACTTCAGGACGAATTCTGCAAATACAGCAAACTTTGCAATTTGCTTTAAGGTATTGCCAGGAACCGTAGAACGAAGTATGACGTCAAGAACTACAAGCAATACAAGGAGGTCAAATCAGCAGTCGAAGTCAAACTGGAATCTCCGTTGGTTAGACAATGGCAACAATGTAGAATGACACTTCTCTAGTGAAAACTGGGCTAAACCCGAGGTCCCTTAATGTGGACTTTCCAAACTGTCGTCTAGACTTGCCAGCCCGTCGAGAAGGGTGCGGAAAGGGACTCTAGAGCCATCGAAGGCACAGAGGTGTCACCGGATTTGTGTACACGAAGCTTCCGTCTCGGATTCGTGAGATCGGCAATGCCTCACTGTTCCCGATGACCTGCTGGACCTAGAGAAATGTGCTCCCGCCGATTTGCTTTGTACTACTTAAACTATTTTTTTAAACTTAATGTGGGGGTTGGATGGTAATGCATCATCTCGTTTTTTATTGCGACATCTGTGCTCCCCGTTTTTTTCGATCATGGTCGATTATTAATCCACTCCGGCATTAACCTTGTTTAAATTGGGAACCATGGAAATCAATTTATGAGTGGCCTGTCTGGGTCTCGAGCCGAGGGCTCCCGAATGCAAGGCAATGGCTTTTGCCACTAAGCCATCTTGCTCGGTGAACTAGTGTATTAACTTGTAACTACCTTGGCAAATTTTGAACCTAATAAAGCGAGCCTATTGCAGGCCGTTGGGTAGTCACTGCAAAGCTTCTACATTTGACTCTGGCATAAATACTGCCACATTTAAAGGAAATAGTCCAGCATTCATGCATTCATATTGATAAATCATAAAATAAAACCGATTTTGATGCTTTAGGAAAATCTGTACTTAAGTATTTTCCATTAAATATATATATATATATATATATATATATAGGATGAGTCACACATATAGACTTTTTTTTCAAACAGATGATGCAGTAATTTGCTAGAAAATGGGGGTTTCTGTACGATTATAGATGCACTTTTCCAACCCGACTGGCACAAAGAAAAATTAGAGGTTTGTGCGGAATACTTTCCTGGCTTCTAGTGGGCAGGTTCGATGGTGGGTTGCAAATAATTGTTAGGTATATTTAAATTTGTAGTAATCTGCGTTAGATATGCCAGAATAACTTTCTATATACTAGATCAGACGTATCTATCAGTTCGAATCCTTACCAGCCAACCAGACATGTGGTCCCGACTGAATACGTTTTGTCATTTATGTCTCCCATACCGACAAAAAAAGTCACAAATAAACCTAAGTAAAAAATGGTGTGGAGAGTTGAAATAGCAATAGAAAAATATTTTTATGTAGATCTATACTGTGTACCCAGAACTTATCATAAGTTTACAACGCAATTCGACAAATAAAAGGCCTTAAAGCAGTCCGCAAAACAAAATGAGTGTTTGTGCTTTACGCAGTATAAACATATTTCATTTCAGTTTGTATATATATATATATATGTTTTGTATATAAGCGATTAAGCTAGATTGAATAGGCCATACTTAAGTGTATTGTAATAATTACAATTTATTATTACACATTTACATTAAGTAGGTTAATCATTTTTTACGCGATCAGCGTTTTCTTTACAGTGAGTGGAACGCACTTGGTATTCTTTAGCTCTACATGTAGCGTTCATAATTTTACAAATATTGCAACATGATTGTTTAACAGGACAGTATCACTTCCAGCGGCCGCCTTAGAGCCATATCCAGATGAAGTGGTTTTCATGCATCTCGCTAAATTTATGCTAGTTCAACGGCCCGCTGAAACTATGTTAGTTTAATGTGCATCGCTGGTTGAAGCAATGCTGCACGGTACCTCAAAACGACACCATCCATTGCGGTGTTCATCAAACGAAACCGAACTTAAGACGACGACACATCTCGTGTCGTGCGCAGTGTGCATACTTGTCGTTACGAGATAAATCTTCGTCTGTAATCTCCTTGTTTATTTGCGTGTTATCTTGATGGGAACTGGTGCACTAGCATCAGATTTGTTGACCTGTCTCTTAACCTTCAACGGGGCGACAACGACAAACTCCGAACGATCAGCGCTTAGCGTCGCCTGTAGCTGATCGATGTCGACATCGTCCGGAATCGTGAGACATTGCCGCAACTCCCGTACGACTCGGAGATCAGATGATGGCGGCTGACTCTCTGCGGACGTCTTTTCTGCATCCGGATTCGCTTCCTCCGTCGGGCGCGCAGCCACATGTTCCTGTTTCTTGCCGCCGTTCTGCTGACAGAGGCTGTTTCGGGTCGTCGCACTGACCTCCTTGCGGGCTCGCAATTCCAGCTGACGGTTCGGCACGTCAAGGTTCATCTCGACGTCTTCAGGTTGCACCCAGGCATCGTTGGGTAGATGCCACACCAGGCTGTCGCCATTTTCTGTGCAATGTGCACTCCACTGCGTGGAAGCCGCCCGATGTCTGCGTATGGATCTTCTGCCCTCAGGTTCGCCTGCAGCTTGCTGGCGTCGAGAGCCCGAATTTTCCCCGAGGTAGTTCTGAAGGTCTCCAAGCAGACTATCGAGGGCGTCGTCTGAGAACACTTCGGACAGTTTCGCGTTGAGCTTGTCGTGATGGTCCAAGGCACTGCCGTCCATGTTGAGTGAGGACAACCAGTTGATCAGCGGATGACTACTCCTCGAAGTACAGCAAACGACCACAGGTCGAGGAACCATGGCGATTTGTGGCTGTAGAGCGTTCGAAGCTTGACACCGTAAGTTCACCTTTTCTCGTTTGCGACTCCTATCCTTCTCGAAGACGTTCACAAACGTTGTTCTGTTTCGTAGACACACAGAAATACACACAGATAGACAGCTGTTGCTTTTCGCCGTGGTGTTTAGCTATTGATACAGTGTTGTGGGCGACTCGCTTATATACCCTCGCGCTCACATCCCGAAGATGTTCGACGTATGTGCGGAGAACCTTCTAGCATATTCTCCTACAGACCCGTAACGTCTGGCAAATTCGATCACGAAAAAATGCGCAATTGACGCTGTTTTGAACCATAACTCACGCGGCAATCTTCAGCTGGCTTGTCACTAGTGCTTAAAAGCCTGGTGCAATGCCCATAAACGTTTAAGTACGGCTACACTGACGAAAATCTTATAACCTATTTACTATTGCGATACGCACGTTATTTTCGAGTTCAACGACATGTCTCTTGAGATGAATGGTTAATACAGTATAAACTATGCACAATAAGAATAGTCTATACTATGCTTGCAAATTTATATTGCAAAATAAATTAAGTAACAAAAATTATACAATAGACATTTAGGGTAATTATGTAAGTAATAATTAAATTTCACCGCGTTTCTTTTTAAACAACGCCGCTCTCCCAGGACCGATCTAGAGTGACATCTGGGAATGGACCAAGAGGTGTAATAGGTTAGTATGCCTTCCGGTGTTCACCTTTGAGGTGTCAAGTAAGGAGCACGCAATTTATATATATATATATATATATATTTTTTTTTTTTTTTTAATTTACAGTATCTTATGTGTATTACAACATTATAGTCGTGTAGTTCGTAAGGCTAAAAGCCCGTGTACGTATATATGAGTATATATGAGTGGCTCACACGGTTAACAGGTATTTTTGAACTTCAAATCTATTGCAATACCCTTTGCCAAACATGATTAACTTTGCATTGCTTATAGGTCATATTGGGCCATGTCCGTGCATGCAATCTTGCCTCACACCATCATGTGTATATATATATATATATACATATATGTGTATGTATATATATATATATATATAAGGCGAGCACTGCCGAGTGTGCAAACGTATTGTAAATGATTAATAAATCATCACAATATTCTCTCTATATATATATATATATATATATATATATATATATATATATATATATATGTATATATATATATATATATATATGAAAAAATTAGGTATACTTTCAGACCACTTATGATACTCCTGCTGTTATTTTTTGCTCACGAAAATGCACTGATTTATGTGTGTGTGTTATTCAGGCAAATATTGCTGTGAAATTATATATGGTTGTTCATAGTTATCGTGAGACAATAGCCGTTAGTGGGCGACATGTGCCTCATGCCTTTGTCACACATGGTTGTGATTGAATTTTCGAATTTTGCTCTCTATGAACTACTCAAGAGTGCTATGTTGGCAAGCTCCGCCGTGCTAAGTGTAAAAATCGATGTGTATGTTAAATGAAATGAAGATACCCTGCTGTCGAGGAAAGTCATGGCTTTCAAGCTCGCTCAAATCCTTCACTTGTTGATCATTTTTGATCAACTTGAAGCCAAAAGCGTCACGTTTGGCTATATCCTTGATGTTTTTATGTTTAGCCCACGGGTACCTTAAATGCTTAGCTGAGCTTAAGATAAACATTTCTTTGCCCCTGCCATAAGATGCGCATGTCTAATGGTCTGCAATCGTGTCGCATTGTGTCTAAAGGTGATACGGTATGATGTATATTTCTGTTCTTAATTGTAGTTACTTGTTTGTGTTACAACTTCACATAGCCACATGACTAGTGCGAAGCATAAATAAAAATGTTGTTGCTTGTTTCCCATTGCCAATAGAAAATAAACCACTTCTTAAATCATACATAATCATAAAATGTTATATTACATAAGTGCGTAATCATTCATTCCAATAATAAATCGTTTACTTCTTTAATGTACACCGTCATTCAAACTCTTTGGCCCAGCTAATGCTTGCAAAAATATAGCAAACTAAAAAACCGTTCCTTCTAGTTAAGGAAAGCGCGTGTTGAAGATTGAGTCTATGAAGGCAAGCCAGCGCTGGATAAGGTTAACTAACGTAGGAGACCTAATTGGCGCAGAGAAGACAGCACAGAAATTGATCCACGACCACTTTGTAGATTTATTTCTGTGCATGATCCACAACCATTGCTTATGAGAGACGCAGCCTGCAAGAGCCTTTGCTGAGCTGACTGGCGTCACACAGACACATGGGTGACACCGATGACATCTCTGAGCCGTTTGACTTACTTCGAATCAAACTTCAGGACAAATTCTTATACAGCAAACTTTACAACCAGCCTAAAGACCTTCCCAGAAATTGTAGAACGAAGCACAATATCAAAAACTACAGGCAATTTAAGGTGGTAAAATCAGCTGTCGAAGTCGAACTAGGATGCCGGTTGGTTAGAGAATGGCATCAATGTAGAATAGAACACTTTGCTAGTGAAAAGTGGGCTGCCCCGAGAACCCTTATTCTCGAGTTTCCAACCGTCGTCTAGATTTGCCAACCCGTCGGGAAGCGCGTGGAGATACACTCTAGAGCCACCAAAGGGCATTGAAGACGCGGCCGACAAATGCGGGCAAAAAGATGTCATCGAATTTGTGTACACGAAGCTTCCGTCATGGATTTGTGAGATGCAGCAATGTCTAACCGTTCCCAAGGATCTGGTGGGCCTGGACAAGCTGACGTTGAGCGCAGATTTTTCGAGGTTCATCGTCAATGCCTTGCTCAAGAAGATCTGCTTGCTCAACGAGCAACGTGTGACAGCGTTCCGGTGGCGACAGAAACCTCAAGAAAGTAGACTTTGCTTCGCAACTTCAGCAGGACACAGGCCCAGTTAAGAAATGTTGTGTTTCCATCGGAACGTGCAGGCGGCGTTAAGTATATGCTCCAGCCTATTTGCTTTTTACTAGTTAGTATCTTGGCAAAATTTGCAATTTGCCATTTGCAGGCCTTTGAGTGGTCACTGCAAAACATGTACCTTTGTTTCTAGCATAAATACTGCCACATTTAAAAGAGTTGGTTATTCATTCATGCATTCATGTTGATATATCACTAAAAAACAATTTTGATATTTTATGAAAAGCTGTTCTATATATATATATATATATATATGGGATCGTCTGACATGTAGACTATTTTTTGCAAACAATAGATACAGCATTTTGTCAGGAAATGGGGGGTTTCTCGACGATTATAGATGTACTTTTCCAACCCGACTGGCACAAAGAAAAGTCAGAGAAGCAAGCCCGTATTACTTTCCTGGCTTCTAGTGTGCAGGTTTGATGGTGCGTTGCAAATAATTTTTAAGTATATTTAAATTTCGAGTGATCTGCGTTAGAACATGGCAGTTTTGTAAAAGCGTTAGAAGAATGTTTTCATCAGGAAGAACTTTCTATAGACTAGTAGGTCACGCCCATCTATCAGTTCGATTTTAATATATGTTTACAACATAATTCGATAAATAAAATGTCTTTAAACAATTTGCAGGACAAACTTAGTGCTTGAGCTTTACGATGTTTAAAATATAACATTAGAAATGCTTACTGTTATTCAGAATTATTTTAAATGTTACTAATTTCTCAGTCTAGTTGAGCACCACAGCAAGCCGCTCCTATACGCATGTTGGTCTCTGCACCTTTTGAATTTAATTTTAAATTTATTGATTAAACTCTCACTCGGACAACAAGGGAAAATAATCTGTAAAACGTGATCCGGTAGATGTGAGGCTCCAAACCACAAAAGCGTGTCCACTTCCGCTTGGAAATTGCTTTCGCAGTACTAAATAATCCCAGGTAGCTGTTCCTAGAAGCATGCTCTTCCAATATATCTTCTTGTCCAATATATATTAGCACTTTTTTTATATATATATGATATCTGACAATCCGGATGACCTAGAACATGCCATTTTGTATTGTATTATTTACTATTTGAGAATTTTAAATATTTATTGAACGGCCTACGTAATTGTGGCGGTAATTGCATTGTCTTCGTTTGGTACCCAGCTAGAAATAATAAATTACTAGCCGCAATACAACTTTTAACAAATATACATATGTATATATTTAAAAATAGATTTAACTAGATTGAGCATGCCATATTAAAGTGTACCTTGAATTATTTACAGTTCTTTATTACACATTTACATTAAGTAGGTTGAAACCTTTTCAGCCGATCACGACCGTAATCTTCGCAGTGAATGACATACGTAAATTTCAGTACATCTATATGTAGCGTTTAACTGTAGCTCTGCAAATGTTTCAACGTTACGAATATTGGAAGATCATATTTAACGGGACAGTATCAATTCTGACGACCACCTTAGAAGCCGAATCCAAATGAAGCGACTTTTTCACACAGCTCGCTAAAGCTATGTTAGTTGAACGGCTCACTAAAGCTATGCTAGCTTAGCGTGCACCGCTGATTGAGGCAATGCTGCGTGGTACCTCAAAGTGACACCGTCCATTGGGGTCAAGACTGCATTCATTCAACAAAATCGAGCTTATGACGACGACACGTCTCGTGCCGTGCGTAGTGTGCATACTTGTCGTTGAGATCAATCTTTGTCTGCAGTATCTCTATCTATTTGCGTGTAATCTTGATCGGGACTGGTGCACTGTGATCCGAATTGTTGGCCCGTCTCTTCACCTTGAACGGGGCGACGACGACAAACTCCGAACGATCAGCGCTTAGCGTCGCCTGTAGCTGATCGATGTCGACATCGTCCGGAATCGTGAGACACTGCCGCAACTCCCGTACGACTCGGAGATCAGATGATGGCGGCTGACTCTCTGCGGACGTCTTTTCTGCATCCGGATTCGCTTCCTTCGTCGTGCGCGCAGCCACAGCTTGCTGTTTTTTACCGCCGTTCTGCTGACAGTGGCTGTTTCGGGTTGTCGCACTGACTTCCTTGCGGGCTCGCAATTCCAGCTGACGGCTCGGCACATCAAGGTTCATCTCGACGTCTTCAGGTCGCACCCAGGCGTCGTTGGGCAGACGCCATTCCATGCCGTCGCCGGTTTCTGCACAATGTGCACTCCACTGCGTAGAGGCCGCCCGATGGCTGCGTATAGATCTTCGGCCTCCGAATTCGCCTGCCACTCGCTGGCGTCGAGAGCTCGAGTCCTCCCCAAGGTAGCTCTGAAGGTCTCCAAGCAGACTGTCAAGCGCGTCGTCCGAAAACACTTCGCACAGTTTCGCATTGAGCTTGTCGTCGCGATTGTCGAAGCTACTGTCGTCCATGCTGAGTGGGGACAACCAGTTGATCAGCGGATGACTACCTCTCGAAGTACAGCAAACGACCACAGGTCGAGAAACCATGGTGACTTGTGACTGTGGAGCGTTTGTAGCCTGGTACCGTAAATTTGCCTTTTCTCGTTTGCGACTTCTACTTATCGAAGGCGCTCACAAACGTTGTCCTGCTCACAAACGATGCCCTGCTCCGAAACGTTAGGCACAGAAGAACACACGGCGAATAGACAACCGTTGCTCTTCGCTGAGCGGAGTTCAGCTACTGATCAGTGTAGTGCGAACGACTCACCGTTCGCTTATATACCCTCGCCCTCGCATCCCGAAGATGTTCGGCGTATGTGCAGAGAACATTCCAGCATGTTCCTCCACAGGCCCGTAACGTCTGGTAAATTCGAGCATGAAAAAATGCGCAATTAGCGCTGCTTTGCACCAAAAACGGCCCGGTAATCGCCAACTTGCTTGTCACTGGTGTTCTAAAGCGAGGTGCGATGTCCAAAAGCGTTGAAGTAGAGCCCCACTCACAAAAATGTCATACTCTGTTTACTTTGTGATACGCGCGGCATTTTTGAGTCTAGCTATACGTCGCCCTAGCTGTACATACAATATACATATGGTTCCTATTTGGAATTACAAAATAAATTAAATAACACTGCGGCTGTACTGTAGTTACTGTAAGCCTAAAAATAAAACGAATAAACACTTACGGCAATTATGTTAGTAATAAACATACTTATTAAAAACAAACGCGATGCGTTTTAGTGGAGGAGAAGCTTATGCATGCTCAAAGTGACTATAATAAAAAGATAGGTGGGCATGCACTAGATTGGTCGACAACTTCAGATACTTGGGAGTAACACTGGCGCCCAAACTGTGTTTCACTAGGCATATTGAAGAAAGGAGAACGAAGGCGGTTTCCTTAACCATGATGTTGAGTGATCTCCGACAAGTTGACCTGAGGACTCTAATAAGTACAATTAAGCTTAAAATCCTTTTTGCAGTAACATATTGGTTCAGACCCATATTACCCGAGTTAGTATGAGCCAACCTCAAGGATCTGGACAATATTAAAACTATGTTTCTTAAAAGAGCAATTGTTGATTGTCAAAGACCAACTCAACCGCGCTGACGCTGCGTATGTGCAACGAGCCCACATTAATAGATGACCTAGAACACCGCAATTACCAGGTCGACCACGACACACTGGAAGTATACAAACAACACGGACAAAGGCCGAACTGGAACCTTGTAATCCAAAGTTTTACGGACGGACCCGATTCGGATTCGTACCAACGGATGAAAAGAAGATCTACAACAAAACAGAGCAGTGATCTGCAAAAGAACATGGCACGGATCCCACCAATACCACTGTTTAAAAGGAAAATGTTTCCAAATTAAAGAATATGTTTGAACGATATTGAATATTCCGCCAAACACGCCGGTATGATCGGTTCCTTTGTGCGCTGACTGGTTCTCCCGCAAACGTAGATTTTACACAACTATGTAAGAGAAAAAAGACAGAATAACTGCTTTTATAAATTTCATCCTCACTCCAAAACAAAACGTTTTCCCGGCTTCCACCCATTGGCAAAAATGATTTTCTCACCGAGTTTGACCATACCCTAGCGTTTTGGACACACAAATAGGAACACCCTGTATATATATGTATATACAGGGTCATTCATATCGTTGTGCACGCATTTCGAGGTTTGATAGAACTCGGCAAGAAAATAAGTTTTCCCTATAGAGGGAAGACGTGGAAACGTCTTGTTTAGAAGGGAGAGTGAAGTTTATAAAAGTAGTTTTTCTGCCTTTTTTTTCCTACATAGTTGTGCGAAATCTCTGTTTGCGGGAGAACCAACCCGGGAGGTCAACGCATGAAGGAACCGATTACACCGGCGTGTTCGGAGGAAAATTCTGCACAACGGAAGACACTTCACTAGCTTGCGTAGCAACAAGCTAATACCCAGATTAAGGAAAGTCATGAAAAGTCGATATTTTACGTTAACGCCTTTTCATGAAAAATCGTAAAATTTTTCCATTGCGACCAAAAATGTACGTCCGAAAGACCACTCTCACACAATAGCAAATTTAATGCCCATCATTTTCGTATCAAGGTGATGGTGCTGCGTTACGTAGTTGTCAAGTCACTAAGCTTTTTCGATAGCCATATCGAAAGCGAAGGCATGCATATTTCCATAGGGCGTATGAGAAAGTTAGGTACATATTTTGAGGTTTGGTAGAACTCAACAAGAGAATAAATTTTCCTAGTGGAAGAAGGGGGCGGAAACGTCTTGGCAAATTTTTACGGTTCTGAACGTGAAAACTTGCACGTAAAACATAACAACTATGACTGTCGAAAAAGCTTAGTGACTTGACAACTACGTAACGCAGCACAATCACCTTGATACGAAAATGATGGGCATTAAATTTGCTATTGCGTGAGAGTGGTCTTTCGGACGTACATTTTTGTCGCAATGGAAAAATTTTACGATTTTTCATGAAAAGGCGTTAACGTAAAATATCGACTTTTCATGACTTTCCATAATCTGGGTATTAGCTTTTTGCTACGCAAGCTAGTGAAGTGTCTTCGGTTGTGCAGAATTTTCCTCCGAACAGGTAATCGGTTCCTTCATGCGTTGACTGGTTCTCCCGCAAACAGAGATTTCGCACAACTATGTAGGAAAAAAAGGCAGAAAAACTACTTTTATAAACTTCACTCTCTCTCCTAAACAAGACGCTTCCACGTCTTCCCTCCATAGGGAAAACTTATTTTCTTGCCGAGTTCTATCAAACCTCGAAATGCGTGCACAACGATATGAATGACCCTGTACATATATATATAATATATATATAATATATATATATATATATATATATATATATATATATATATATATATATATATATATATATATAAGCAATTCATTATTACCCTTCCTCAATTAGATGAATACATAAACATTTTATTTATCCTGTTATGCAATTTTTAGACCATGAATATTACATTTGTTCGCCAACAAAATTGCAAGTTTCCTCACTAATTTTGTTTTTGCATCCGCAAATGCACTGTGATATATGTGTGTGTTGTTCAAAATGGTAAAATTTTATACGGTTGTTTATGAAGCCGGTCTTAAGCGACATGGACTTAATTCGTTTTAATGGGATACAAGATTGGGATTTAATATTCGAATCCTATTCTCGATTAGCTACTCACACGTACTATGCTGGTGGATCTTGCCAAGGCCAGCGTAGGTATTGATTTGTATGTGTGATGTAATGACGATAAAACCATAGCCATTCTGTTCGGTTAAATCCTTTACTTGTTTCAAGTTTAGGATGAATTTGATTTTTCATTAAATTCGCGTTCAGTGAGGTCTGCATGCGCATGTTCGAAGGCACATATAGCGTCACATTTTCCTATCCTTTAATGCTTTTATGATTAGCCCAGAGTGCGTTTTTATATGATTGGCTGGGCCTTCGTTTAACCTTAAATGTAAACCAATGTAGCGTCCTGGTCTAGTGAGCGGGATATTACACACTACACGTTTACCAAAATATATTACTCTTTTTCCACATTTTTTTAAATCCCAATTTTTTTTTTATAGTTTTCTTATAAAGATTAACTGGTAAAATATATGATGCACACCGGGTAACGTTGTCAGAGCCACGATAGTATGGGACTCACAAACCCCCTAAGTCCTAGTTGTCCTCTTTGCCTCCTTGTCGGGGGTGACCGCAGTACTGACTTCTCGAGATTACTTCACCACATTATCTTTCTATTAAGGCTGCTCGACTTTGTGCGGTGGCTAATTTCGCCTTGGAGACAAATGCAATTTTTCTTACGAAAAACCAGGGTTTATGATCCTTGAGGAGCGCCTCTACAAGGGTTTGGCATGCCAGGGGACTTGGCAGTCTTAGGTTCCGAGACAGTAGCTATCGCTCAGATACAGTTGTTGTGGCAGTGCTTTACATCGTCAGTCTCTCTGGAGTTTCACCTACGACATAAAGGAGAGTCAGTTTTACCAGTGCAGTGTATAAATGGCTGCAAGCAACCATCGCGGCCCGTTAGCAGTCGCGCGAGTTGGTAGGTAAGTTTAGGAATGTATATTTTTTTTAGATCAGGGAGTATTCATTTTGTCCAGTATCTGGGATGGCCTAGCCATGGGAAGCAATCTACATTTGCTAGCTCCATTGGGTGTCTTAGGGTGTCTGTTATGCTGATTAGTATTGCCTCTGACCGGACGTTAACTGAGGGATTTCTTGATGCTACTTCCTAAAATCGTACCCCGAGAATGCTGCTTCCTAAACTGTTAGTCCCCGAGAATCTGTCTAGAGAGAGTTTGAATGGCTGCTCGTGCGATGTTGAGCAACATAGGTGTCTAGACCTTGCTAAGGCGTGTTGTAACCCTGGTAGTCGTGCGCTCCCATTAGAGTAGCATGATGCTATCTATTACTGATGTTAAGAGATGGCGCCGAGAGTCGGTTGCTTCTCCAATTTGCGGGAGGATTTTTCGCAGCTCTGGTGAGGCCTTGGCAGGTTTTTTGCTACATAGCGCACGTGAGGGTTTCCTGTGAGCCCTATCCAGTAACCCGCCCAGGTACTTGATCAGGGGAGTGGGTGTTACTGGGTGCCCTTCCAGGCTTAAGTTATGATTCTGCGGAGCACGCCTCAGGCCGTTTAAAATAATTGCTTTTGTTTTTTACAAGTTGCTTGTTATCTAAGCACGGCCTGAAGGTTCTGTTCTTCCCGTCCAAGCTACACAACGCTGTAGCAAATTCAGCTGTCGCATTGTGTAAACTATATATAATGCTTGCTACAATGCGCTTCTATTTTAGCAAACACATATACATTGACTGAAGCTCACACACCGCTACTCAACACAAGCATATGTTTCATGCCAGGCAAATTTCTCAAGTTATGAAAAAAACAAATTACAGATTATTAATTCGTGAACCGCATTTATTTCTGCGTTTAAAAATGATATAATGTTCCTGTTCTTAATTGTAGTTTCGTGTTTGTGTTTCAACTTCATCTAGTCACATGGCTAGTGCATAAGTGAAAATATTGTTGCTTTTTCCCCACTATTAATAGAAAATAAACAACTTCTGATAGCATAAATGGCTATAAAATGTCATATTACATAATAGCGTAATCATTCATTTCAATAATACATATTTTACTATTTCAATGTGCGCAAGCAACATGAACAGCTCAAATCAGCACCGAAATCGCACTCGGATGCCCGTTGGTTAGACAATGGCAACGATGTAGAATGGCACTTCGCTAGTGAAGAGTGGGCTACCCCCGAGGACCTTTAACGTCGACTTTCCCAACCGTCGTCTAGAGTTGTCAGCCCGTCGAGAACCGCGTGAAAACACACTAGAGTCGCCAAAGGGCACTGAAGACGCAGAGGAGCGCCCGACACATGCGAGCAAGAAGGTGTCACCCAATTTGTGTATACAGAGTTTTCATGTAGACAATTTTGGCAAACAATAAATGCAGTAATTTGCCAGGAAATAGAAGTTTCTTGACGAGTCTAAGTGCACTTTTTCAACACGGCTGACACAAAGAAAAGTCGGAGAAGCTAGTGCGCAATACTTATCTGACTTCTGGTGGGCTCGATCGCAGGTTTGATGGTGCATTGCAAATAACACCCATACTACCTCTCTTTCTAGCTTAACAAATTCATATAAGTTGTCTTATTCCAGCTAAATTGATGCGCTATGTGATGAACGGCATAAGTTATAGCTAGTTTATCAAAGATAAGACAAATCTAGTTCAGCGCCAGCTTATGGGTACTCTGAATATCTATTGAACGGCCTGCGTAACTGTGGAGGTAACAATTGCATAGTAATTACTTGATACCCAGCTAGAAATAATAGATTTTGCCACAATTTAACATTGTATATATTATACCAATGTTGAATATATATGTATATATATATATATATATATATATATATATATATATATATATATATATATATATATATATATATGTGCTTCTATTAAAAAAACAAATAAGCTAGATGGAATATGACATATTTAAGTGTATATTGAAATATTTACAATTTATTATTACACATTTACAGCTTTACAGGTTACAGTTTAAAACCTTCTCAGGAGATCATGAGCATCATCTTCACAGTGGATGACGCACTTTGTCTGCAGTCTCTCTACATGTAGTGTTTATATGTAGCTCTAGCATCATCTTCACAGTGGATGACGCGCTTTGTCTTCAGTCTCTCTACATGTCGCGTTTATATGTAGCTCTGCATATGTTTCAACGTTACAAATATTGGAAAGGACAGTATCAATTCTGATGACCGCCTTAGAAGCTGAATGCAGATGAAGTGGTTTTCATGCAACTCGCTTAAAACTATGCTAGTTTAACGGGGACCGTTGGTTGGAGCAATGCTACGCGGTACCTCAAAACGACATCATTCATTACAGCCAAGAGTTCATTAAACGAAACCAAACTGATAACGACGACACGCCGCGTGCCGTGCGCAATGTGCATACTTGTCGTTGAGATAAAAATTCGTCTGCAGTCTCTACTTGCGTGTAATCTTGATCGGGGCAGTTTTATCCGATTGGTTGACCTGTCTCTTCACCTTGAACGGAGCGACGACGACAAACTCGGAACGATCAGCGCTTAGCGTCGCTTGTAGCTGATCGATGTCGACATCGTCCGAAATCGTGAGACACTGCCGCAACTCCCGTACGACTCGGAGATCAGATGATGGCGGCTGACTCTCTGCGGACGTCTTTTCTGCATCCGGATTCGCTTCCTTCGTCGTGTGCGCAGCCACATCGTCCTGCTTTTTGCCGCAGTTCTGCTGGCAGCGGCTATCTCGGGTCGTCACGCCGACCTCCTTGCGGGCTCGCAATTCCAGCTGACGATTTGGCACGTCAAGGTTCATCTCGACGTCTTCGGGTCGCACCCAGGCGTCGTTAGGCAGGCGCCATTCCATGTTGTCGCCAATTTCGGTACAATGGGCACTCCACTGCGTGGAGGCCGCCCGATCTCTGCGTATGAACATTCTGCCTCCGAGTTCGCCTGCAGCTGTTTGGCGTCCTCGAGAGCTCGACTTCTCCGCGAGATGGTTTCGAAGGTCTCCAAGCAGACTGTCGAGGGTGTCGTCTGAGAACACGTCGAAAAGTTTCGCGTTTAGCTTGTCGTGATGATCAAACGCACTGTCGTCCAAGTTAAGCGAGGACAACCAGTTGGCCAGCGGATCTCGACCCCTCGAACTACAGTAAAAGACTACAGGTCGAGAAGCCATGGTGACTCGTGACTGTAGAGCGTTTGCAGCCTGGTACCGTAAATTCGCCTTTTCTCGTTTGCAACTCCTAAGCGCCTCCTTATCAAAGGCGCGTACAAACGTAGTCCTGTTTCGTATGTACAGAAATTCACACGGTCTTTGGTCCTCGCCGTGGAGATCAGCTATCAGTATGGTGAGGTGTGCGATCCGTCGCTCGCTTATATACCCTCGCCCTCGCATCTCGAAGATGTTCGACGTATGTGCGTAGAACCTTCTAGCATGTTCTTCTGCACGCCCGTACCGCCTGGAAAAATCTCTATTACGTAGATGTACGCAATTGACGCTACTTTGCACCGAAAAGCTCTGGAAATTGTCAGTTAGCTTGTCAATGGTGTTCTATACTCGAATCCTATGTTTGCCAGCGCACGCGTAGAGCTGTACCGACAAAATGTGTGGCAAACCCTTCACTATTGCGATACGCATGTTATTGTTGAATTTAGCTACACGTCATCCTAAAGTTTGTATGCAAAGCATATTTGTTATTCCTAAGACTAGAATTGCTGTATTTTTATGTGTGAGCTCAACAATAAACGATCTAATTTTTGAGCCAAAAATAGAATATTAGACATATACGACAATCATAATATAAATATTTTACCGCTTTTTTTTAAACATCGCCGTCTTCGCGGGACCAATACATGATCTATCTGGTATCTGGTAGTATCTTTGAATGGGCCAAAGAAGTAATAGACAACTATGCTTTCTGGCGTTTATAATTAGGTGATGCACGGAGATCGTACGTCGGACCCGGGAGGGCGGCGCTATTTGAAAAAAAAGGCGGTGGAATATAAATATTACTCGCATAATGACCGTAAGTGTTTATTATTATTGTATGTTTGACCCAAGGGTTAAGCCATTTATTATCGACCTCACATGCATAATTGCATTCCAGCCACAGCGTTACTTACTCAATCTTATAATATCAAATAGGAAACACGCAGTTAGTTGAACACATTTTTTAAAGTTTTTTTTTTCGTACGGTTTGTTTATGTCATGGCTGATTTTTAATCCACTGCGGCATTTACCTTGTCTAAATTGGAAACCATGCAAACCAATTTAAGAGTGGCTGGTCTGGGTCTCGAACCCAGGCCTCCCGAATGCAAGGCAAAGGCTTTGCCACTAAGTAATCTTGCTCGGTATAATACATAGTTTAGGATTGCGTGTAGTTGAACTCAAAAAGAGAATTTTTATTATTATTATTATTATTATAAACTTACTTTTGTCATCGGAGTGTTTAGTAGTGACCTTACTGCATACCTGCAAGGCAATCTGTGCGCCGATGTGACTTACCTTAGGACAACCTGGAAGAGTTGCTGCACGATCTGGTCACACTGCATGCCTCAACCGACATGAACGTTGTTACGTGCGCTGCCGGCCGGCATTCTCTCGAATCTCACGTGTAACAACCAGCGCAACAAATTGATCGCGTGACTGCCGCGTGCAGCTGCCACTGCAAAGCCCCCGTAAGCACCGTCATTCGGGCGGACGATCGCGGGGAAATCACGAAGCCGGCAGTTAGCGCGCTTCGCCATCTGACGCGCATCCGTCACCTCGAGGCCGAATTCGCGCAGCAGGCGATCCGGCACACCTACGACTTGCAAGTGTTCGTCAAGCTCTCTCGAAGTTGTCTATCCGCCCTCGAGGTGGCCGCCGCTGAAGGCCGGGTCATCGGTCTCGTGCGTAACCTTGCCCTATACGCGGACAATCATGCTCCGCTACGCGAGGATGGTGCAAACCAGCGACTCAGCCGGATCCTACATGAGGCGTTCGGCGAAGTGATAACTAGCCGGCGAATGGCGGTTCGCCGCCGCCGCCGCTCTGCGAGGTCGTCGGCATGAAGGAGGAGGACATCGAGAGAACGGTTGGTGCACTACACATCCTCTCAAAGGAAAAGAGTAATTGCGCCCTCATTTTCTCAGTTCTGTTGCAGATTTTTTTTCTATCTGTTGCTAATAATAATAATAATAATAATGGTCGGTGCAGGTGCGGATCAAGCGTGTCATACTGCCAGGTTACAAAGAGACTAACAAATCAAGCAAAGCAAGCGTGCCGAAGTCGTCCTCATCCTCAAGGGAAACGGGGGATACCGGCCGATATGCCTGCTGAGTCAACTGGCAAGAGGATACGAGGCCATGATTAGGAAAGACTCAGACTTTTCGCAGAGGAACACGGCCTGCCGTCGGACACATAATACGGCTTCCGCAAGAGCTTATTCGTCCTAACTGCGATACATCTCGTGCTACGCAGTTCCCCCCATACAGGCAAGGTTGCTCCTCCTGGTCGCTCTTCTAGACTCCCGGGCCTCGGGAGTGGACACAGTGGCCTCTGCCGACGACCTGGCAATAGTCGTGCAGGCTAAAAGTGCCGACGAGCTTGAATTGAATATGAATAAAGCTGTTTACCTGGCGTCAGAGTGGATGAATGCAGCGGGACTTAGACTGGCCCCGGAAAAGAGCGAATCAAAACTCCTCAGAGGGAGAAAGAGGATCCGTTCGCTCACTTTACGGCTGACGGCCAACATCAAAATGATAAAGGAAGCTCGCTACCTTCGGGTCACACTGGACACAATAGCCTCAGCCGCATATAAAAGGGAACGACATAAGCAACCAGGGTGTGTTATAGCCAAGCTTCTGCCGAACATCCATGGCTCCCGGGCCCGCACAAGGGCACTGCTAATGGCGGTTGCGGAGTCAATATCATTACTCGGCTCGCCAGTGTGGGTAAGAGCGACTCCCAAGACGAAGAAAGCGAAGCAAATGCTGCTACCCTGTGGGTAATCCAGGGGTGTCGCACAGTCAGCACGAATGCAGCTTTGGTGCTGGCAGGGTCGATCCCCTGGAAACTCAGGGCACTCGAAAGAAAGCGATTATGGAACTTAGGTGCTCTTACACAGACGGAAAAAGGCCCCCCTCACCGGGGAGGGGGGGGGGGGGGGGCTGGATGTCGCAGACACTTTACTACTGCGTATTGTTTTTACCGCTTTCCGTAGTTCAATCCTAGCCACGGCTCGATTCTATATTTGCCCGTACAAACTACTTGTCTTTCCCAAACCTACTTACTGCTTCCGGTTTGGGAGCTTCAACTAGCTACACATATAAAATTGTTGTTCAGGGTACAAAACACGTATTTCGTGCCGAGGTGCCCTCAAGGAATTGCCACTGATATTTTATGTAGTATAGTTAGATTACAATTTAACGCGTACAAGTTGATTTCAATATAACGCGTACAGGGAAAGCACACATTTACATACACGTATATTCTTCACGGTTCCAAACGTCGAGTCAGCAGAACTGCGCTTTTGCGTTGTTGAAGGTATATATATATATATATATATATAAGTCACACTGTCTCCCACAGAGCTTGCACATGCATAACGAGAATACAGATCTTCACGTGAAAGCCATGTACAGCAAATCGTGCGATTAAATGTCTATTCTCATAACTGCAGCGCTTCCACGAATTACACGTCATTGCCTGGATTTCATAAAAGAGCGGGTCTGCCTTCTTATTCTGTTCCTTCAATGTCTGCCCTATTATTCTCCCATTCAGACATGTACTCGTTGAACGCTGCCGTTTTCGGTAAAACATGTATTTTTTGTAAATCCTAAATAAAATAGACTTCTTTCTTAAGACTAGTGCGGTAGACTCTTAGCGCCTTCTTCAGAAAAGTGGCCTTGATTTGGTCAAGCGCCTTAAGGTTTAACTTCGATAGATAAGGATATATCACCTGTATACTGTAAGAAACAGTAGGCGCAATCCTGAAGTTGAAGAGGTGAACGGCAAAGCCCACTGATAGTTTATGAGAGTTTCGAATGCTATGAAAAGATTGTAGCCTTTCCGAATTCATTCATCAACGTGCCTCGGGAAGTTCGTACCTCGAGACGAGAACATAACCTCTAGGTAGGAGAAGTATGAGACAAATTCTATAAGTTTTGAACAATCGAGGTTTGTCGATTCCAGCAAATTTCCCCCCACGTCTAAACTTCATTGCCTTTGTTTTATTTATATTTATCCCCAACTTGTTCCGCTAGACGTAATGCTGCAAGGTCGCAAGGGATTGTTGCAGATTAAATTGGCTGCGAGAGTATAGCACCAAGTCGCCTGCATACATAAGGCGTCTATCTGCGAGTGCCGTATCTCTTCAGGAAGATCGCTTGCCAGAACCGAAAACAGCAGGCGCTTAAGATTATCACCTTGGGCAACTTTAGTGGTCTGTAGGATCGCCTGTCCTTCCTATAAAATGCCTTTATTGAGCTCCAATATATTCAACGAGACTCCGCAAAAATGCAGCTTGTTAAATATAATCGTTCGTGCGGCTGTATCAAAGGCTGCTTTAAAGTACACGAATACAGTAAAGAGATAAGATCCTTTAGTACGAAGTGCCCGTTGTATAAAATTTAGAAGTACAGCACATGCTGTCATTGTTGACGGGCCCCTTCTGAAGCCATGTTGTTGCTCCGGCAGCTTTGTGTTAACCTTAATAAAATGTTCTAATCGACGGGCTAGGATAGCCGATATGTGTTTGTAGATTGCACTCTTCTTTGCGATACCTCGGTAAGACGATGGAGCCGAAGAATTCACCTTTCCTTCAGGGACAATGCTAAGGAGGCTAGTTTTCCATTCCGAGGGTACTTAGGCTGTTTTCATAACATCGTTAAAAAGTCTACTGAAGCCGGACGGTGCTTTCATTATTGAGTCGATTACTTCGGAATTGCTAAACGGTCGCGACAAAGTTTGACGGGCTTCCGAAACGCGCTCGCCACACACTGACATTACCACAAGAGCACAGCTCGGAAGGGTTATGGCACTGGCCAACATTTGACGGAAATTACCATTTAATATATCATGCGGGATAGGACACACAGTAACGCGCCTGTCTGTATGCAGTCACTTATGAGGTTGTTGTTGGGCTTCTAGAAGCAGCTTGCATTTTGGTTTTTTCGTTCCTGATGTTTTTTCTGGCGTTCTTCATCAACTCTTTTATAGTCACGACTTAATCTAATTAAAAAAAAACGTCACTGGGCGGATCATGAATCAACTATTTTATATGAAAAAAATATAGATCATAGATATCTGAGAGATATAGAGATAGATTATTAGAATAATTAGTGATAATATATATATATATATTAGTGTTAGCATATATATATATATATATATTAATATATATATATTTATATATTTAATATAGTGTTGCAACATTGTGCCCCGAACAGACGCTGCATTTTCTCGTTGCAGTGCCAAGCGACCGCCCTCATGACGCAAAAATTCTAAATTTCTCGATGTCTCCTGTCGAAAGATTAAGGCTTCTACCTACGCGCTGAAACCAGCCTTGAGCGTGAAGGGGATCTTCCTCCACGTTGTTAGAGTCTTCTCCTGCACCCCCTGTACCTGACATTACATGGGTTAGCATTTTTGGCGAATGTGTCAATCGTAGATTGTTCCCGAGGCGCGACAAAGGTCTAATCTTGAGCTGTAGATTTAACCCACATACTGCAAGACGCCAAAGCGTTGAGTGGTGATACCGTTCTTAAACATCTTAGTTTGCCAAGCTGACAGTTGAGATCATCACATAGTACAGTCACTTTGTGTAAGTCCATCATGTCGAGATATAGTACTAATTTCTCCAGCAGTGTTGAAATAGCTCCTGAAAGACTAGAATTAATTGCAATAACGTTCATGGCGGTTCCTGTCAGGATTACGCAGTTATCTTCTTTGTAGTATGTTCTTGCGCCAGCGAGCTTGCTGTTAAACCTCCCCCACTTGTTCTACCCGGTCCTTCTGTTGGTACACCCAGACATTCCGTTATACGCCAACTTGGGATGACTGTGGGTTCAGGGGCCCATGTCTCAGTACGGACCAGCATGTCATACTCCTCGGCTAAAGGAAGAAGAGGGTAACTTGATTAAATGCCTTCACAGTTCCGGTAAAAGAATTTGAGTAGCGATCTTTTATCTTGAGTATGTTGCGGTTGTTTTTTGTCGAAAGCTATTTTTTGCGGCAGCTGGCACCGAGGCGCGATTCAAGAACGTTCTTACTGCCAAGTGCCAATACACATATTCGACGTTTGCTCTATTAACCCACGAAGTCAGCAATGTTTCATATCAAAAGCAGTGGCTATGTCCAAACACAAAATATGATTGTTTGCGTTGTGGGGTATGGCTAAATAGGCCTACGCACAGATTGATTGCACCCAATTATTTAGTTACAACTCATGTCTCCACACGACCCCTTCTACCCCCCTTCAACCAGACGCTATTCGCCTTGTTCTGAGTTTGAGGTTTGCTCTGGCCTTTGCTAGTCTTAGCAAGCCGAGCAGTTCTCTGTGTGAGAGGTAACAGGTTTGTTTGAACCACATCCGGGATCTTTGCGGTCTGAACCTGCTCCACTTGACTTCTCTCTGCATCACTTTTTCGAGAGACCGACAGCAGATATCCACACCATATCCGACCACAATACATCTCGATAACGAGAGAAAGAGTGGCTAGATCGAGTTAATGGGTCGGCTTCAACTGCGAACGCTTCTACTTTCATAGAGCAGGTTCTAGACCATCCTTCGTTTCCTACGGGCATGGAACCCACCTTGAGGTATATCTTCAATGCACCGAGGGCCGGACATGTTGAGATCTCTAGAGTTTCCTCAACAGTCCTTGTGGCAGCATGGCAGTATGGTTTATCATCTATTCTCAATGAGCATCGCTTAAAGAAAATTCGATCAACAACAGGGATCGAACCGGCGACATCCTGGTAGATGACAACCATGACTAGCGCACTCGTCCCCTAGACCACGCGCCACTCATAGAGCAGGTACGCGTACTACAAGCTCATACAGGTAGATGCTTTCTTGCAGCAAGCTCCAGAACTTCGAAGCTCTGAAATACAGTACTATCAGGGTTATAAAACAATAAGTTTATGGTACTCCTGCCACTATGACAGACGTAGATGAAGTCATTACGTGCATTAGCACACACAAAACCCACATCGGTCATAAGCTACAGTAGAAGTTTCAATTTGTTGTCATTATATATGAACGTTAATCAGTTTTTAGTGCATGCGGAAAAATGTGCAGTCAAAGCATCCTCTGTTCACAATTTACATAGGTATGGGACACTTGGTCGGAGCTCATCCTATTTCAATTGCTGCAAAATTCCCTATAGTCAAATCATTTACACGTA
The DNA here is from genome assembly GCA_003439945.1 of Dermanyssus gallinae. Lineage (NCBI taxonomy): Eukaryota > Metazoa > Arthropoda > Arachnida > Mesostigmata > Dermanyssidae > Dermanyssus > Dermanyssus gallinae. Next base: position 82,187 of record QVRM01001309.1, on the reverse strand, counting down.
TTGTAACGCCATCAAGCCTATCTCATCAAGCCGTCATCAAGCCGCAGTCGCTAGTTGGACATTTTGATCGCTATGTGCAGACGGCCTAAACATGCTCTGTAGAACCAAAAGAAGTTAAGTAGGACGTATTATTGCAGAAAATAAGCAAACCAATTTAGCCTGCAGACAAATATATATTATTATAAATTCCGTACGAGTGACTGTTCTGTCATGTAATATTTTTTTTAATATGGTGGTTATTTAAATTTACACCAAAAATTATACGTTTAGAGCTTGCACGGAATAGGTCTTTAAGCTATTCACGTCTCGGTGGGCGGGAAAAAGAGGTAATGACCCAGGTGTAAGTAGCAATGGTGCCGTGAGCGGCTAAAGCGCCGTTCTTAAAAACATGGCACCTCCTTCTGAACCTCGATAGGGGGGGGGGATATCTGCTGGCCTGTCAATTCGGGCCTGGCGGCGCTTCTGCCATAAGCCAACGCGTAATCTCCGTTGGCGGCTGGAGTGTAAGTATCTCTCTCTTTTGGTTGAGTTTCTACAGGGATATATTTTTATTTTTTGTAATAATTTTTTACTATTTCCAATATAGGGTTTTATGTAAGTAACCAGTAAGTGAACTTTGATAAGATTAGAGATCTAAATAATTGAGCATAGACGTCAATAATATTAATGATGAAATGGCGTGTCAGTAAAAAGTCAAGTTCAGGGCTAGAAACACGACACTTCACGTGAACTTCCAGGACGGAATATGTCGCCCATTCAGGTTTTGTTTTCTCTTGAAACAACACATTTAGACGCAAATATGGTTATTCGGCATTTAGTACATCAGCGAACGAGCCTGTTTAGAATAAATCTTTAACAGCAGACATCGTTTTCAGTCGAATAATACCCTCTATAATCGTCTGCTAAAGACTCTTAGTTACCTCCCCTTATTTTTGATGGCGCATGCTTGGTTTCTCAGATGGGACAGCAAGATTAGGCTTCTGACAACAGTTGCTAAGCAGATCAATTTATCAATGTTCAAATGTTCGTTTCAATTCGTCATTAAGTATACATCACTTGCCAAATCAAATAAGACTCATAGGATTATATGTTAGGTTTTTCAACAAAATTGGACCTTATTAAAGCTTCAGTCATTTAACATGTGTAATATATGCAATTGCCAAATCGTAGCGAGTTTTTAATTTTTCGTCAACTTGGGAACTTAAAATAATGATCTATTTTGTTACGTTTTACATCAAATTGCATTAAGTTATGCGTGCATACATATAACTGCAGTTTTTCATCCCATCTCCCTACGTTTATATCAATGTGTACTTGGTATGTATATGCCGTGAAATATTTAGCTTTTGTCACACGCTACTGCCGACAGAACTGGCAAATAACGCACGGCGCGTGCTGCTCTTCTGGCTGCCGCCGTCTGTCGTTTTCAACAAACCATGGCCTTCTGAGAATAGAGTCTTACTGGTTTTAGGGTAGGGATCATATCAAGCGGGAGTTAAAGCGACCAATGATTGATCATTTGACAATTTCAATGACGCTCATCGGACAACAATAGGGAAAACGGTAACAGTATCACCAACAGCAGCAACAAGAACAACAACAACAGCAGCAAAGCGATAACAACAACGACCTCTAGACCGATTGTTGTGTTCGTTATTATGTAGGCTATCTTAGCATCGTTGGCGACAGTGCCTGCAGAAGTTCTGTCTGCAAGAGATGCAGGCGTTCTCCCTCTCTTCTATCTCTCTCTCCCTCCCTCTCCCCGTCTCTCGGCTAGTGCACGTCTTTTTATTCGAGTTTACCCCTCATTCAACATTCAACGTCGACGGAATAGCTTTCGCATTGCCTCGTAAGACGGACGAGCCCGCAAATACAAATGTGCAACCGCGGGGGATTGAACCCGTACAGCCCCTATGTATCTCTTCCCAGTCTCAAAACACGCACACGAATCGACCCACCACGTCACCGGGCTCGACGCGAGTGCATGTCTAGATCTATTCATCTGTCTAGATATGTACTAGTTTCTGAGCGGCGTGCATGCCTTGGGTCAGCTTGCCAGCGTCCCATTGAACGGTGGTGATAGTAGATGCGTATGCATTAGCTTCTTCGTCCTCTCTAAGAAACGATTTACCCCCATCGCACCGTCATCGTCGCACAATCAATCAGCCTGTGCACCAATGTGTAGTCCGAATGGTTCGTTGCAGTGGCCTGCCTCCGTTCATGATTATTGAAACGCCGATTACGCCAGTTGTGTTCGTTGCATCGACGTCTAGACCACCGTGGGTTGGTTGGTGGCCAATGCAACGCGGGTTTACGTTCGCAAGCAGAAATCTTTCTTCCTCCCGGGGGTCGGGAGGGCAGGGGTGGGGGTTTGGGGGTTACCGCATTGATGGCCTGTGCACCACTTTGTTTGCTACCACGGCTGAACTAGCGTCAGCAGCGGCGGCAGCACGTCTGAGGTTGGTTACGTGCGGCCTGACGTTCGGCGGCAGCCGAAGTCTTTCAGTCTTTCTCGTCTTGATCTTCATCTTGATCGCCATCAGTTTCGTCGTCGTCCTCGTCGTCTTTGTCTTTTTTTTCTTGTTTCTGTTACTTCTGTTCTTCGTGCAACTGGTGGCGTCGTCAGTGGAGACGACGCCTGGCAGCACAGCACACGAACAGGAAGAAGAAAAAAGAAAGAAATAAACAGACAGACAGACAGAGAGGAGAACGAGACGAGATGAGCATCATAAGGTCAATGACCTCTTCGTTCTCATTCTTCTCCTCCTCGTCGTCGTCATCGACAACTTCGCGCTACCCCATCACCCCACCTCATCGCCCACCCCCACAAGCGTCCTCCTTTGATAGCCAGATGAGCAGCCACTCTGCGCGCCTACACCGTCGTTCCGGCCTGCGGGCCGTTTTACTTGACATTCTGATCAAGCAGTCCATATATATATATATATATACTTTTAGCCATGTTCAGCTCCAGCTTGTGACACATAATAAATCGTTGTGCGTGGTGCGCGCTGGCTCTGAATTACTTACTCACTTGCTCAGCAGCGGCCCGAATGGCCCGAGCATGGCTGTGCATTCGTGTGAGTGATTCTGTTCGGTGTCTCTATGTTTCTTAATGTGTCTGGGTGCGCGTCTCTGTGTATGAGTGAGCGTCGACCTATCTATCTATGTATCTATCCGGCTATCTGTGAATGTGCCCCTGTGCGCCATTGAGGCGTCGAGCACTTCAATACGACTCGCTTGTGGTGGTGGTGGTGCGCTACAGCGGTAGTAAGGCAGTCATCGCTATAAGGAAGACATGGTTGGGACACGGGGGCGAGAGAGAGAAAGAGCACAAGCCCGATAAGTCTCTTGAAAGACGTAAACGGATGCTGGTTCAGACACGCAAATGTGATTCTATTTCTCAGATCACATTTTTGTCATCTGCTGGGCAAAACGAAAACAAGAAGACGGCCGGCAAAATGTGCCGAACTTGCCGCATAGCGTCTAGTTGTTGTTAGTGCTGGTTCTATGAGAGAGGGAGAGACGTCTCTGGACTAATAAAACGCATAGCTTTAGTTGGATGCGAGCAACTAAATGACCCATCACCTTACTTTGATGACGGCTCCATGACGACAACCGGCTCCGAATCGCTGCATCGGAAGAGAACATTATGTAGCTAGCTGTTGTTGTTGTTGTTGTTGTTGCTGTGGTTCTGCAAACCTTGGCGGACATTGCACAGCGAGGTGGCCGGGGCCAGGTAAAATGACCGGAATGATATTAAACCGCTATTCATTACAAATAATTGCTTATCCTCCCAATTGTTACTGGCAAGAAAAATTTATAATAATAAAAAACTAAATCAATAATAAGAATAATACTACTGCAGTAAATGGTTAAGTATTTTTCTTGCAAACATTTAAAAAGAGACTAAATAAAAAAACTTTTATATTCTACTCTACATCTAAAAAAAGTCATGGGCTCGGGCTCGACACGACGCACAGTAGGCGTAAAGATCGAGGACTTAATTCTTGTGCGACCTTATAATAACCTCCAAAAAAGTTAATCTAGATTTTTAAAGGTAGATTCCTAAAAAACAAATATCAAATATTATACACGCGGCGGACATGCAGGTTTTTTGAAGCGAAAAAGGCGACCGCTTTTTTCGCTAGCAGAGCTACAAAAAAGTAGTCAGACATGTAGCATCCTGAAATCGATTACGTGTTGAGTGTGCAAATAGACATCGATTACTGCGTGAGAAAGAAAACTGTGGCTTGAGTTTCAGACTAGTATAGTAGAGGGAAAACTGTTTTCTAAACAGAAAATCAATTCATATTGTATGCAATAACAACATTATAGATATATCCTATGGAAAATCTTTAAAGTTTGCAAATTTAGTAGTAGCGCAATTTCAGAGGACCGAGTAGAACTACACCGCGCGAGCACCTCCCGCCTCGTCATACCAAGAAGAACCAAACGTGTAGGACAAAGCTAGCAAAGTATATATTAGGCGAAGTCCTAGACATTGATTTACAAGGAAACATCTAAAGAAAAACAAGCCTCTCCCTAAAGCGAGTGTCGTCGGGATCAGTTGGGATAATGGACCTAGCCCCCGCCTGCTTTAGTCCCGTATGATTTTTTTGCTTGGTCTCTGGTTTAAGGAGCTACACGATTATGAGAGTTAGAAACGAAAAGCGAAATAACAGAAGTAGATCATGTCATCAGAGGCGCGCTGAATCCCGGTCCCCTAGAAGAATGCTCCAATCAACATGTGCGGGGTAAATACGTATCCTGAAAATCGGCCAAGAAAATTCTAGAAGCCCTCGAACAACCAACAGACAGTGCCGTATTTTTAGCCGCACAAGATCCCTTTAAGACTGGCTCAAAGGCGTGTCCATGCAGGATCCTAAATCGCATCATGCGCATGGGGTGCGCGCTGAGATGCTCCGGCCTGCGAGCCGTTTGTGTACAAAGTGTGTGGAAAGGCTGTCGATTCATCTGGAGTACACCCATCAAGCTGTCACCGGCGAAGGCCTGACAGAATAACTATCGCAATATGGACGTATATGAAATTTTTAGTATGGAACGTGACGGCTTCACAGCTCAGTCGAGTTAGAAGGTGTACCGGAAAATGCGGAACCCGTGAAAACTAGTAAATATTCTAAACTAGCTAAGATATGCATTTTCGTAGCTATTTTAATGGAGACCCTGGCATCCTTATGTAAGGGAACTAACCTGTTTCTCAAAGATTTGTCCAAAGAGCATACAAAATATCACAGGAGGTCGACACGAGGCACAGTTGCTGAGACAGATGATATCGTTACCTGTCTATAGGGGGAACGCAGCTTTCATGATAGGCGCCATGGCTTGACCTACTAAACGGTGAATTGTCTAGTAACCGTTCGTGTCTCATAGTTGCCTTAATTGAGAAGGAAATTTGTTATCTTCTCCCGAGAACCATCTTAGTGGAAATACATACAGCCTGTCGCAAAACTTTAGGCTGCAGCCTCTACCGCAATCTGTCAAAAGACATTCCGTCGCTCACCTCTACGGCGTACAAACACAACTTTAAGATACAACGTTTCATTATTATAATAATCGATATTTTCTCGGCGGTTCACGTAACATTCACGAAACACGAGGTATGAACCGGCGGACTACAGATTCGACAGTACAGCAGACCTGTATTTTATGGCACTTACAATTGATATAAGCTAAACGGAGTTCCGTAATTTCTTCTTTCAACCTTGTGAAGTCTTTCAGTAGCCACTTTGAACCGGTATCTGTACGGCCGAGTGCTGTCAAAGCAACGTGTTCAAAGTACTGCCGTTTTGGAGCACAAAGTATCTACATTGTTCCCCTACTTCAGTCTGTTCTACTCCTGGTTCGATAAAACTACAAGTATGATTGGTAATGGGGATACTGTCGTAGATGTCACCGTCACATTCTAGGTTTGACACTTTCCACGGGACCACAGGGAAAAAAGCAAAGCTTACCAGGCCCTGCCGCAACAACACTGGAGGCTCTTTGGTTTGATCTGAATTGTACTATCGCGAGTCAGGAAGTCAGCCGCGAGCATTTCAGGGCTGATCTAGAGTCGGTCCTAGGTTTTTTCGCGCCCATGCAAGTCCTCCGAATGTTTATAGTTTTACCAACCTTGCATCCGGTAGTAGCAACGCCCGACGACACGGCATTAGAATTGCTTAATCTCTTTTAAACGACTGTACCTGCACAAGGGAATAATGTTCTGAGACTCACCTATTATCAGTCTTATCAGAGGACTCCTTGGAGATCGATTAAACGTCGAGGAACCCGATTTATATTAAAACGGAGAGTTGGTTCTTGAAAGCGGCGACGAAGAAAATTAGTCCACTGAAAGGGACTACAATGAGTCTAGACAGGGGTGGAATTTCGGCTGAGGATATGCTAGGACGAGAGTCGCCGTCAAGCATTAAGTCAAAGTATAGAACAATAAGGAGAAAGGTTTCAAGCCAATCAAGCGCGACAAGCAATACTGCACAGCGTCAATCTTTAGCGGCCACGTTTCGTTTATACCGCCTTACTGTTGCCCCGATGACAGCAAACGAAGTAGACATCCAACCAAGACGTGATTTTAAAAAACTAACAAACGTCAAGTACTTGACGCCTGAAAGAAAAACTGCATCTCTCCCTCTCACAATCACCTGTTATGTTAACTGATAGACTTCAGTCGTGTGTAGCGTAGGATGGAATTTCTACGAATTCTGTCAAATGTTTACGCGTAACGGGAGCAATCCTGAGCCAACTCCTATCGTGATATTGTGCCATAACTGGTGCTTAGTTTCGTGTACACTTAACTTGTGCAGACAGATCTTGCCAAAAGATGCGCGTTCCGTATCTGTCGGGTTTTCAGCAATAGTTGTTTTCGCCTCGAGGTCGATGATATTGTCAGACGCGGAATAACCAAGCTAAAACATTTAACAGGAGAGTACTAATGATGCGCCAAACTAACCCAAGAACTTAATAAGTAACTCGAAAGCATAATAATTAAGCATTTGATCAGAAAATGTCTCTTGTCTCATTCCATCATATATATAGGGTACCGGGAAATGTTTCCAAACGCGATATAGGGAATTGTAGAGCTCGTTAAAGCAAGTATTCTTCAAATGAAACATGGCGTCTGAGAAGTCTTGTCTCGGGGTGAGAGACATGAATGGTGTTGTTACCCGACATAGGAGCTCAAAATATGTAATTGCGAGACAACCAGAAGATGCGACATGATGGTTTAGAAGAGAATTCACAAAAAGTGATCTTTAGTAGCCTTCACGCCCAATATCTCAAAGTCATAACCTTACGTCCACTCACAGTGCCCAAAACTAACACATTCGGGATGATTTTGAGGTATTGGGCAAAAGCTAATAAAAGAACTTCATTTTTTGCGAATTCTCTTCTAAACGACCATGTCGCATCTTCTACTTTGGGTTTATAACAAAAGGCGGTCTTGCACTTTATATGGGAAAAGGCACAGAGTACACTCGTAAAGTGGAACCAGGTAGCGTCTGACTCTTTGTAAGTGTCAGCCTACAGTTGGGTCGTTATGAATAAACAAGGCTTTTGAAGATCCTCTGAATGAACATTTTCTTTCTAATAGTGTCATACTACATGCTTACTACTCTATAGCTATTTAAAATATTAATTCGTTTATTAGGAAGATACCGTAAGGAGAATTATCGTTGTATTAATGCCAACAAGGCAGAAGTTCATAGCTGGTGGACCCTTTCGGGAAGCCGATAAGCTGTTTAGTAACAGAATTCCCGTAGAGTTTGTTTGCCATTCCACGTACTTAGCGGGTGGTACTCTTCAGCGGCATTTTACTCCGCATATCGCAAAGATAATTTTTCAAAGTACCACAGCGATGTCGTCGACTGTTATCTACTCAAGGACGAAGTTGAACAAAGTCAAGGCCTCGTTTCTAAAAGGTATCTTGCGCCTGGTAATAAGTGTACCGCATATTCTCTAGCTTACAGTCTAGCTAACACGGCGCCATTTTTCGATGAACTATTTGGTCGATACCGTCTCCAAGGCACGTTTTAGACGAACTATAACGAGAAGGAGAGACGTGCCATCTAGAAGATTCCACAAAACTCCTGCAATGCAGTATAGTGGCTCAACGGAATATCTAAGAAAGCAGCGACATATATATGTATATATATATATATATATATATATATATATATATAGGGTGTGACTGAAAGATTTTTAGAGCGATGCATGGAATTGTAGAGCTCGTTAAAGCAAATATTTTTTCCAATGGAACATGGTCTCTGAGAAGTCTTGTTTCGGAGTGAGAGTGAAATGACTACAATTTATGACACTGCCGTTTTTGCCCGACATAGGAGCACAAAATGTGCTTTTGCGAGACAACCAGTCCTCCTATACAGAAACTAAACACACCGCCGTGTTCGAAAATTCTGCTTCTTTCGAAGAACTCATAAGGCCGGTCAGAAGATGCTACATGGTCGCTTAGAAGAGAATTCGCCAAAATGAAGTTATTTTATTAACCTTCACGCCCAATACCTCAAATTCATTACCTTACGACCACTTACAGCGCTCTAACCTAACATATTCAGGCAAATGCGCATTTCGTGACGATCATTTTGGTACCAAACTTATGGCAATGCGAGCTGTGGTTGCGGAGTAATTAATTTGGTGGGATGTCCAGATTAAGTGCATGTAAAATGACGCGCTGCGGCTGTCGCGCGACACGTCGGCGGTAGTGAACGTCGCCACACAGTCATTTTACATGCACTTAATCTGGACATCCCACCAAAAAATCGTAATTACTCCGCAACCACAGCTCGCATTGCCATAAGCATTTGCGAATATGTTAGTTTAGAGCGCAGTAAGTAGCCGTAAGGTAATGATTTTGAGGTATTGGGCGTGAAGGTTATAAAATAACTTCATTTTGGCGAATTCTGACCGGCCTTATGAGTTCTTCGAAAGAAGCAGAATCACGAACACGGCGGTGTGTTTAGTTTCTGTATAGGAGGACTGGTTGTCTCGCAACAGCACATTCTACGCTCCTATGTCGGGCAAAAACACCAATGTCACAAATTGTAGTAATTTAACTCTCATTCCGAAACAGGGCCTCTTAGAGACCATGTTCCATTGGAAAAAATATTTGCTTTAACGAGCTCTACAATTCCATGAATCGCTCTAAAAATATTTCAGTCACACCCTATATATATATATATATATATATATATATATATATATATATATATATATATATATATATATATATATATATATATAATAATTCCCTTCAATGGTCGGTACTGGCGCAGCCCGCCCTGGGCATGCGGTTGTCTTAGCGGAAACAGCCAAGTGCAGGAAGTACTCAAGCCTGGACTATCCCCACTTGTTCTCACCTCTAGCTTTTGAGACGTTAGGGGGACCAGGGTTGCTTACCAAAAAATTACTCAGAGACGTCGGGAGAAGATTGGTTGTTGCTACAGGAGACAAAAGAGCGGGGGAGTACTTACTGCAGCGCTTGTCGTTAGACGTTCAGAGGGGGAACGCCGCGTCGGTGAGAGGAACTTTGGCCAGGTGGACCAGCCCCATCTTGGACCTAGAGCATTGAGTCGTTAGTTTTCAGTGCGTTATGTGACACATTGTGATAACAGACAACATGGACAAATAAATTTGCCGGCGGGCTATGTCGGTCTATATATATATATATATATCTCCACGAATTCTGTTCTCTTGCGTTTGAAACCTTGGGTGCTCCTGGCTTTCGGATAGGCAGCTGATCCGCAACTTCGGCATCTTGTCATTCGGTAATAGCAGGTCTTCGTCCTTTCTTAAACAACGTTGGGATCTTGACATACAACGTAGAAACGCTGCCTCCATCTGAGCCACACTTCTGAAGTGGTCTCGGCCTGGTCTAAATGAAACGGACACGTGACAATCACAGTACACGCCCGCTAGGCACATTGGCTTTGCTAATCCTTCGTGGTATGTGTAACATATTCACAATTTATTATACGGAAAATAAATATCATATATGTAGTTTACGGGTTTCACAACAAGCTACGTAAGATCTTTCTGGTTATCCACATCCTCCAAAATGCAAACGATAGACAAATAGCAAACATAGACAAGAGTACTACTTTACACCATTCCAAATCTTGACTTCCGACTTCTTCTCCAAGTCTGCGAAAGCTGTCTGTGTGTTTAAGGTTGAGGTGGCAAAAAAGTTCAAAGATTGTTTTGCTTTGATGAAACCATACAGCTTGATCTTGGAACAAATTCTCAACAAATTGTAAACTACATGTATCCATGTAAGTAAGCTCCAAAAGGTTTCACATCAAAACTTGCCAAACATCTCTACATTAGAGAAAGTATAAAATATCAAGGTATCAAAGCAACTCAGGCAGTGCTTTGAGTTATGATTTCGAGTAGGAGGCTTATGTTTCCCTTTTGTTCACTAGGGAAGTACTATACCAGGCAAACGGACATTCATTTGTGACGTGTACTTTTTTTACAGAACTTTGTGCACGTGTACTTTTTTTACAGAACAATATATAGAAATTTAACCCTGTGTCGATAGTCCTGTAATGGTCACGCAGAAGTAAGTATGATCATGTACCTTCACCGTTAAGAGTTAATACATTGTATGAAATCATCGCCACAAAATTTGTCCAATTCTCTTTACTTCACTCAAATGGATAGTAATATACAATGCGTGCATAAGTTGTCCTCATAATTCTTAATCCTCTTCACTCATCCGGCTGGAGAAGTAGTGCAGCGACTTATGTTCCAGTGCTGCGCATCCCACTGCGTGCCACTCGGCACACCTCTGCAGGCAGAACCGACGGTGTGCAATTTGTGCTCCTCGTAAAATAAGTTAGAAAAGAATAATCGTAATGAGTGAAGTGACGAACTTCCAACAGAAAAAAAAGATTTCGGATTATTTGTTAATTAGTGCTAGATGAAGAAAGCGATAACTAGAGAATAACAACGTCCTAGTGTATATCTGTGACTGTACATGTTGCTATAGAAGGTCAATAAAAACTGCGGCTGAGACTTTAAAACTCCCGGGTCCTTGAAAATCAGACCAACGTTCATATGGCGTTAGGTTTATGGCACGGAGACCTTTAATGGAAGTATTGAAAGGCAATTGCCCAGTCATTTTATTAACGCATGCGCCCTCACACGTTACAGTTGTACGTGATAGAGGAAATTAAGGAGTCTTAGGAATTTACAGAGTATTTTAAACTACGCCTATGTTTGAAGTCCTCAAACACCTTATGCGTGCGTACAAAGTTACCTCAGCCGAATTCACTTTAAAGTTTTTTATTACAAACAATGAAGGGTCGATCCTGGCGCAGAAATATGTAGGAGAAAGTATTGTTTACAACATTTGTGGGTGCGATACATCCGGCGCTAATCGATGGCCCGTCTTCAAGATTACTATTCACACTTTCAAACGACAAACTTTCATCTTTTGATGCAACACTACATTCAATCGTCCGGTTGTCATCATTCCTACAGATATTCATCACAGTGAATGGGACAGCCACAGAACCGCTCGAGATGCTACGGCGCTTGCTGACTATTCGAAGGAACTGCTTCGAACGTTTTCCAGCATCGCGATATTACTGGTGAAATCGAGTGACGATCGCAGAGATGTCTCGTGTCTCGTATGAATGCATGAACTGTCTCATGCCTCGCATAAATACACGAACACGTGAGTCTCATAGTTGCAATAGTTATGGTAACAACGAATATCAGCGAGCAACCCATGGAAACAGCACTCGGACATGCATTGAAATGATAAAGAAGGCAGGCCACGCCACATTGGTTGCAATGGCAGCTGTCGTCCAGTTTTCTACATTTGTGACACGACCATTTTTTTGGTAAAAAGGCCCACATAAAAGAGCAACATTTGCAAATTAACCCGGAAAAGTTTTAAACCCTACAATAGCATAGCAGGACATTGAGCGTGAAGAATCTCATATATCAAAATCCAGACAAATCTCTTTTCTGATTCTCTGAAGTACTTAGAGTAGAAGATGTAGAATGGAATGCCTGGGATGTACACGCACACCGGAAACAGTTCGATCTTGGTTGGTCGAAAAGTCCGAATTTTATTTAGTCCTTTTCGCCAAGGAAAATCAATTTAAGCCTACTTTTTTTTAGAAAATGCCATTCTAAATTTGAACAGAAACTTTTAACGGATGAAAATAATGAATACGCGGTGAGGAATTGTCTATGTCAGAAGGACAAACACCTTCTACGGGTACTTGTCTCCAGCGCGTAATAACCTTTGCATGAGGTGGCAGTTGTTTCCTTAGAATGCAATGATTTTATGTGCTTCAAAAAACGATTGCGCTAATATATATATATATATATATATATATATATATATATACAGGTAGTTCTACAAGTTCTTAAAATGAAAACCAAGAATTTTCCAAATCTTGTTTTTAATTTTTTCTTATTCGATATACTCCCCGAGAAGCTCAATACACTTTTCCCACCGAGATTTCAGAGCATTTATACCTCTTGAGTAGAATTCCGCGTCTTTAGACTGAAAATAGGCATTGACAGCAGCCTTAACCTCTTCATTGCTGGAAAAACGCTTTCCACCGAGACTATACTTCAAATTTCCGAAGAGGAAATAATCAGAGGGGGCCAGGTCTAGAGAATAGGAAGGTTGTTCAATAAGTTCGAACCTCAGTTGGGCCAGTTTTGCCGTTGCTTGCCGCGACTTGTGTGCGGGAGCATTGTCCTGGTGAAACAGGACAACCTTCTTCTGTAAAGCGGGCCGTTTCACGATGAGTTCTTGCTTCAGGCAGTCCAACAGTCTCGCATAATATTCTCCCGTGATCGTTTTACCGCTCTCAAGGTAGTCGACCAGACTTATTCCACGTTGGTCCCAAAAAACCGTAGCCATCATCTTTCCGGCCGATGCCGTTGTCCGCACCCTCTTCGGAGGTTCTTCACCAGGTGCACACCATTGGCGAGATGCTTCTTGGGTCTCGGGAGTGTAGTGATGGACCCAGCTTTCATCGACGGTCACGAATCTGCGCCAAAAATCCGACGGATTTTTCGACATCTTGGCTAAATTTCGCTGTGAAGCGGAAACACGCGCGTCTGTTTGGCCTTGGTTGAGCAAATGCGGCACTCATTTTGCTCTGAGTTTTTTCATCTTCAAGTTCTCGTGCAGGATGAAATGCACACTACCCAAACTGATCCCCAAGGCCTCCGATATCTCCCTAATGTTCACTCGCTTATCTGCGGCAACGATTTTCCGCACTTTTTCCACGTTTTCCTCATCAGTTGCCGTTTTGGGGCTTCCTGAACGTAGTTCATCCTCGGTGCTCCTGCGACCTCTTTTTAACTCATTAATCCAGTTGGAAACAGTGGCAAAACTATGGCGCAGAGTCACCGTACACCTCGTCTAACTCAGTTTTCACTTGGGTCGCATTCCAACTTTTGAAATAAAAACGCTTGATAACCACTCGAAACTCTTTTTTCTCAATTTTTCAAAATCACGCCGATACGTTGCACGGGAAAAGCGATCAAACGAAATCGCAACGGCCAATCACCATAATATTTTGACTGCTAGCAATCGAAAAGTTGCCGTTTCCAATAGCGGTGAAAGCGCGAAAAAATTCGAATTCTGAAAAGCTCATTTTAAGAACTTGTAGAACTACCTGTATATATATATATATATATATATATATATATTATACAATTGAGATTCACTGATAACGTGCATCATGCACAAAGTGCGTCGTTGTTTAAGTCAAGATAGTAGTGGGACTTACAAACCCACTAAAGCATATATACGTGCATCATGCATTTTACCAGTTAATTAAAAAAAAAAATATATATATATATATATATATATATATGATAGAGAGTCTGGCAGTGTCTCTCAAAACATTGCGATGTCCCTCCCTATCGTGGTCCACCAATGGGCCAAACGCATCTGCAACCAGCCGTGCTCCCGCCACAGAGAGTGCTCGGCGTGTCCATGGCAACGTCGAATGTTTTCATGAAGCGAATATAAACGCGATGCCGCGATGGCCGATGTTCTCGTCCATCGCGCTGAAGTCGCCTCTGTTCGAGTGGTGGCCTTTGACAGTAAGTTGACTGGACGGATTTTGGTCTAACTTTAAACATAGCTGATTAGTAAACACTGAAGCCTACGTCCGTCTAGTAAATCTATATTTCTGAATGTAGATATGATTTTAATTAACTCTCTATTGTTGCTTCTACTGCTGCTGCTGCTGCCGTTTGCCTCTAACAAGAGGAGGTAGAGCAACCAAAGATCAAGCTTTCCGATTAGATCATAGTGTAAGTGGTAAATGGCCCAAATCGTTCCTCGAATATTTCGGTGACACCCAATCTGGTGATCTAGCGGTGGTAGATGTATTAGCAGCATCGTCTTAACTGCTATTGTTGATGTTGTGGCTGTTATTGTGATGATGAAGTGGTTGTTGTTGGAGTTGTGGTTGTGTGTATGACTTATGTTGAGCTGAGATGAATAATATCTTTATTAATGCTGATGTTGTTACAATTAGCGCGGTCGGTTTGTTGTGTTTTTACTGCTGCTGCTGCTGCCGCTGTTGTTGCTATAATTGCAACTAGCGCGGTTTGTCCGGGTTGTTGTTGCTATTATAAGGCAAAGTATTTTTGTTGTTTTTATTGTTGTTGTTGTCGTCGTCGATTTGCGGACTGTCCCAACGTAGTGTTGCCTGCAGGTGGGCAATAGGCACAGCATTTCTTATCATCGTGTATGTCTCTGTGCGCATGGGCATCTGTGTGTTGAGCTTCAAACGTATCTAGCAAGCAAAACAAGCGTTGCTCGTCGATGTGGTGGCAAAGTGTGTGTTTTCGAAGATGCTAAAATCGGCGGTCGGTGACAACTTGCCGATGCAATTATATGTCCAAGGAACGGAACAAGAAGAGAAGGGGATGTTTTTTGTTGACCCTTTCTTGGTCGTTGTTGTTGTTGTTGTCGTCGACTTCGTCGTGGTCGTAGTCTTGAACATGAGAACATGTTAAATGTGTGGCCACTAGTCGATGAAATACTAGTGCAACATCGCCAAATAATAGTGCAACATCGCCAACAATACCACCACCATCATCAATCAGAGATCGACTTGTAGAGTATTGTTGTTGTTTCTTTTGATGCACAAGGAACAATATTGACTATGCACCGCTTCCAACTGGATTACTATCGTATTTTCGTAACTATTATCTGATGTTTATCATGAACACTAAACTGCGAGCATGATGAGGATGATGATTCATATTAATACTACTTTTTACATGACTATTATTGCAATTGAGTTTCACAACAACAACGGCAACAACAAATATGATTGCTGTTGTTTTAAATCTCATTGTGGTTGTTGTTGCTGTGGACGTCGTCGTCGTCGTGGTTGTTGTTGGTAGGGTTGCCGTCGCCGACGTTGTTATGTGATTCTTTTCGCTGATGATCGGGCATTATTGTGTGAAGCGCAGTGTTAGCAGTACTAGCGGTCCGGCATTTGTGCTGCAGCACTTCGCTGGCACTTCGACTTCTACGCGTGCTGCTGCTGATGCTGTTAATCCTACTCGTAACGTGTGTCTTACGTTCATCGTGCACGAGATGAGTATGCACGATGTTGTCTTGTATGATGACATCATTACGCAAGTCAACTTCCTCTTTCTTCCCCTACTCTTACCGTCATCGTCACCATCATCATCAACATCACATCACAAATCAGCATCATCACCATCAATGTCATCATCGTCATCGTCAGCTGTTGTTTATGACGTTGATGATGGCCCATTCGGGCGCCTATTGAGCGCTGGTTGTGACTGGCTGTATAGCGGCGTGCCCGAGCTGCTGCTGCTGGGCGACTTTGTCCATGTATTCCGGTCGTTGCTGAGATGATGCCGTTGTCGTGCCGGCCGCTGTCATCTGGGGCTCTGTGGATCTGTGTGTGTGTCAACCGCCGTTGCTGGGTGTGTTAATTGTCGAAGAGAAGGAATAGGAGAAGGGGAAAAGGTGCACGGGAGAAGAGGAGAGAAGGGAGATGAGAGAAGGAAGAGGAAAAGGCAAGGGCGAGGAGGTCGACACGGATCGGGGAGAAGAAAAACAAGTTGAGAACGACAAGTCCATACGGTAGGATTCCTGCCGCCGCCGCCGCTGTTGTTGCGGTTGCTGACGGCAGCACGACCATTTGCTGCAGCTGTTGTTGCTGATGCTCTGACTTTACGTAGCGGCCACGGTCGCTGCTGCTGCTGCTGCTGCGACCGCTGGTTCTGTCGTCATTTTGAGAGGGTAGAGACGGGGGGAGGAGGAAGAGAGAGGGGACGCGGAAAGGAGAAGCCGATCACGACGGCAACGACAATGACGATGATGATAACGACGACGACGATGATGATGATGATGACGATGACAGCAACAACAACACAACAACGGCAACAACAGCAGCAATAACGGTGGGATCCAGCAAGGCGAGTCATCGTCGTCGTCGTCCCTCGTAGTACTCGTCGTAGAAGCAGGCAGCAAATGTAGAACGACGTGCCGCCTGTTGTTGTTGTTGTTGTTGCCGCCGCCGCAGCCGCTGCTGTTGCTGCCGCTGCTGCCGCCACTGCGGACGACAACAACGAAGGATACGGGACGTCGTCAGTGCAACTAACGTCGCGCCGCTCCGTACGGCAAGACGAACGACGGACAGGTGAGCAGTGAACGCTGGCGCTGTCAGACGGCGCGTCGTCGTTGCTCGTACAACCTGTAGCCTGTAGTTGATAGTGGACCGGTGGTCGTGCTGAGGTCGTCGACGACGACGACGACGACAACGAAGACAGGTGAAGACCTTCGCAACGACATCGAAGACAAGCGAAGACCATCGCAACGACAAACAACGACGACACGCGAAGACCATTGCAGCGACATACAACGAAGACAAGCGAAGACCATTGCAACGACAGACAACGAAACAAGCGAAGACCATCGCCACGACGTCCATCGGAACAGAAGGAAGACCATTGCAACGACATTGGGGCTGCTCTGCGCGTTTCGTTGTGCTGTTGTCGTTTTTGTCGTTCTTGTTGTTGCTGTTGCTGTTGTTGGTTGGATGGTTGAGGAGGACCAGCAGCTGGATGTCTGAGGACTCTCTCGCGCGCGCCCTCTCTCTTCGAGGACTTGTGGACTTGTTTGCTCGTTGCTGAGATGACGTTTTCGACGTTCGTCGCTGAAAAGTGCTGATGAAGAACCAAGAGCGCGGCATACAGCAGGGATAACTCGGCACCATCTGATGTTGCTGGTGGGCAACCGCCACGATCGACCAAACGACGTGGTCGTAGTTTACTCAGCTATGGATAATGAAAGAGCAGAAGCAACAACAACAACGACACATGCGGCAGCAGAAGCACCAGGAGCGGCCACAAAAACAAGGTAAACAAGTGGCGGAAATCAAAAGCCAAGGGCGCTGGTGGTGGTGGTGGTGGCGGTAGTGGTAACTTAAAGGTGATAGAAAGTTACCGAACGAGAAACAGAGAGGAATAGTGATTGGTCAGTGATAGCATCAGCAACAACAAGGACACTTACAATAACAACAACGACCATTACCAAACGATTAACAATAACAACCAGAAGAAAAACAACAACGTCATCTACAGCAACAAATTGTCGCCACGCAAAGTGGGCCAAAACTTCATCGCGACGAGTTGCGCACCCGGATGCTGCTGATACAGCAGTTCCAACAGCCTGCAGCTTCGATCTTATTCCTCGTCTTCCGCTCGCTTCTTCGGTGCTGCTTCTTAGTGCCGCTGTGCGACTTCTAGCTGATCTGGCGGCGGCTGCTGCTGCTGTTGCTTTTGTTGTACATATTTGTAACAGCGGTCTCTAGGCAGCCGAAGCAGCCGTTTTGACCGTTTGGTGTGCATTTATGTGCGCGACCGTTTGTGCGTTGTTGCTGTTGACCTCTGTGCGGTGTTCGGCGGTGAAGTGTTCGTGTGATCTCTGTGCGCTCGTTTCGTTTCGTTGTGGTTAGCGGGTGGCTGACGAAGTCCTTCTCATCGACATAGTTTTCGCTGTATTAGGCAGCAGCAGCAGAGGTAACAGTAGCAGCAGAGGTATAGTTCGTCGAGGTGTAGCTGCACAAACAACTGTTGAACTTTGCCATTGATACACCGGCACCACACACTGGACGTTTTTCTACAGCGCGCGTTCGCGTTGAACGTTGAACGAACTGTGTCGGGCGGGCCGATACGGGACACCAGGCGACGGCGCACGTCTCTGTCGGAAGGTGGAGTCGCGCCGTGGTGCCCAACGGTCGATCGGGCAGCGCGTTTAGAAATTTCGCTCCTATAACGGCTACTGCTGCTGCTGCTGCAGTTGGTACTGCTTCAGAGTTGCCGTGACCATGGCCTGCTTCTAGAAGAAGAAGGGAAGAGGTGGGCTAATACGTTTGTTGTTGTTGTTCACGTGGCTGTTGTTACGTTACGGTTACTGTTGATTGTTTGTTGTTATTGACTAGACTAACGGCGGACATACGCGTTTCCAAGCGGCTGCATACTTTCGGCTGGATTCGTGGTGGAGCGGACCAGCCGCCAGCCGTGGCAACTTGGCAGTTTACTTAGCGAACTGTCGCCAAATAACAACTACAGCAGCAACAGCAGCAGCAGTAACAGCAACAACGGTGTCGGCGTTGCTGCCTGGCTCAACGAAGACATGTCAACTTCTTATCAGGTCTCGCTGCCTTAACGGACAGCCGTCAGCCGCAGTTCTTGTTGCTTTCCGAGCAGCAAAGATATCGCTCTTAGCAGCAGAGAAACTGAGTCCACCACCATGCAACTGTAACGCCAGCAGCGACAGCAATAACAATAATAATAATAGCTCTTTTGCTAGTAATAGTCGTGGTACTAGTAGTAGTAGTAGTAGTAGTAGTAAACATTCTTGTTGTTATAGTGGTTAAAGCTAACCACTCCACCACTGTGTGTGCCACCTGTGCTGGCAGCCTGTCAACCGAACTGACGTAAAGTCACGCCGGTTAATTGGTTGGTTGCTCTTTAATCATTGTTTACTGATGTACTTGTGCGTGTCTGTGGTGTCTGTGCATCTCTGTGTAGTTACCAAGAGTCGAGAAGTGTAGAGAAGTGTTGGCCGGTGTGTATGAATAATAAGGCGCCGAACCAGCGATCCATTCATTGATGAGTGAGCAGCCTTGTGTTTGGATATGCCGTCGATACGCGGCCGAGGCAATGACAGAGATTCGACGGAGAGGATTTTGGGACGGAGGGCTGATTGATTACGCGAGACACATGCCACATGCATATCTATCGGTTTGTAACCAACCTGGATGTGTAGTTGAGTAGAGGCGATCGTCGCCGAGTCCGTACCTGCACTAACGTGATTTTACAAGCAGCCACCTGTTGGATTACCAAGGAGGTAGGTGGTGGTGGTGGTGCATGGTGATCGGTTGATTCCTCGCGCGCGAACCATACTCCTCAAGGCGGTGTCACTTGCCTGTCAGGCACCGGCCGCTCAACATGGCCGATGCGGCCAACAATACGACAGAACGGTACGTGAGGAAACGAGGAAATATGGCTGCGGCTGACGCCGGCCAACAACTCGAACCTCATCAAACGCGCCGTTGTCGCTATCAGTGTCATGGCGATCATCACTGGGCTCGTGGAACGAACAGGAACGAAAACACCTACCCGTTGTTATCGTTGTCGTCGTCGCCGCCGAAGAGCGGATTGGAGTTGTTCGGCAGCGAGAGCTCTGAGCGTGGAAAAGGGTTGACATCGTGTTGGGAACCTGTTGTTGGGACTGCGACGATGGCTGGTAGCGGTGACACAACGCCTTCGGCTAGCCTTGTAAGAACTCAGCGACACGTTTCTGCTGCAACGACTAGGAGTCGAGAATCGGCTAACGTTGACCGATTTTCGAGAAACGGTGCTGGTGCTGGTGGTGGTGGTGGCGGCGGTGGTGGTGGTGGTGAAATACGCAGTGGAATCTGTGGCCGTAAAGACGGTAGTGATCCCGACACCGAAAAGACGTGCTCGTCGGTCAAATCTGGTGGTTTGCTAGATGGATGTGCCCGGGTCCAACCATTGGTGACAGCCGACAATGCGTCTGTCGACGCGAAGCTGAACTCCGGCAGAACTGAACAGGTGGTTCTCGAGGGCGTCGCCGACCTTGCCAAAATGGAACGAAGTCCCAGCAGACAACGGTTACAGCTGCAACCGCTGCAAATACATTGTCATAATCGACAGGCGATTCGAGCGCGATCTCTGCCGAGGTTCGATGCCGATACGACGACGACGACAACGACAACACCATCAAAAACAACCCCGAACACAGTGAAGACCATTTCGAAGTTTAGGAAGACAACGATTATGATGGCGGCAGCCCTCATGGTGATGACCATGGTGATGGGCATGGGGCCGGGCATTGTCTGTAGCGCGTTGGAGGTGCGCAACCGTACTATGGAATACCCTAAATCGGACACGGAATACCGGATTCAGGACGACGTCATCGTCGGCCAGGGAGGAATTGTGATTGTTCGACCGGGAGTGAATCTCTACTTCGAAGCGGGCGTCGGCATCATCGTCCAGGAGGGTGGAGTCCTCATGGCAAATGTAAGTCGCCTTCTATACTTTCAGGGTGTTCGGAGGTGCTACTGCCACTGTTCGTTGTTAATCCTTTCGTACTTTGGCCCAAGTGCTGGACAGCTGAGGACAATTGTGTAGATCACGTAATCATCTTCGCTTGGCTCGCAAATGATACACTGGGTACCCGGAGTAGGTGCCTATTTTATGCAGGATTTTGGAAGGACCGGTTTTGCGTCAATGCCTGTGTCAGATGGTGGTAGATGACATTTCTATGCTTTCTGTTGAATCACTTGTCTAGATTAGGGGTGACCTGGGTGGTCCAGGTTCCTGGTGCGCCCGCCGCTCGTGGTCTTCTTAGTTTGTCTATGAAAATTATATGGGACCTTTCTCATATATTGTCTTCAATTTCATTTTCTTTTTCATCGGAGACCTCTCTCTATTCTCTTTACTGTTTCTGCTTTTGATAGCCTTCTCGCGAGAAGAGCGAGAATAAATATTTTCTACTCCTTGTTCTTTTTCTGCTAGCCCCGATGTACATTTGCCGTGCTGCATGACATGCCTTCCCTACGCTTTGCAATTTGTTCTGTCCACGAGACGATTTGGGTGGGGGTGCCTGCGAGACACGCCCTGTCGTGTTGAGTCAAGCAACGCTCAATAATACTACTGCTTCCACTAGATCAACGACACCCAGCCAAGATGACCAGTTGCTTATCATCAGTACTACTCGGTACTGAGACGGCGCCGTGAGAATTTACGACCCCAGTTGCGGAGCCAGTACAAGCTCATACGGGCGAGACCGTCTCGACAAATTGACAAGACGTGCCTCTCTGTTCGCCGGCTAACTGTGGCCTGCGTCGATATTCCATGCTTGTGGCACGGCGCACTTCAGCAGCAGTAATAATCATACGTGTGAGAACTGTGTGTGTGTGTGAGAGAGAGAGAGAGAGAGAGAGAGAGAGACAACATCATTGACGGTACACTATCTGGAATGATTTATTTGTGTGATAATGATAGAGAGCTGCACTGTCATACCGATACTCGGTAATTGGTCTGGTAACAGCCATATATATATATATATATATATAAGGTCACTAATGCGCTAGTCATAGTTCTTATTAACTGGCTGTCGCCAGTTCGATCCCTGGGCATTTTTTGGAGCAATGCTTATTGAGAATTGATAGGAAACCATACCGCTAAGAGTCAGCGGCTATGCTGCCAGAAGGACTTGAGGAAATCCTAATTCTCTCAACCTACCCTGCCCTTTCAATGCGAGATTTGTAAATTGGGTTTAAGTTGTAAAAAGAAAAAAATAGAATATATATATATATATATATATATATATATATATATATATATAAATATATATATATATATATATATATATGTGCGTGTAGCCTTGTGATATCTGCAAATTTCCTCCATGTGCGAACCGCTTTAATTAGTTTATTAATTTGCAAGCGAATGAAATTAGCACCACAAACGTCCATGAGTCGCCCCACCATTATCACATGTGGCGCGATGTAATGCTCCGACCGTTCTTTATATGTCCGTTTTGTCGTCGTCATCGCCGCCGCCGACGTCCTTGATTGACGCGCGCGTGGTTATCAATCGTGCCTTGTTACGTCCTGTAACTGTAAAGTCAATATTGGTCGGTTTTCTCTCTCTCTCTCTCTCTATATATATCCCTCTCTTCTCATTCTCTCCCCATAGCTCTCGCTTTTTCTCTCTCTCTCTGTATTTCTCCCACCATGCCTGACTCTCTGTGCGCACTGCGCACATGCAGCAGCAGCTGTACATGCAGGCGCTGGTGATTGGTGTTCAGCACTACTGTGTATGTCTGAAGGCGTTTGTTTTGGTGCTGATTAATGTCGACCTAGACTTGCCGACCACCCCCCGACAGAGCAGCGCTGACATGGGGTGTGTTCCATTTGCCACATTTTTTTTAAAAGCAGGAACAGCAGCTGCAGCAGAAGCAGAACAACAAGAAAAGAGCAGAAGGAACAAGTAGCGAACTGCGCTTGTCTATCTTCGTCTTTGTGTAACTGTTGTTTGGCAGCCCAGTTTGATCTTGGTTTGCCATCGACATAGCATCGCTCATAGAGCTCGTAGCGGTTGTTCATAGTACATAGGAGTTGTAGTTGTAGCCAAATCAGTAGCTAGCAGATGATGATGATAGCATGATAGTAGCTGTGTGAGTGACGACGTGTTGATGTAACGAAGTTGACGGTGAAGTTGAGATCGCGATATGGATTCAGTCCACACACATGGTGGAGGTCCACATGGAGCCGTGGTTTTCGGCGCGGCGCAACGCATCGCACACACTTCACCAGCGGCAACTGTGCAGCTTGGTCATCCATCCACCGACCGGCACGGTCACCGGCCAGCAGCAAGCAGTTGTAACAGCAGCAGCAGCAACAGTGCAATGTTTGCTGGTCTTGGTGACGGATCGTGGCGGTCAAGGCGATCATGACATGGCGGCTCACCCACCATGCATGGCAGTGACCAGTCGTCGAACTATCATGCATTTCTGCGCCCCTGCGAATCTACTACTGGCTGACTGTGTGTGTGACACTGTCAGGACACACAACTAACCGTTGACGAGACAGCACGATCCGCCCCGAGGAGACAACGACATTACTGTGTCTGTCAGCAGGCGAGCGAACCGTTTCGTTGCTTCGGTGACGAACGCGAGAAAGCGAGAAAGAGAGGAGAGACAGAGAAAGAGAGAGAGGAATAATGGCGATTATGATGATGATGATGATGATGATGATGAGGGCGGTACTAATGATGAGAGTGGTGCTGCCGATGATAAGAATGATAATGATGCCTAATACAAACGATAACAGTGAGGCTCCGTTATGCCCCCCCGATTTGGCGGATGATTGGTATAGTGTAGTTCCATACGCTGTGCCGAGGGTCGCCGCCGACGTTCGCTGAGACCTTCCTAGCGCAATGGTTGTTGGTTAGCGCAATGAACCAGCAACGACGAGCTTGTCAACGAGCCGCTTCTCAGCTCGTAACTGTCACATAGCTGTGAAGTTTGCTGTTTGTTGTCCGGGTGGTTATACCGTTACGTGCTGTTGTTCTTGGCGTTGCCTCGTGTCCACCACCTCGATTCGGTGGCAACGTTGACACTTTTTTTCTACCATATTCGCGCAAGCACAGCAGTAGCAACAACATCAACAATTTCAAACAATATCATCAACAACAACATCAAGCATCAACAACAACAATAAAAACAACAACAACAACAACAAATTACAGTAAACGCCATCAACAACAAACAATATTAACAACAAAGGTAAAACCTGTCCTGCCTGCGTTGTTACCCGGTCGCGTCGTGTCCATCAAGCTAGTTTCTACTCATATAACTTTCACTTCCAAACGTAGTGGTAGTAGTCGCTGTACACGTATTGTCGGTCAGCTGCAAATAATAATAATAATAATCTTCATCATCATCATCATCACGTTCATCATAGTAGTCGTGTTTATGATCATCGAATCTACCATCATATCTTTGCTGATTATTTGTCGGTTTTACAACTGCTGCGCTTGACCGCGGTGACACATGCAGGACAACGGTGACGACCAACAGACAGACCGACCGACCGACCGACCGACCGGCCGCCCGCCGACGCCTCCGCTGATTCAGGTTGCCGGGATTCAGGAGTCGAGAGTCATAAGAGGCCGCCCCTGTTGGCGTCACCACAGATGATGCTGTTGAGCTGTGCTGTAGCCGCCCACGGCGTTTCTGGCCTCTACGCTTGTCGACGTTGACGTCGTGCGTCGCTAGGCGCCGTTCTGCCGCTCTGCTACAGATGTTGCCCTCTTCCTGCGGCTGCTGGGCGATACCTAATCCCTCTGTTTGTCGTGGGGGGGGGGGGGGGGGGGGCTATCCTGGTACGTTGTGCTCTCCCTCCGCTGACTAAACCGCGATCGATTTGAGTAATCGCCGCTCGTGAGATCGACAACAACAAAGGAGTGAACTCTAAGATGAACAAAGGGGACTAATACACTATCTACGACTACGCTCGCTTAAGTAGTAATGGATTATTTTTTGGGCCAAGACTACAAAGATGACGATGACTGAGTGATGAACGATTACGTTTGAACTTCAGGGTGACTCATATTGCTACCATGCGATTCGTGCAACGAGCTATGGTAGCTACTAGCTGTAATAATAATAATGATATAGTGACACGATGGAGCACTACAACACCCGCACCGGGTTTGGCTTTGTTTTGCCAGAGGAGAGGAGGACTAAGTTTAAAATGGCGCTACGCCGTCATGCTATGGACATTGGACACGTGAAATTATATGCGCCGTCAGCTTACGTGGACCGGTAGTGTGTAGGCTTTCCAGCATATAGGGAAACTCCTCTGTGTGTCTGTTCTCGTAGGCTGCACGTCGACTGGGGGGACTCGTTGCGCTCTTGCTGGGCTTTTTCTGCCCCCGAGGGGCCACGGGAAGGCGCACTCCGTACGTTCGAGTATTGGCTGTCGCCTTTGCCTTGGGTAGGCAAATGCCGCACAGCCGCCGCCCTGACGAGGCTGGCTAACTTTAGGGTAGAGTAGATAGAGGCTATCTATATACGCCAATAAGCCAGCCTATAGGAGAAAGGAGAGAAAGAACAGGAAAGAAAAGAAGATTAGCTGAATCGAGGCTGGCTTCAATACGCCGGCCGATAAACAATGGCAGGGCCATTGTTTACCAGTCGGCCTGTTTCGTATCTACAGTGCGTCTACTCTCGGGCCGGACAGAAAGCGGTAGAAAGCGTAGCTCAATTGCCAATGTCGACGAAAGTGAAATGCTATTATTATTATTATTATTATTATTATTATTATTATTATTATTATTATTATTATTATTATTTAGTAATTTTGATACCTGTACATAATAATAAACCCTTGTAAAATAGTATTGTATCATAGATTAAATAGGTGCTCTTCTTAATTCGAATAGAGTCATTTTAGTTAAGTGCCCCCACTCCCCTGTAGGCGGGCCACTAAACTGAAATCGTGACCACCTTAGCCACGCACTACCCCATAGGCAGGGAAAACACCCATAAATTGTGGTGGTTGTCTCGGTCATACGCAAATAGGTTACTCACATACTCTTTGTGTGTGCGTAACACAGATATTGGGACAACAGTCGGTCCGGGCAGGACGATTTAAATTTTCTATTTAAAATCATCACAGGCTATCTCGAACTTCAAGATGCCGGGGGAACGAGAGAGATCAATCTATTGAAGAGCAATCGAGGAGATAGATAAGGGAAGGGATTAGCGTAGAAATCTTGCTCTAAGGTACGCAGGCGGCAGAACGGCTGCGAACAGTACAACTCGTCGAGAAAGTGGAGTCGTTGTGTTGAACTGCTAACGAAACGAGCAGTTATTTCGACGGTCGAAAGCCATTTATTGAGTGAGTGACTCGTTGTCTACGATATGTAGATATATGTCGTAATAGCACTGCTATGATGCGCGAGTTGTCTAATTGCATTTGTTGACGACAAATCAACGAGTTGTATCATTGTTGCTACCGCCACCACAACAACGAGAGCAACAACAACAACAACAAAAGCAACAACAACAGCAACAGCAACAACAACAACAAGGACATGATGACATCATAAGACGATGACTATGATACTGATGATAAGGATGGCGATGAAGTGACTCATTTATCGGGTGTGCGATGTGTCCACTGGTCGTCAACAATTGAAGTCTAGGGGCTCTATTGGAACTCTATTGCACCGCTTTGTTTGTGGCTGCCGAGTAGAGACAACCAAAAACCTCTCTCTCGTACTTTAACTCCGCTCGATCTCTCTTTCTCTCCAGCTCAGCCTCGTTCATTTCCTCCTAATGATATCGTCCAATTGAGGAACCGTGAGAGACCGTGCTGTGTACTGTATTGTACCACGCATTGCTATTGCTGTTATGGTGTTGTTGCTGCCTATGTTGTTGTTGTTGTTGTCTTCTTTTTGCCTCACCCATGGTTCCATATATTGATACTGGTCTTGCAAAGCAAGCGTGCAGGTCCGTTTTGTGCCACCGAGCCACACCCGCAACAAAGAACGCGCTACACAGTGAACGAATGAAAGTTTGATAGTTCAAACTAACGAATAATGAAATGGCCATTCGTCTGAGTTTCATATCGTGAACACTAAAGTTAAGACAGACGACAAACACTATTTAGATTACACGAGAGCATCTATCTTTGCTTATAGGTCTCCTTCTTCCTCTAATCATATATATATATATATATATATATATATATATATATATGCATACATATAGCACTTTTAAATCTCTTATTTACATGTCTTTTTTTCACTCGTGTTGGAGTGTAAACAATTACGTACATATATATATATATATATATATATATATATATATATATATCGGCTCCTGTAGAGACATTGCATTGTAAAAATGGAAGGTAATGTGGTTTCGTTTGTAGACGGCATTAGAGCAAGCTACCACCAATTGCACACTTACGGACAGCACACAGAGGCACTAGCTCGCCGTGCGAATGTCAGCGTTATGACATGCGAACGCTGCGCTGTTACAGTTGTCGTTGTTGTTGTTGGTGGTGTTATTGTTACTGTTACTGCTGCTTCGTTATTGTCTCGGCGCCGGTGTTGTGTATGTCAAAATCGTAGAATGACGGCTTCTTGTACCATATGATCATCATCATCATCATTATCATCATCAGCATTACTATCATCGCCATCATCATAATAGACATCGCCTTTCATAGCTACACACAAACATAGCATGTGCGAGCCGAAATGGTGTAAAAGGAGAGGGCGTTGCGTCAGTCCAAGGCGTCCAGGGTTTATGCTGGACGAATGCCTGCCTTCCCGAATGGCAGCCGCGGTGGCAGCGGCAGGCCGGACATTTCTGCGCTTGAGGTGTTGTTCACATTGCATATATATATATATATATATATATATATACATATATATACATATATATAAACGCGCTACGGCGTAAGCCAAAACCGGATCGAACGAAATCAAATCGATATCGGGGTCGAATTGAAGGCATTTTTGCGTCTGTTGTCAAGTATGCATCCCCGTGCTACTTTCTACTTGCTTGACACGTGAAAGTGACCCGGCTAAAGGTATCATAGAGCAGAATAGAATTGAAGGAACTTTTATTATCATTAAATGAGAGCTAGCTGGAGCTGGAAAAACATCTATAGTATTTATACTTAGCAATCTTGTGGGACTGAGATTGCCATTTTCTACGTACGTAGGTGCCCGTATATTTGACGGTAGTGACGGCGAACTAATTCGATAGTCTTCATTTAGCAATGCGTCAGGCGAATACATTGATGGCGTGCGTCACGCGGCGGGCATTTATGTTTGTTGATCGCTTATACGTGTCGCAATTTATGAATTACAACTTTTAAGGACATTGGTGGAGTATATATATATATATATATATATATATATATATATATACAAACAAATACATGCATAAAAGCTTACATGCAAAACATATGTATAAGTGCATGTGTGGATATGTATGGAACGTGAGAAGCTGTTTGTCAAGTGACGCTTTGTCAAGCGTCACTTGGCCAAAGCGGACAAAGCCGGAGCTCATCTTGCAAGCGGCTAAGATGGTAGTAGTAGTAGCAGTAACGTATGCTAAACCGCCATAATGACTCGGACAATCATGTGGTGACAGCCGGCACAGCGACAGCAGCATATCACCTACTACTGTCGCCGGTACTGACTAATGATGACCTTTTTCCATATTTATTCTTGTCTTGTTACAATGCTAGTCTTGTTAGCCTTGCTTAATGGCAGCACAGATCTCGCCCCGCAGTGAGCGAGCCGGCCAGCCGATCAATGTAAATCAAGAAGAAAGAGCGCAGGATAAAAGTTGACAATCTGCCATATTGCGGTTAGGTCAGCGTTTAACGACACGGCCGGCATATAATACAGCCGAGTTGAACACTAGCTAGAACGATCCTCGAACGGGACGAGCCAATAAAGCGCTCTGTTTTCCAGCTTCCTGTCCAGCTTACGTCCACCTGTTGCTGCCCGATGCCTAGTAAAGCTTCGCATTGCTCCATAGACGGACGCCCATAAATACAAATGTGCAACAGTGGGGCTCGAACCCGCGCACCTATATGTCTCCTCCGTTTGCGAGACGCATACGGAGTCAATGGAGAGTACCGCACCACGCCACCGGGCCCGATGCTCTACCCTTGCATTCTGTACCAGCACATTGATGTCCTGGCGCGGCAGGATTTACGTCTCAGGAGGCCTTTCTTGCTGTCTTTTCAACAGCAAGAAAAAACTGCACCGTCACACGATGTCGGTGGGGAAGACGCTACGTCGAGAGTCGTCGGCCTCGCGACAACGACGACGACAAGGATAAGGGCCATTCTTCGCCGATCAGCCCCGACGGACGAAAAGCTCGTTATCAGCGGCTGGCAGACAGGACCACAGGGTTCACATGCGTTGTCACCGCAGGCATGACATAATTATTGAGTGAGTCAGTCACCAGATCCTGTGAAGGCTTGAAGCTTTGCTTCGCTTTCGGTCTGCGGAGAGGCTGCGGATTGGATCGATGCGTCATCTCGTTTTTTCTTTCTTCTGTTTCGTGTAGCCCGTGTGTCTGCTAACTACCGGTACGATCCTTATGATTAAAACTACTACTACTACTACTACTACCCTACTACCACAATCACCACTGCGATCACTTCTGACTAACGCAAACTAACCAACCAACGACACACACACGCTTGTTATAGGGACAGACAGACTAACACACTTCACACACACGCACGCACGGATACATGGCGGCGGATGGTAACATGTTGAGGACGAACAACGTTAAGGCGGACACGACAGATGAAAACGATTGATTAAGCGCCAGTCAAATAATAGAAAGAGAGGGAGATAGATGTGGGGAGAGTGAGCAGCACGTTAGACACTTGCTTGCCATGGCCAATCACGGCCTGTTCACTGCGTTGAACATCCGAAAAAGCGTTAACCATGAGAAAAATATTAACCATCTGAAAAGAAGCAGGACAACGAGAAAAGAAGGATAGAAATGACGCTGGCGGTATCAGAACCAATAGCGAATAATCGTTCTCTGCACGGCCATGACTTTATCGTTATCATTCTCAGGTCTGATGATGATGATGGTGTTGGTGATGGTAATGATACGAATCATCGGATTGTCATTGTCTGTTCAGATCGGATGACGCCACATCTAGTATGTATATATACATGTTTACGTTCGGGGCTAGTGTCAGTCGCCTCTGTCTGTTGGAAGGTCCGTTTGTTGAATAATCCCAACCCGCCAAGGTGCGTATCGACAACAAGCAGAGCTCGCCTCCCGATAGCGCCACCGCCGCCGCTGCCGCGGTATCGAGGGTAGTTTCTGCCCTGACGAGACGCGTTGATTTCCTCGTCAACCATATATAGGTAAGAGATGACTAATTGTGAGGCTCTATAGTAGTAGTAGTAGTAGTAGTAGAGTAAAATTTGTTGTAGTAGTAGTAATAGCAGTAAGAGTTGCATCGATTAGAACACGTATTTCGTTCTGCTCTACTGACCATTTGCTAGATGGACTTACCCCACTCAATCGTCAGTTGCTAGATAAATATACAATACATTTGTCTGCTTGTCATTGTTATTGTTACTATTAGTAATTTGTTTGCAATTCTCCATGTGACGAATGTAGCCAACGAAAGCGCAGAACGAGAATAATTCGTTTATTTAGAAGGAGAGTGTACTATATACAAATATATTCTTTGGAAAATGGAATAAGGCGGACGGGCTGCGTTTATAGGATACATATACGGAAGTATAGAAAGGTCAATGAATAAAATAGGTTGTAAACATGGCAGATGTATTATTTTGGGCTCTCGCTTTGAACCCGAGCGGGCGTAAACAGGCCAGTCGACAAAGTGATTATCTATTGTTATACGCCGCCTTAGCACTTATTTTGTACAGAACATCAGTGTATGATCAACATTCAAATGGGTCTTTTGCCCGTGTATCTGGTGTCGAAGGCAGAAACACGACATTAGCAGCTATGATAGTCAGCAGCAATAATATTCATTAGTATACTCAAGTTTAGGATTATATGCACGTTTTAACGGCACACTTAGACGATCTAAATATCGGCGATTCTCGGAACTTTTAGTGATTGGGCCCTATCTCCATGCGCGTAAGGTCGACACAGTGCTCCCTCGTGCGTACTGCGGGTGCCACGAGTTGGCTTCTGTTTATGACATTTGGTCCAGTGACTGTATATATATATATATATATATATATATATATATATATATATATATATATATATATATATATATGTATATATATATATATATTTCCATTATCGAACTAGGCACTTCTTAATCACATTTAGTGCCGCTGTTACCCACACTACGGATGGGTCCATGGTATCCAAGGTAACAGGCGCAAATAACAGCGTAACTCTTTTCATCTAATCTCACTAGACAAACACGTATTACTTGTGCGCTAGTGTTTTGGGAGCGAATGCGTCTTTTTCTCTACCTCTGCGTGCGTCACTACCTAGTTGGTTGTTTCAGTCGGGCTACAGGACGAGTTAGCTATGATGGTGGGAACGAAGCAGAAATGGCGGGTTGTCGTGATCGTATGATGATGATGATGGGGCGGCTACTGTATATGATAACTGTGTTAAGTATTTCGTCAGTTCTAGCAAAACCAATAGCAACGAACAAACAGATAAACAATAGCAACTGACGCAAGTCATTATTTTGTAACAACAACACCACCAACAACAACAACAACAACAGCAACAACAATAACAACAACACCCACATCGCCGCCACGGCAACCCCCGTACGAGCAGTGATAGACATGCAGCCGTGGTAGTTGTTGTAGTAATGTAGTATGTAAGAATAATAATAATAGTAATAGTAGTAGTAGTAGTAGAAGTGGTAGTGGTAGTTACACTAATAGTAGTTATACGAATATAGTATTAGTAATAGTTAGTGACAGTGGAAACGCTGCCAGTGATATCGGCATTAGCACGAATTGTCTTCTACTTAGATGTTGTGGCTTGTTGTTGCTGGCCTACTCGGACGGTTGGCGGACAGCTGTCTGCCTGGTCGGCTGGGACCGCGGAGAAAGTCACGTTTCCCCTGTGACGACGACAACGATAGCAACGAAAACAACATTGACAACAAGAACAACAACAACAACAACATTGTCAACGACAACAACAACAAGAGACAAGTATGGATATTGTTGTGGCTTGTATGGCTTCCGCCGCGGCCACTGTTGTTAGATTACTGCTGCCGTTGTTGTTGTTGTTACTGCCGCGGCGATTGACGTCCGCGGCGAGATGTTCGATGGATGCATCGGTCGAACTGAACTGATCGTGTGAGATTTGTTACCAAATGAAGGCTAAGAGTAACGACACGTGCTCCCGAAAAGATACAGTCTATATATATATATATATATATATATATATATATATATATATATATATATGGACTGTATCTCTTCGGGATATATATATATATATATATACATATTAACAACCTGCCGTTTAAATTGGCGTTTACTTTATCGCCCGTTTTTGAGGCTTCGAGCGACCCAAATCTGCGTGATGCAAATCTCCGCTTCTCTAACCTGACTTTCCGTAGCTTCGGGACTCCCAGAGTTTTTATCTCTGTCAACCACGAAAGCAGGTCTAATATATAATACTTCTATGGATTCAAAAATAAGACCGTCTTTTCGGCGAATAGAAGCACTCTGCGAATGTCCCGAGCGGCCACTGCCGGACATCCTCGGTAGCCCGTCCAAGTAGCAGATATTTTGGGGCATTCTGAAGCGTTGACTAACTCTTCTATTGACAAACAAACTGGTGGTGGACCACGGGGTTCCCTTGATGCATTCTGCACTGTAATGCAATGGAGCGTTCAATAGCAGCGAAAATGAATTGTTTTGCACTCCAAAGTTGTATGAGAATATATTCAATTAAATTTCGATATCAATGGAAAGGAGATACGGAAAAGTTATCGTATTATTTCGTCGAGTTCAAAGAAACAAAAGTCTGCAGCAAGTGCTGGAACGTGTGCATTCGTTATCTCTGTTGTTTCCTTTCTTGCTGTCGCTGGGTCCCGATTGCTGAAGCTGCTCGCCATTCTAAGGCATTTTATCGCCGCATTGGAATGCGAGTGAATCCTGGCCGATCGAATGCGACCGGCGAGGACTTCTGGTGTATTTCTGACGAGATCGTGCTCATTTCCAGCTGGCCTGTTGTACGCGTTTCTCAGCGGCTCTTTTTGGGCGTCGAGGCCGTTCAGTTTTTAGCGTCAAGTGAACTGCGCGAACGCTCCGTGGTGTGATACCATACGCCATGTGTCGCTTATTGGTGGTGGTACTATACGTATATATATGCTATTTTATACGGCAGAATAGAGTAGTTACTTATTTATCTGAAAATGTATTTACAATGGTGCAAACATTTGTATGAGATTGCGTTGTACGAATTGTCACAACTGATCCCCGGTATCCTCGTTGAGACCTTGATGTACCAAATGTTAGGATACAAACTATCACGTTTGTATATATATGTATACATAGTGTGGGCCGACAAAACCCGTAGACAAATTTATTTAACTACGCCGTCCGTTACAGTTGTAGACATTATTCGCATACCACCTATGCGATGGATTAAAATTAAGATTCGCCTTTGACATATATATATACATATAGTTGATTGTGCATTGCATATGAGGACGTGTTATTTACTACGAATGTACCTTAATACTGCTGTTTCGATTTGCATTTATGTGTGTGAGACAAATTACATTTGTTCCATACGGCTGTTTGTTAGGAGAGCGGCAGGTGTTCTAGTTAGTCTCGTATCGCCATTGTCTCGAATGTCGCCGAGTACGTTCTCTAAAGAGACAGACCCCAAGAAGTTCTAAGGAGCAGCTATCAGCTACACGAGTTTTTAGCGGTTCGTAGAAGTTTTCGTCGCATGCTCGCTACTGGGCCAGGACGTCGAATGTTGCTGCTGCCGATCCCACCGCTACCGTAGTCTTGTGAACGCCGTATTGAACGAGTATACCCATCGATCGATCCGACTGCTCCCGATTAATAAACTGGTTCGGAGAAGAGGACGCTTTGTACCGCGTCTGCTTGTCAACCCTAGTTACTTCTCTCTCTCTCTCCCACTTTCTCTCTCTCTCTCTCTCTCTCTCTCTCTATATATATATATATATATATATATATATATATATACATATATATATATAAATTTAGAGACATACATATGTTTATCATCGCCATGCAGTACTTGGAAAAGCATGAGAATGTATCCAACAGTCAATCCAACAGTCAACAAAACGCATTTCGATGAGCCAGAGAGGTTTCAGTTGAATCGGCGTCTAATTTGACGAGTGCTTCAAAAGGCGAATATTTGATTAAAGACTTAATTAATGGGGTATATATATATATATATATATATATATATGATCAGGCGATCGTTGAAACACTGAGTTTTCATAAAATAATGGAAGCCTTTTTACTCACCGCAGTCAGTGGCAGCTGACTAAACCACTAATCGGCCTTGGCTAATTAAGATTGTGATAAGTTTGCGGAATGGTGTACGATATATACGTATTTATAAAAACAGCACTTTTTTTATATATATATATCAGTTAATACAGGCGGATCCACTCTGACAAGGTTAATGTATTCTACTGTAGAGTAGTAGTTACTCTGTACTGTGTTCATGCTGACCAGCATATATCGAGGACACGGCTATCCGTTTCGCTAGACGTTGTTCTGGCTTCAATAATTTGCCTGGAGCTGTCACTTTTGTTAGGTCGTTCTTGACGTTTATGCCTGACGATGGCCAATTAATACCATCGAGATGTATATGGAGCCTGCTTAGCGTTCATATTCTACGTCGATTCTTTAAACGCGCTGGCTTTGAACTACGGAGAGGATGGTAACCATCATCATTAATTCAACTCGACTGACTGTATGCAGGGCAACTATACGTTGTCTACCTATACCTATATATATATATATATATATATATATAGACAGGTTGTTTGGACCGTTTACTGTGTTTTGCGCCGCCTCCCAATAAGAGATACCCGCTACGAGTCTTCGTCGAATGACTGTATAATTAATATTATTATGATTGTTAATATTAATGCTGTTGCATCATCAGCGGCAGCGGTCGAGGCCGTCTGCGCCACAGACTAATGATGCAGGTCGACTCCGATGTCCCTGCTGTCAATGATACTGAGGAATATGACGACCACACGGTCGGCTGACAACAACAACAGCAGCAATCACAATAGCAACAGCAGCAACAACAAAAAAATACAACAACAGCAGCAGCAACAACAACCACAATCACTGCAACAACAACGACGACAACAACAGCAGCAGCAGCAGCAACAACAACCACAACCACTGCAACAACGACAACAACAACTACATTAATTGCCACCCCTCGACCATTACCAGTACCAAGATGACTCACTTGAAGTGTACCGACCCAATTGATACATGGAGATCCATGTTCACTCGGACACTTTTTGTATTCGGCCTCCTCGATAGTTTAGATCAAAGTCTTGTTTTTGTGTGCAAATTGTTCGATAGTGCGACAAACATAGGGGCCCGCTCCTTGTATATATATATATATATATATATATATATATATATTATCGTCCTGATATGTCGCTATTATAAATATATATATATATATATATATATATATATATCATCGTCCTGATATGTCGCTAATATAAATATATATATAAATATATATATATATATATATATATATATATATATATATATATATTGCCATTATATATATATATATATATTTATAATGGCGACATATCAGGACGATATTAATGAAAACGACGACCGACCGGGCGGCGGAGGAAAAGGCGCCCGTAAACAGAAGGCAAGGCGTTCTTCGTCGCTCGTGCACGATGGGCCCGGTGCGCGTATTCGAGGCGATTCTCGGTGCTCTGTTCGTCCTTGGCGGCCGCCGCTCGCCGATGTCCGTCGTTTTGATGCCGGCCAAAACGGCTGCAACAGCCATCACCACAATCACCAACAATTGTAGGCCATTCAGTTGGTGTCATATCTGCTGCTCTATCCCGACATTTACTTCTATTTTTATTTATTCGTTCTTAAAGTCCCTAAGGATGCTGACAAATGGAATGCCACCGAATTCGCCTCCTCCTCTTCCTCCATCTCCATTGGCCGTGCGGCTGAAACACCTGTTGCGAACGAAGAATTCTGGTCGACTACCGTCGCATTGACGGTCCTGGTCGTCGTTGTTGTTGTGTTTGTAGTCATAGTTGTTGTTGTTGTTGTTGTTGTTGTTGTTTGTCGCTGCATTTGTTGGTGTTCCTATATCTAGTTTTTTCCGTTGCAGTTGTTGTTGTTGTTGTTGTCGTCGTTGCTTTTGTTCTCATG
Organism: Dermanyssus gallinae; assembly: GCA_003439945.1. Lineage (NCBI taxonomy): Eukaryota > Metazoa > Arthropoda > Arachnida > Mesostigmata > Dermanyssidae > Dermanyssus > Dermanyssus gallinae. The sequence continues at coordinate 46,121 of QVRM01001309.1, read as the reverse complement.
TTTGCAATCGTTGTTTTTCAGCGAATTACACTTACTGTACTGTTGTCATAGTGTTGAGTGAGTCTCCCAGCCTTTCTGCTACTAAGACTTTGAACATACTATGATTGCCTAAAAGTACGATTGTTTTTCATTGCTTGTTCTAAAAGTTGAATTATTATTTAGTCTTCTTTGTTGTTTTCACCAATGTCTATACATTTCTCGAGGTAGTGGATTATGCATCGAAGCACATCTTCAAAACGTGTTTTTCGATGTTTTCTAGCTTCTTCTCGATGGCCTCAAACACGGTGACTCGCGTGAATCAAAACAGCCTTTCAACAGCAAATTTACTTTCGGAAAGAGGAAGAAGAAATCGCACGGTGCCAAGTTGGCTGATCAGTCAGGTACTTCAAGGCGTGATTGCTGAGAGCTCCGGAGCTTATGTAGTAGGATCATACAAATGCATCCCTGGTCTCATCACCTGTGACGAGCCTCAAGAACAAACAAAACCTCGTCGATTTTTATCAGAAATTATCGAGCCAGAAACACCCGTGCCTTCTTTTCGTCTTGTGACCAACTTTTTGTGAGTCGGAGGTGGTCGTACAGGATTTTATGTACAGGAACTTAGCCGAAAATCTCTCCCTAGCGAAGCTTATATTAGCGATTGAGTTTACCTCAGTCACAACCTTTACACGAGACACATTTTCGTGATTCGTTGCTGCTTTTGGACATCCGTCACGGTGTTTTTCGTACAGATTAAAATGTCCTGTGCCGTCCATACACACACCCCAGAAATGGGGCTATATCCCGAATGAATGATCAAAGAAACTGTTTAAACGTTTGAAGCATTTGATCACCGGCGAAAGTTGAACAATAAAATAGTAAGTTGCCCGATTTTCGGGTACGGATGTTGTGACACTAACATGATTGTGTTTGATTTTCTTACATCGTTGGCTGTGGGAGAATTGACTCGAGTGTTTCATCCAAACATCAACAAGTGTGGCGCTACGTGCCAGCGGGTTCGGCTCTCAAATTCCGATTTACCCACTCCCCACTAAGAAGGAAACTTCAAAAACGTTTCCAGGTTCCCACATGTATGTATATGCATGCACATACCTAATTCACTTGGTGGCAAGGTAATATAGTAATGGTATTGCATTGCACTACGTTTACAAGTGCAACTTTGTATGTTTTACATTATTCATTGTGGCCATTGACGTAAATTCGCCTTATATCTCTCGTGTGACCGACCTATATGCCTATGATATGCCTACCGTAGGTTTTTTTGCTTGGTTATCGAAAATCAGGCAGGCGGCCAACTACAAAGGTGGAGAACGGCGTCAGTGAGTGTATAGGAGATATATAAACAACACACCGCAGTAATATTGGCACAATGTAGCGAATCGGTGCGATTCTCTCTCTTCCATGAGACAGGTCGGTCATCTGTGCCGTCTGCTCCGCAGATAGAGCAGCTTCACCTGCCATTGAAGCCTAACTTACGTTGGACAGGCCATTCGGCCTCGGGAAAATGGGCAAAAACCGACATGCTGGCTCTCTTCGGTTAGTCGGTCAGCCGGCTTGGTTAGCGAGCCAGAGCGATTCTTGTCGATGGCGACAGCGGCCGGCATTTGTAGTCGGAGTCGTCTTCTCCTTATTCTCCTTGTTGTTGTTGTTGTTGTTGTTGTTGTTGTTGTTGTTGTTGTTGTTGTTGTTGTTGTTGTTGTTGTTGTTGTTGTTGTTGCTGTTGTTGTTGTTAGGGTTGTTGCTGTTGTTAGGGTTGTTGTTGTTGTTAGGGTTGTTGTTGTTGTTAGGGTTGTTGCTGTTGTTGTTAGGATTGTTGTTGCTGCTGTTGCTGTTAGAGTTTTTGTTAGTGGCGCCCTGCCGCGCGGTATGTCCATTTATTGGTCTATTGGTCGGTCGGGATCGGTGTGCTGTTAGGCTGTCCACCTCTCAGCCGCTTGTCCACCGCTGCTGCTGCCTGTTCTGACCAAAAAAGGCGGGCGACTTGCGGTACGGAACCACCAACACCAGCAGCAGCACCACTGCTGCTGTTGTTGTTGGCAAAGTTGAAGCACGCGTCTCTCTCTTATCGACCAGTGGCCATTAACCAACCAGCCAGTCAGACAGACAGACAGACGGCGTTCTGCCTCCCCCGACCACCACAGTGGTGGTCGGTCAGTGTGGCAGGTCGCGGCAACACGAACTTGTTGCACGCGCCGAACGCTGAGCGAACCGCCATGCTGAAATAACGACATTGCGAGGAAGCGACGAGTCGTTTTTGCCTAGCCACAAAGTAGATCATCAAGCGTACGAAGCAGCAGCGTACGATAAAATCGGCTATTCGTAGCAAAAAAAACAGCAGCAAACAAAACAACCGTGGCCAAACTGGCAAACGCAATGCTAACCGAGCTGAGCTGGCGAGCTGAGCAGGCCAGCAGACCAGCACTATGGCGCTAACTTCTGCTACAATGGTCGTCGCCGCCGTCGCCATTCTCTGGTACGGTACTACGGTATCAAGCAGCTGAGTGTGGTAATGATGATGATGATGATGATGCTGAAGAATATGGCGATGAACAGAGGCGTCAGACGTCACCGACACAGAGCTCAGAGCAACAATGGACGAAACAACCGAGCGAACCGGTGTCGCCAGCTTTTTGTAGACGTCAGACAACGTGAGTAGTTGGACCGAAACGTCTGCGTCAAAGTAGTCTTGAGCAAACAAAACATGTTGTTGTTGTCGCAGTTATTGTTGTTGTTGTTGTTGTTGTCGCAGTTATTATCATTGTTGTTCTTGCTGTTGATGCTGCAGTTGTTAGTGCTGCCGTTAGCGTTGTTGCTGTTGTTATTTCTGATATTGTTGTTGTTGGCGTTGTTGCTGTTGTTGTTTCTGATATTGTTGTTGTTGTTGGTGGTGTTGTTGTTTCTGATATTGTTGTTGTTGTTGTTGTTGGTGGTGTTGTTGCTGTTGTTGTTTCTGATATTGTTGTTGTTGGCGTTGTTGTTGTTGGTGTTGTTGCTGTTGTTGTCTCTGATATTGTTGTTGTGGGCATTGTTGCAGCTGCTGCTGTTGTTACGGTTGTTGTCGCTGCTGTGATGCAGTGGTTCCAGTATCAGCGACTACCCCACCCATCACCACCAAACGGCGGTCTCTTGGCGGTCAGCTTGAACACATAGATAGCAACTCGGTTGTAGTATTGTGTCGTCATCCGGCGGAACCGACGGTCGGTCAGTCATAAGAGAGAGATAATATATCTACGACGGGCCTCGTCTGCGGCAACTGTAGAGCTTTTTCATCATCATCTGCTTTGTCGTTATTGTCGTCGTCGTCGTCATCATCGTCGACGTCATCGTCACTGACATCGGCAATGATGTGATCGCGCCACCTCCAGCTGGCCTTTATGAGTGGACGAATCAATGGCGATGTTGGCGCCAAAGAAGATGGTGGCTAAGACCCCGACAGCCGGCCGGCCAACAACACCAGCAACAACAACAACAACAACAGCAATAACAACATCAGAAGCAACAACAATAATCGCAGCAACAACAACAACAACAACAACAATAACAGTAGCAACAACAACAATAACTGCAACAACAACAATAACAACAGCAGCAGCAACAACAATTCATCGTCGCATGAATCCGTAGGGCCACTGGAGGAAGAAGCTTTTCAGCACGACACGACGACATCATCTACGGGTTTAGTTGGAGGGAGGAGAGGGAGTGGCGCGTTGAAAGGACAGAGATGGGAAAAAGAGCTGTTACTTTTGCTGCCACAACCATTGGTCCTACTATGACGACTACCATTACTACTAGAACAACAACAACAACTACTACTACACTATATATATTATTATCTATTACTCTATACCTGCCGTTTCTACATCATCGACCATTAGACCGAGGACTATTACGGCCAGGGTTACGGTCAGCATCCAGCGACGAGAAATAGCTTCGTCCGGCTCCGACCGGACTTCGTTGCTGTTGGGCAGGAAGGCAAAGAAGGCTACGCGATGACGCGAACCTACCGGACAACGACGACGATCAGAAGGATGCGACCAACGGCAAAAGCTGGACAGATCGAGCTCACGCCGCTCGAGGAAAAGGAAAAGAAGAAGAAGCGGAGGAAGTTCATCTTCCATTCACAGACACACAGGGCGGCACACGCGCACATACACAGCGTTTTAATGAATAGAGTGCCGAGCGAATTCTACCAATCGTCAGCATTCATTGGCTTGGCGGCTCACTAGCGATAAGCACAGAAATCCCGCCCTTCGGGAGGAGCGGCGTTTTTCTGTTGTTGCCACTGCCAGGAAGGACAGTGGCAACCAAAAGCAACAACAACAACGGGTTGCGGTGTTTGAACTTGACTCTCCTACCTGCGAGCTAGGTTAGCTCTGAGTAACGGCGTCGGAGTCGAGTTCATGGTTGTTAAAGGCTAGCATAACTAAGCCACCCCGAAGACGCTAATTGCTATGCTAAAGTATGAGATTCGTTCTATTAAAGCACGTCATGTATGGCGACACTTCTAGCCAGCTACGCAGACGATACTAGCCTAAGGCATTTCTGTTATAATGGCAAGCAAGCCACCCTTAAACAACATGCCATTTACGTGGACAGTGTAGCGGAGCTACGATAAAAGTATCTTATAATTTGCCTACAGATTGTATGCAGTTGACGTTGAAGTCTCGTAACGTAAATACTTCTGTCTGGGCCACTATCATTTGCTAACATGACTTTTTTTGCTGTTGAATGTGTTTAAGTTTACGCTAACTCCGCCGAAGACAGACTATGTTTGGTTTATATATATATATATATATATATATATATAGCGTTTTAACCGTTGCGGCCAAGTCAAACTTAGGCGACTTAGTATTTACCAAAGACGAAGAAGAACGGATCACTCGATGACGCTGATAATTATGATGAAAAGGCTATCAAGTCTTATTTTTTTTTCGGCGTAGTAAATTCTTGTTGACGGCGGCGAACGCATCGACGGCGACCGGACGAGAGGAGCGGGCGGTAGAATTTATTGGTGAGGAGAGATATTGTCAAACAAAGGTGCATTCGAGGTCGCCTGCTTCACTTTTCAGGTTTGTTCGTTGTTGTCATTCTCCTCTGTTTATTTTGCTCCCTCTCTCTCATATATATATATATATATATATATATATAACTAGCCATCTGCTTCCATTTTCACTACCGCTCTCTTTTCCGTCGCTGCCGCTTTTTGTACTTTTGGCGGCCCTATGTGACGCGACAGTGGAGACAAAGTTGGCCGGATGCCCGGAGCATGACGCGAAGCTACGTTTCCGACCACCCTAGAGACACCACGGACACATAGATAGGAAAATAGAGAGAGAGAGAGAGAGAGAGAGAAAGAAGAGAGAAGAGAAATAGAGAGAGCGGGGAGGAGATGTCGGGGCACTTTGCGGCGCACAGGTCCGTCACGAGGGACAGCCGAAGTCTACGGCCCGCAATCAAAGCACACGTACCACTGCCGCCTCGACTGGTTAACACAGTGGAGACAACGCGCGCAACAGTGAAACCAGAGAGAGCAAGTCCGCTTGCGTGATGGTGTGTTAGTTAGTCATCGCGTAACTATTCAAACTACCATTTCTGTTACGCGCCAGCTACATACAGCTAGCTGCTCTCGTAATGCTACTACAACGACCACGACTATATATTACTACTAGGGTACTATTACTACTTCTGCTACGACCACTGCGACGTTAACCACTCTACCACCTCTACATGATGGCGCGATGGTTAGGGGTTTCTAGTAATAGCAGTAGTAGTAGTAGTAACTTTCGTTGCGGAGCACCCAGCCACCTACCCACTTCTTTACCTATCTGTCTTTCTATTTGTCTAACAATGTGTGTTCAGCCACATAGATGAGCGACAGGAATCGACGTTCAAACATGAGTGGAGCCGAATCTTGTCTGTACATAACCGACTTGGCTGGTCCCGATTGGCTTAACTAGTCGAGATCGGGCGAGAAAAACGAGTAGAAAGACGTCAGCATTTGCTGACGATGTGCTGTGCCTCATGACTCTAACGATTCCTGACACAATCTTGCAATCCTTGCAAGTGCCTTCCTTGCATCAATCCTTGCGACCCCCTAGGCGTTTTCGTTGCATGCGTCACAAGCCATTCGATTTATTCGCGCGTCCATTGTATTATGATTTATCGTACTAAGGGTAGTTGTTATCAAACACCTGTACACTTGGTTACACGTCGCCGCCACTGCCGACACAAATCGCTGTACAGCTGTACGCTGCTGTCAAGCTGACTACATAGACTAAACACTGCCACCATGGGCGTCGGTCGTTCGGTCACAAAGCCGCTGCTTGTTGCGCGCTTTGTTTATGCATTTGATGTTTGTTTTATTTGTGCACATTGGAGCAAACGTAATAGATAACTCGCTTTTGTTTAGCTGAATAGCCAAGTTAGCTGACGAAAAACTTGGCTGCAGCTCAGCGCCGTACACTAAGTCATTAAAGACTCTGCTCTCTGCTACAGAGTGCTTCATCAAACTCATTTCCATCATCCCCCTTCCCTTAGCTACGTTTTGTAGCATGCGCATGCATGCTACGGTCGAGATCTCCTAATGGCTCTCAAAATCGAGAAGTTGGACGATCGTAGTGTAGCTTTAGTTTTTAAACAATTTGAGCACAACGTTCAGTATATTATGCAAGCAAATTTAAATCTCTCCTGCGTGTATTCTTCAGTCACTAAAATCTTTAGCGTCTTCTTTGGTTTTGTAGTTCTTGGTCTGGTGTTTGCAAATTTTTTTTGATTCTCTTTGATCTGCCGTGAAATGTTGCGTGTACACCCCACTACATTGACATTTTTTGTCTGGACCTGCTTGTTCGTCAGGCTCTAAGTGAGACTACAAGCCAACATGGTGTGTGTTCGCGGCTTGAATGCGTCAGTATGCTTGCCGTCTAGTACTGCAATTTAAGCATCGGGGTTTTAATATATATCATACACGGGCGATAGCCTTTTCTGCAAAATTACCTGAATAGTTATAATTGTTTGAATTTATATAATAATGAAAATTTCAAGCCCAATGAAGATTTATTGAACTAAATAAAATTTGCCGTCCGGAGAAGACGGTCCCATAAAAAAATAAAAATAAATAAAATATATATATATATATATGCGAGGATCATTTGACGAAAAAGAAGAAGGAATAAAATAAAATTCAATTAAAACATCCTGTGCATAGACTCCTTCCAGCACACTTATTACACAGTTTGTCCAGCGATGTGCTCATTGTTTCTACTCCCTTCAGCAAGGTAGGAAGTCTCGAGGCAAGAGAGAAATGCCTTGCCTCGAGACTTCAATTATAGTTACCAATGATCCTTGTACATGTGGGTATGCATATATTTGTGCGCGTGTGTCTATTGATGTGTGTGTGTGTTTATATGCGTCGTGGTAAAGAAAAAGCGAACCTACCCTGCTGTTGTTGGTTTGTCATTGCCAAGCTGCGACGATGACGACGAGTTTTGGCAAATGTCGTCGACATTGACAGCGCGTAATACGATGATGGACTGCTGCAGCTGCTGCCCTCCGGGGTCCGTAGGGTAGCAGTGTTTATGAGCCTATCTCGCCGTCGGCATCACTATCATTGTCATCATGGTCGGTAGCCGGCACCGGTGTCGCTATCGGCACTACAGTTCTCTATTGAATGCAGTTCAGTTACTAAACGGTACTATCGTTGCAATAAACAGGCCTCGCGTCAAATCACAAGACCTAGCCAAATCACAAGGCTAGTCCCCTATACATCATCCCAGTGGTTGCGACTGCGGCGAACGAAGATTTGTGCCTCGTGAGTGAAAACATTGTTGGGCATGGCACGTCAATCGTAGTTGTCACCATTAGTGGGTGATATTCGCAGCCAGACAAACGTGAGCATTGTGAGCCATTGTATGTCTTGTATGTCTGCGTTCATGTGCAATCCGTGTAATACGTCGATGCGTGTACGTTCTGTGATTGTTGTTCTTCCTGACGACCGCAGGTCCGCAGTGAAGGAGATGGCTGGAAACGTGGCTGTCCAGCAGGACAGCGAATTAAGTCGTGGATAGTAATAATGATAATCATTATTATTGTGGACCGACATAGCCCGCCGGCAAATTTATTTGTCCATGTTGTCTGTTATCACAATGTGTCACTTAACGAAACTGAAAATAAACAACTCAAGGCTCTAGGTCCAAGCTGGGGCTGGTCCACCATCATTATTATTATTATTATTATTGTTTTTTAGCAGTTTTAGTACACTTGTGAGGTGTGAACTTGAGCTTGATCTTTATTGCTCACTAGCTCAGCCGATGTTCGCTCACAGTGGGGTGACAGGAGAATGCGGTGTTACAGGGCGATCGTCTGTTATCTTTTGGATACGGTTAGCTAGATATTTGAGACAGAAGTTGGTGGCTCTCACGGTCTTCATTGCGATAGGTGCGAAAATGTACCATCTAGCCAGTTTAGAATACGTTCTCCTATTTATCGTGTCCGTGTCCCGGCTCGACTGAGCTGTGATGCAAATAGGATGCGGCCGCCAGGCAACACAAATTAAAGTTTATGATATTTGATGAGTAAAACTACTATTACTACTACTGGTACTACGACTTGTATCGACAGTAGTACCTCTGTGTCAATATTTTATCTTCCATTTAGTTGCGTGTATATTAAATTGATTGATTGGCGGTCTACTTTTGTTAAGTGGGTAAACTTATTATACGAAATAAGCCCATCTCGATTTTGCTCCCAATACCGATTCTCCCAGTGCCGTTCGTTACGAAAACAGGCTCAGTCTACTCCTAAGCAGCGGTAGGAAGGTACGTTTTCTTATTTTGCAGTTGCAGGCTCAGTAGTTAATGGCTTGTTGTGTATCAAGGCGGTTGCGATACGTACACCGGCATGAAACCTCGTAACGCAGTACAAAATATGATGGCGGGAATGCTTATAACTGCACGACGCAGAAGAGAAAGATGATGCGACACTTTCTGTTTTCTTGTTGCCATTTGATATAACGGTCTCTCTTCGATCGAAGAACCCAACATTTATATATATATATATATAGTTGGGTTCTTCGATCGAAGAGAGACCGTTATATATGTATATATATATATATATATCCTGTTGCACCTAGCGCGACTGGTCAAGGGACTCGAAAGATGCATTTTTTCGACCGGCCACTTACGCTTGTTTAGTCGACCGGCAACGGCAATGGACAGATTACGGTTTTCGGCGGTTTGTTCTGTCAGGGGAATCTGCCAGACAGAGAGAGAGAGAGATCTGTCATTTTCGGCCATTTGTAAACTGTCAAAATTGGCTGTCTTTTGTAGCGGCATGGGCTACAGAAGAAATTCTGGAATGCTCGTTCTCTCTCTCTTTTGCCGTTTCGCTGTAAGACACGAAGTAAGTCAACCAACTGTTCCAGTGCTGTAAGTGGCACGTTTTTTTCCAACAATGACATCTATGCTGCGGCTACCGTTACGGTCAACAGCAGCAGCAACAACAACAACAACAACAACAACAATAGCAGCATCACAAAAAGCTGCAGCAGTAGTAACAACACTAACAAAAACAAGAGTGGTTAACGGGAATACGGAGCGGAAAACGGTGGCATCAACAAAAACAAAAACCGTAGTTCTAATAATAGCAATTACAGCTATAATGACAGTAAACAATGATAAGACAAATATGCGGTGGATAGAATAGTTAACGAAAGCATAACGCTAATCGAAATTGCTCTTTGTTTTTCTCCGTTACCTCCGCTTATTATTGCTAGTGTTGTTGTTGTGGGTGTCACTATTACCTGTTGTTTATTTTTATTGCTATTATTGCTGCTTAGTAGTCGCTCGTTGTTGTTGTTGTTGTTGATAACTCAGTGGTCTAATGACAGTTGCTACTCACGCAAACGAGCGCGTTCCTCTTTGCGTTCGAATTCGTCGGAATATGTTCCGAAAAGATAGGCCACTTTAAGGCGGGACACTGGAATGGTAGCTGTTTAGATCCTCCCAGAGTATATGCAGTTGCACAATAGTCGTCACATCGCCAATCATATACCTCTCGAAGTAGCCAGCCACAGGCCACGTACGTCAAGGCATATACGATTTATAACAGTTAGACGGTGCAGATTTTATAGACAGCCCCTTCATGTGCCGTCGAAGGAACAACAAACAAAACGAGGAATAAAAGAGAGATGCTTATCTAGGTGCATGGCTAAATAGATAAGTAAAAGGCTACACAACAACCGACTGCTATATATATATATATATATATATATATATATATATATATATATATATATATATATGTGTGTGCGTAAAGCTATCAGCAGCAAAAAGTTTTCATGGTTTTTTGTTGTTGACTAGTGAGTGGCTCCAGTTGTAATAGTAGTAGTAGTAGTAGTGAAGTAGTAATGTTAAACAGCAGTTCAACGTACGCAGAGTGTTTTCAACGCAGAAACGACGCCATGACGAATCTCGAATGCAGGTCAGTAGTGGTAGCGGACCGGAGCAGACAAAGAAGACAAGCCAAAGAGTCGGGGGGGAACAAGGGAGCTCGTAGGGAAAGATGGCGGATAGATGAGGGCAACTCGACCAGAAAACATCGTATTCTTCAGCTGGTCGTGATGTTCGTCCTTACCAAGATCATCAGGAGCATCACCATCATCATCGCTGTCGTCGTCGTCGACATCATCAGCAGCAGCAGCGCCATTATCAGCATCCTCTTGGGCGTCTGCGACGTTGCGTTACGTTCGTCGAGGCCGACTTCATCATCTGCTGGAAGTTGTCGACAAGCAAAGGAGTCGGAGTGTTGTGCCAATGCTGTTACCACCCTTGTCGTCATCGGAATCATAATGATTGGTTGGTTGCTTGCTTGGATGGTTGGCAGCAGGGCCGATTCGACCGATTCGGGCGACTCAGCCGACAGACTGAGGGACTTGAGCGGCTGCGGGGCAACTACGACACTTCCTGTGTTTGGAAGCTGAGGCTGGTAGCGACGCCAGCCGGCGGCGATCGACAGATATGACTACTGGAAGGTGGCCGTGGCACATGAGAGCCGCGACGACAATAGCAGCGAAAACAGATGCATGCATGCATGGCTGCATAGATAAACGGATGGATGGATAGATGGATGGGCAAAACAGCAGCTGTACCTCACTGACTCACTGAGGAACTCTTCACTGCTGTAGCTGTTGTAGCAGTTGACGCCACCGATTCCGCTGTTGTTGCTAATACTCTATGAAGAGAGAAGGGGGGGGGGGAGAGAGAGAGAGAGTAACGCGTAACTAAACGCTTGGCCGAACGCTTGCGTTTGCCTGCTACTGTTGCTGGAATAAAGCCGAGTGGATTCTACTTTCACTCTCTGGCTCTGCTCTCTGCTCTCTCCCCCATCCCCGACCAACTCTCTCTCTCTCTCTCTTTCTTTCTCTCCCTGCACCCCCCGCTCCCAGCATATGTAATAGTTGCAGAGTATTAGTCCGATCACGGTTTGTATATTTACTTGTTATTGTTGTCGTTGTTTTATTGTCCTAACCACCACCGCCGCCACCACCACTGTTGTGCTCATTACTAGATTTTGTGCCAGCCATTTGATGTTTGCTCCTGTTGATGTTGTTGCTTTTACGGTCTCTGGCCGTATTTTTGTACTCTCGTTTCGAGCCGATATTTCGTTTTGAGCTGGCGCAGTTAAAGTCGCATTAGTCGTAATAGTTCTAGCGGTATTATTTTATTGTTTGTTGTTGCTGTTGTAGTTGTTGTTGTTGTTGTCGGTATTGCTGTTGTAGTTGTTGTTGTTTTCGGTATTGCCGTTGTAGTTGTTTTTGTTGTTTTTGTTGTCGGTATTGCGATTGGTGTCGTGTCGTTGTCGGTATTCCTCTATAGTTGGATGTTCGCTATTCCGGCTGACAGGTTACCGCTACGTCGGAACGTTTCTAAGTAGGGAACTGGGCCTGTGTCAGCGGTAACAAGCAGGCAGTCAACCAACCACGACGTCAACCCCGACGTGGAAGACGACGGCTCTGTTTATTCGTTCGTTCGTTCGTTCTTCTTCTTGTTCCGACTCGGAGTGACCGAGCCGCTGAGCGCTTGTTGACATCAGGTTGCCTTCGGACTTGGTCGTGCCGACAGCAGCAACAACAACAACAGCAATAAAAACAACAACAACAAAACAGCAACAACATTAGTAACAACAACCAAAACAACAACAACAACACTGACGACAACAACAACAACAGTAACAACAACAACAGCAGCAACAAAAACAACAACAACAGCAACAAAAACAACAACAACAACTCCCCGTCCGTACGTGTATATATCGGTTTGTTTGTCGTCACGTGCTCCTCGTCACGAGCTGATGAGTAATGATGACCATACGAGTAAGTGATGACTCAATGATGGTCGCGGCGTTAACCGGCTGTTCGCTGACCGATCGACCGACTGACTGAATGACGTGGTGATACAGCAGCTACAGTACAATAAGTAATATAACTACTAATACTACTACTTCTTATAACAGTACTATTATTAATACTTGGTGTTGGTACTGTTGCATGTACTTGCTCATGCTGAGATCGGAATCGTAGAGCGGCGAGCTTCTCTTTCATTAATGCGAGTGATACGTGCATATATATATATATATATATATATATATATGTGTGTAGGATCAAACAGTTTCACCTGTCTACAATTTCAAAAAGGTCAGGCCGACTTCAGCGCCGGAGAGAAACATTATTCGGAAGTAGCATAAATATTTATTATGTGGCTTGGTTTCAAATTGCGTTTGTAGCAAGTCACGCAGCTATAAGATGCCTGGCCCTCCAGTAACAGTACAGTTTGCGAAACGAATACACCGGCGTACTGTATTATTATCAAATGGATAGAGAGGTCTATCTCGACCGGAAAGGTTTACTAATGGACTACCTTTGTACAGAAAGAGCGATAACTTGGGAGTTCTACGCAACACTCTAGGACGAGCTGAAGGAACGCTGAAGGTTTTCAGTTTAGACAAGGCAACAAAATTGGGAGCGCATTTGGCTCCATGAAAGAGATGTTGCTTTACCATCTCTCATTATTGTACTATATATGACGAAACTTATGTCAATACCCATTTGATCTATACGCATGATCATTTCTGCCAATCTTCTGCGGTTGTGAATATAGTACGAGAGAACGCCAAGAGCAAGCAGGGTTCACAACGTAGATTTATTTAGTCAACCCGCAGGTTGATTCATGCTTGAATTGGGACACTCCATAGAGCATGAGCGCTGCTGTCGATAGCTAGCCATGACCTGCACCTATGCTTATAATATGAGCTTGTCGAAATAGCAGACGTGGAGTTCCGAACGATCGATTCTCTGTCGTGACGGGCGTAGTAGGTCATACTCATATGCGCCATAAATCGGCAATGTTTGGCGCGATGTATTGTACATTTATAGCTGCAATTTTCGTTGCCATTGAGGTGCAGTCATCGGAGTTTGGCTCGGACTTGTTGTTGTTGTTGCTGCTGTCGTTCGTTGGTTGTTGTTGATCGCTGGATGCTCACGGCGTCACGGATATTTGTTGGAGTGAAATTATGTCAAGTAGCCTGCGCCGAAACCGCATTGTTATAAGTAAACAACAGACACCCTGGTGGTGGGCATGCCAAGTAAAGACAAAACAAAGTGATAAACGAAACCAGCGACAGCAACAATAATAAAAATGTATTATTATTCTTCTTATTATTATTATTATTATTGGTACGCAGAGCTCAATGGAATAGGGAGAAAAGCACTGAGAATGAAGTTTTTGAGAGTTGAAACAACAACAACAACAACAACAATAATCGGGTCATCAATAATAAAGAACAACAGCAGCAGCATCGATTAGTAACGTTAGAAAAGGAAGAGCAATGGAAAAAGGCAATTGAAGCTATCCGTGGTAAATTTGTCTATTTGTTTGATGCCGTGATGCTGTTTGTTTCTCTGCTCCCAACGCTAGCCGGCTGTGAGCAGGACAGTGGTGGAAGAAATACGAATTAAAGGCACAACAACAACAACAATAACGGTGTCCACAATGGTAACACAACAACAGCAGAAAATAACAGTAATAAATGGCGACCACAAGCGACAACAACATCAAAGCTGTGAGAACTAGAAAAATGGAAGGTCAGGTGTTTTGTATGACACTGGCGACGGTGCCGGTCGATAACATCGTCACTAAAAAAGACATTGCGAGAAAACGGACAGGACATTACAGAACATTAGAAAGACGCCTAATGCTTATCATGACAATAACTAATCATCTTTCTCAAAACCCTCCTCCACAGACTTCCTCGTCATCATCATCGTCGTCGTTTGATGCTGATAATGTGGATTGATATGAATTACAATCGATAATTGTAATTCTTCGATTCGAAAAAAACCTTATGATCGGACAGTAAAGTCAAACGGGGAGCACAGATGTCTCAATAAGAAGAGATGGTGCATTACCATCCAGCAGCCCCAATTAGCACTATCATCACTTATCACTATGATGGCTACGGAGGTTCTAGCTTTGCGGAGAAACGCTTTTCTGAACCATCCGGCAAACAGCGTCTCGAAGCCTCGATGCTGTTCGATGCTGACTGACAGCCGAAGACACGTCTAAACATACGTGACCGTAGCACATTGTGGCGGGCTACGGTGATCCATGAAAAAAAGACCCGATATGGGCCCGCATATGCCCGTATGCCCGCTCCGCTAGGCCACGATTGCGGACACCACGCCGGCGGGTGTCGTCTGTAGAATTCTTGACCTATTCACTCTATCTATTATTAAGTAGGAGTTCTAACTGAATGTTATGGAACTCTCGAGCTTATCTTCCCGCATGGCGGATCGGCTCGATCGTTTCGTCACTCGAATGTGCGAACCTTGCATAATAGTCAATGGTCAAAGACATGCAATCGCGTGGTGTATACGCTCGAAACGCCATTTGTTATGTCACGTTTCGTATGTAGGCGATCGTAGACGACAACTTTTCGTTGTCTGCCGTCTTCGGCCACGGTCGTTGTGACGCGCAAAGACCAAAGCTTTGGCAACCGTACAACAAACACGCACACAAACACACGATACACAATTAGGCGGCTTTGTGAGATTGACAGAAGTGGAAACACGACGGTGTTTGTGGTAGCGCTAACGGCGGAAAGTCGTTGACCTCTTCTACTATCGGCTCTTCTGCTGTTGCGGCTGCTGCTTCGGTGGTGGCTGTTGTTGTTGTTGTCGCTGTTGTTGTTGTTGTTGTTGTCGTCGTTGTTGTCGCCGCTACCATTTCTGCTGCCACCGCTGATGCTGGGGATTTCTTTAGCGCTCGAGTCGGCCCCAGCGCCAAGAACGACAACGATATTCGCAGTTATGACACAAGCAGAAACGACGACAACAACAACAGCGGCAGCAGCAACAACAACAACAACAACAACAACAACAACAACCATTGCCATTACAACAACAGCAACAATCATTGCCATTACAACAACAACAACAGCAGCAGCAGCAACAGCCACCGGCACCACAACAACAAAAATCGAAATATCAACGTCACAGCGATCATTACAAACTCTAATAGCTACAATAGTGACAATACTAATCACAATGAAAAAACCCTACCACAGCGATAGTAACACATAGCAACGGCTTTTGCAGTGATACGACGCACACCATGATGACAACCTCAAAAGCGTTACAACGATAATAGCGTTAACAGTGAAATAACGACAAGGAACTGTGGCAACAACGCTTACAACTACGACAACAGGAATAGCAACAACGGCAAGAAAGATAACAATATGAGCAACAATAACAACCACAACTCGAATGATAGTAAGAAAGTGCACTAACAGGGTACACTGAGCAGCAACGGCGACAATAAACAATCAGAACGTCGCAATAATATTATTCATAATATCGGCTTGAAAGCCGAATTCCGCTGCAGATATGCTAATATGACGAGTCATCGCGGTGATAAGACACCAACAACATTCGGAGCAACACGGCCATACAATAGTAAATAATAGAAAGAAAACAGGCCCAATCGTAAAGAAGCGGCACAAGTCACAGCAATGCCTCCGGCGATACGGGCATAACCACAAAACCATAATCGTTGACACAAATACTAATAGCCACAGCTGTAACGTCAATCAATCTAGAATCTAGATGTTAGGTTGTGGTTATTGTTAAAGTATTTATTTGTTGTTAATATGTGTTGTCGTTGTTGTTAATATCTTTGTTGTTGTTGTGTTGTCGTTGTTAATGTTTTTGTTGTTGCTGTTGTTGTTGTCTAGATTGCTCTTCCGCGCCCGTTCGCAGGTCGGTGCAGAGCGACTGCTTTGAGCATTGTTTATAGCCGGCAAGAGCACGAGGTGCGGTTTTCTCAGCATTAAACATAAGCAAAGCCATTATTGCCTTGATGCGTAGAGAGAGAGAGAGAGAGATAGTGAGAGTGTATGGTCACGCATAGCAACCAATCAAAATGTTTCCCAATTGCATTGCGGCAGGCGTGCGCTCTAAAGTTATCTAGCAGAATATTCCAGTCAACTAGGAAGCATAGTTAAACGTTTGATCATATGTTTATAGCCTGTACATTCTTAGCAAGATGCATCGCGTTCACGCAGTTGCACACGCGAATATACGAAAGTCCAACTATCATAAGGAGCGCATTTTCCGATCGCCCTGTATTGCTGCTTAGTGTCATTTGTGGCTGTTGTCTACATTCGACATAACGTTTCGTAGCATTTCGTAGAGCACGATAGGTTCTCTTTGAATTGCGCTTCTGTGTCTTCTTATTTTCGCTGAGCTATTTTTGCATTTCAGTTGCCTTTTTGTCTAGTTGCGAAGGAAATTCAACATTTTTTCAACGTCTTCAGACTTTTGCGATTGGTCTTTACACAACATTGTGGTTTCGCCATCCCCCGAGAACATTTCCGACGTGATGATGCACACGAAACCTGCGTTAAGGTGCTACCTCTTTATTGGGGACGAGATGTGTTATGTCGTTTATGTGTTTGTCCGTTTTTATACGGGAGATTTTGGGGACGTTTGATATATATATACCGAGCAAGATGGCTTAGTGGCAAAGCCTTTGCCTTGCATTCGGGAGGACTGCGTTCGAGACCCAGACCGGCCACTCCTTAATTGGTTTGCATGGTTTCCAATTTAGACAAGGCCGGAGTGGATTAAAATTAGCCATGACATGAAAAAACCGTACACGGGCAATAACCTTACGGAAAATCTAAAAAAAAAAATATATATATATATATATGTCGCTGGTGGCTAGCGCGCGACTAATGTGGGGTTTGCGAGCTCACTAAACCCTTGTACTTACCCTCCCCCTCAAGCTCGGACTTGTGTCGTCTATTTCTATATCTAACACGCTAAATACGGATCTGTAGTCATATATATGCATGTTTGTGAATAGCCAATGGTATTAGCCGAGCTTACCGCCGTTTCTGCCCAACTAGATTCTGTACGCTTTTGACTGCCCGAGCGGCAAGCAGTGAAAGCATTGAGCTTTACATCCAAGTGCAAAGCCTCTCAAAATCCATGCTCGAGTGGCCCAACTGGCACATCAGAATGGCCCAGCGTGTAATGTCCTCCCACCTGGACAAACTGTTTTTCTACCATATGGAAATGTCGCCGTTGGAGTCTTACTAAAATGTAAAAGAGTTCCGTCGCGATAATTGAAATCAATCGAATCATGCCTGTGATACATGTTCTCCTTTGGCTGTGTCTGCAACCACGTTGCAACCACGTTGGGTTGAACTCCGTACGTACACTGTAGTATCTCGTTAGCAAAACAAAAAAACAATGACCTATTTAGTTTGTTTTCTTCGAATTTCCCCGCTGCGCCCAAAAGACGTCCTTTACAATATGTCCATCGCCGATTCACCGGCAGGGTGTCGCCAATGGACATATTTATTTATTAGCTTTGTAACAATAAATTCTCATTACAGATAGCAACACAATGTAGAAATCGCAGAAAGTCCGTGAAGCGGGTACGGCAAAGCTGTCAGTACTAGTAACGTATTGTTTAAATGATATATGTTAGCAGTAGGTGTTGTTTTCGATGCTGTTATCGTTGTCATTTCTGCTTTGGTTTGCCCTGGTTGTGATGACGGTGATGAATTTTGTTGTTGCTGTTTTTACTCGACTGCTTGTTTCTGTTATTGTTAAGGCTAGCGCTATTACCTTGTACTATTTTCATTGATCGTTGCCGTTAGATCTCATGGCCTAATTTTATTGCTGTTTCTCGTGTGATATTGTTTCGTGCATTTATAAGCTTTGTTTGGTCGAGCGTCTTCTCTAGTCAACATCGTAATAACTAGAGGTGAGAACAAGGCAATACCGTTAAATAGCCACAGCTATATCGTGACGAAGCTTGGTCAATCTTGGCCACGATAATCATAACGCAACATAGTGGCACTTATATGTGCAGTCGTAGATATGCATTCCCATTGTGAGTTAAATAAGTGCATACTATGAAAAAAAGAAAAAAATATATACGTACACGTTTTTTGTTATGTAACAATAAGGTGATTTTATGTTATGTTATATACACATACTTTGCTGTCTCATTACCCGCGTTTGCGATTCCTCAATTGTTACCTGTCGAATATTATTGTTATTCTCTATTTTCATTTAGCTAGCTGGTCGGAATGTTTACGTCATGACTATTATAGTAAATAAATGAATCATTATTATAGTCAATAACGCTATTACGTTGTCATTCTAGACTACAGACAGAACTGATTCTTCGCGTCATTCATGCTGTTGGAGAGCTTTTGCCCCCAGGCCGGACGGCCCGCATCGTAACTAGGCTCCCGTTTATGGCGTGCCTGCATGGCAATCGTTACACTATAGCCAAAATGAGGACAAAATTATATATATATATATATATATATATCAGGAGAGTCCGACGATTTATGACACTGTTACGAAAGCTGCGCTTTTTCAATACTGGGCAAAAGCTACTGTCTCGTAACCTAAAACTGGAAAATTCCCTAAAATACCAAGCCCTTGTAGAGGCGCTCCTTTATAGATTACGAATCTCGGTTTTATGATAAAAGATTGGCAGATTTTGCAGTGGTAAATTGAAGCTATTTGAAGAAGACAGAACTGCGGCCATCCCCGACAAGGGACAATAAGCACGACTGGATTTTAGTGGGTTGTGAGTCCCACACTACCGTTGCTTTAACCAATACGTCCGGTATGCATCATGCATTTTACCCGTTAATCTCTATAAAAAAATGTATATATATATATATATATAAGATGGACGGAACGTGCTTTTCAGGCCATGCCTCGGGCATAACCCTAATGCATTTGTATCTGTTTTTGGACTGAGCGTAGCAAAACTCCTGTTTAGCAAAAAATATACTGAATGAATATGTGAGAGTGAATATTGATAGTGATGGCAACTATAAGGTGTGTTCAAACGAAGAGATACGGATCACCGTTACAACCGAACCAATGGAAATTTGAAAATGCCGCTTTGTGATAGTGCAGTGAGATATCTAGGGACACAAATGTGGTGTCCAGAATACTTGTATACATGCGCGGGCGCATGACGCAGAAAAGCAACAAGCAGTTGTGTGTCCTGGAAGACATCATGGCGTGCCCATTGCAATTCGACAATTGAGCAGCAGCTAGGTAGTATCAAAAGTATGACTGCGGAAAGTGTTAAGCCGGCTAAGATTTTCATCGCCTGATGGTGGCCGTATACGGGGGATACTGTATGTCCGACAAGTCAGTAAGGAAGTGGAGTGCCCGTTTTTTGTGAAAACCGAAAATGTTTGAGTCATGACCCGTAAGCAGGCCAGGCAGACAGAATTCATCAAGAGTAAGAAGTATTCGGCGTGTCACAATGCGAATGTTGGCAGTGATGGCGAAGGCCAGCGTTAGACAGTTGTGCACGACAAGTTGGGTTACCGGAAGATGTGCGCGCAGCGGGTTTCGAAGAATCTCAGTGAACCGCACAAGTTACTGCGTATGCGTTTCGTACCTTTTCATTTGAACAGCCCTCATACAATGGCATTAAGGGCGTGACGTCTGTAATGCTATTTTCTGTTTCGATTTTATCTTTCATTTGACCTGCATGTTACTGCTACAACCGCTGCTGTCCTGTGGCGCTTTCATATGGCAGAGCTTGGCTATATCGTATCGTCTAGTAAGAGGTCATTCTTGGTCATGCTCAAAGCTAGCAACTGAAAAAGATTCGCAGATATAGCGGGAGCCACAGCTGGGACGGCAGCGGTAAAAAAACAATGAACACCTAGTAGCTGTCGCGGTAGTAGACGTCGTAGCAGTACTAGTCGTAGTAATGGGAGTGCACATTATTGAGGTGGCCGCGAAAGCGGACCGTGAAGGCTAACAGCCTGGCCAGGATCCTACCGAGGAAGCGCGGAGCGACGGAAGACACGAGCGAACTTTTTGCGCCTCTGCAGCGAAGCTTACCGTTCTATACGCCGCTCCAACTTTGGGGACCAAGGGGTAGCTAAAAAGAAACGGAAAAACTCTTTCTCTCTCTCCTGAATGCGTAGTAGTGCAGAAAGCCAGTTCATGTAAAACAGTTGAGACAACGCTCATTATCGCGATAGAAGAAGGCTGACACCGTCGATGGAACGAGGAACGAACACGGAGAGAAAAAGAACCGGTCCGTATCAGGAAGACAGACAGTTAGAGAGTGGCACGAGGAATGGAACACAAGGAGAGTCACTAGGCGACAAAACCAACGAGAACAACAACAATGGCAGCGATGACAATAACAGTGACATTACCGATCAGTCTAACGAAGTATATATATATATATATATATATATATATATATATATATATATATATATATATATATATATAGCTTTCTCCCAGTGAGTCTCGTTTCTGCAGTGTCTTCAGTCGGCGGACTGGGATAACCAAAAACCTCCATTGTGAATCCGCCCCGTCAGAGTGACGTCAGTGCCAGTCAGGTGCTTCGTGCATAGACAACTGCACGCATCCAGAATGCGTCTCACCATACCACGGTGACCGTTGTTGTCCAATTGTTGCTGTTGTCGTTGTCCTATTGTTGTTGTTGTTGTAGTTGTGTCGTTGTTGTTATTGTTGTTGTTGTTGCTGCTCTTATGTCCCTTCGGTCGTATACCGTGGACGACGACATCAGCAAAGACGATGAGGACGAGGAAAGTTCGACCTTCGACCTTTGCTCAATCCGAACGGCTTAACCTCGCCTCGGTGACGGAGGCGAATCTGGCCCTCTTCTAATTCTCCACCCTTTCATGAAGAAAAAAAGTGAATAAGGAGGACTCGAGTCGGGGTCGTGGTGCGTGCCGGGTTGTTACGCCCGAAAGCACCGAAAAAAACAACTCGCTCGCTACATCTGGCAAGATCTGCAGAGCGATCTAGCTCGAGCCGTCAGTTCGTCACTTCACCATCATTATTGTTATCACAACAACCATCAGCATCATCATCGCCATGATGATTTTAATTGCTGTTTCTAATTACAGAGGAGTATGCTTCTACTACTACTAATGCTGCCACTACCACGACCACGACCACGACTACAGTTGGTATTCTAGCTAGCAGCTAACACTAATGTGGACGTGTCATTGTGACTTAAGCGCCTTGCTGAGTTCGTTCAGCGCGCTCACTTAGCCGCGTCCTATGACAGCGGTGACGTCCAGTTCGTTCGTGGCTTAACTGCTCGTATATAATCCATTAAGTGCTCGCATACAATACAAAGACCGGCTGGCGGAGGCCGAAGACGTTGAGTTGGTTGGCTAGCTGGCTGGAGGGGCGGGTGGTCCACGCTAAAAGTTTGCGATATGAAGCCCGCTCTCTTTACACAAACACAGCGCAGCCACGAGACAACACGACGCGATGATGGCGTGTCGGTGGCGAGAGCTTGGTGAGTTCGAGATGATGGAACTGGAGACGCAGCCGATGTCATGGTCGGCGCCATGGCTAGTCGTACGCCGTGTTGAACAAACAGCAGCGCTGAACCCACCCAACAACTGTGGTTTCCGATTTGGGGCACAACAATATCAACTTGTGAGAACTATATATATATATATATATATATATATATATATATAGTAGGGCATAATTTCACTTGATCTGGCCAAAATGCGTGTCGCAGATTTCTCATGTGGTAATTTTGCTCTGTTTTTCAGGTAAGATATCTGTACCGTAAGCGCGCTCAACTCGGCCTGCTGCGTATGATCTCATGTACACCTGATTTATATATATATATAATTTTTTTTTACAGTCTTAGAACGTTTTGTCGTTTGAGCGTTTTGTCGTCTTCAGGTAAGGCATCTTAACAAAAAGCGGTATCTTAGCATGTTTTAGAAAAGAGGTATAATAATAATTGTTATTACAATAATATGAGTATTTACAGTTAAATTCGCCCTTTCATTGGCATGCGTGCGTGTATTGCAGCATGCTGGAGACACTCTACGGTCTGTGCATTCTCTGCCGCTCTCTTTGCCAGTTTATCTATTGTTCGATTCTCAGTTCTGCTAGGTAGATGAAGGCAGTCGGTCTAAAAACAATAGACCAACCGCTGCAATCTCAGGATCCAGCTAAGTAATCAGCGAGCGGATTTAGTTAACCAGCGTAAGACCATAGAAATTAGCCGTCAGGAAGCTCCTGTAAGGCAAGCTTCGGAAACTTTACTTAGCGATTATCCCTCTATAGGCGTTTCTATCATCAAGGCATACCGTTTTGTACCGCTAGCAATCCTGCGGTCGGAAGGAAGGTTCGCCCAAAACCTTTCGCGCGGCTTATCCTGCGTCGCTACAAAGTTTCGGTCTACGCTTGGCAATGTCGTTTTGATTAAGAACAACCAGTAAGAACAGTGAAATTAAGAACTTGCACTTCTTTGCGTAATGACTCCGGGCACTCGACAATGTAACTTTCCGTATCAGTATTTACGTTCCACACTTAAATTCCAACAGGGACTGTAGCGTTCTAAATTCAATTTCCAACTCCCACTGTTGGAACACGACTATGGCACTAGCGTTTCCTGTTCCAATTATAGAATGCCCAATTTTCTTAGTTAGGCACTTCCTTACGAACAGCCCCAAATGTCTGATGCGCCACTGGACGTTTGTTGATATTACGTTTGCGTAAAATATAGACTTTGCAATTCATGCTATCACATGCGTTCATACATGATGCAACAATTTAATCTAATTTATATTGTAAGATGTCGACCGCTCGGTCTGGGAGAGTTTCGACGTTTTATTCAGGCGGAAATACTTGTTATATATGTATATATATATATATATATATATATATATATATATATATATATATATATACGTGTGTGCACGGATTCAAGGTAACGATAGTGCCGAGAAAAGATATATATATATATATGTGTGTGCGTGTGAATGCGCAGATGGAGGCAGTTGCCCTACTTTTCGGAGTGGCGTGGTAAATGTTAGCAGTGCTGGTTTGGGTCCAGCGGAGGCCCATTATTGGTTCCATCGCGCAGCGCGGTGAATGCGGCCGAAGTCCTTGTCGTTGTTTTTCATCTGTTTTTCATTCACCGATTGCTTGATGGCGGTTCATCTCGTCAGCATTTTCTTTGTTTCGACGTTCGGTGTGTTCTTCAGCGCGGGCCACGATGGGTGATGCTTTTGTTTAAACCAAATTCGGGACGGCAAATAATTGTGGCAGTAGTAGTAGTAGTAGTAGTAGAGGCGACCGAAGCAGTAGCGACTCAGGAAAGATTTTTTTACTTTGGGATAACAGGTCATACAACGTTTTGAGCCAACCATCACAGACGCACACGCAGGAGCAAATCCACCAACACAGCAACAACAACAACAACAACAACCACAACAACAACAACCACAACAACAACCGCAACGACAACAACAACAAACGCAGCCATCACCGGCCGGCACCAAATGCCAATAAAAAAGGAATTGCTTTAAGAAGAATATTACAAAGGATAACAAATAGCACAAAAAAACAGACGAAAAACCAAGAACAGAGCTGACAACTGCTGCACCGAGACCAGCACAGAAGCAGCATCAACAAAGCGCCAGTTCAAGGAAATCTTCTGAAGACGTTACCGGATAGTCACATGAGTGTGTAAGCGTTGAAAGACAGTAGCGAGTGATGTCTTCGAGGAGATTAGTACGGACACGGAGGCCGAGAGCTGGCTGACGACGACAATGGGGACGCAACAACGACACGCACTTTGCGATTACAAAAGTGCGTTTATGTGACGCCTTTCGACAGCCAATGTGCATTATTATTTTTGTTGTTGTTGTCGTCGTTGTCGTTGTTGTTGTTGTTGTTGTTGTTGTTGCTGTTGTTGTTGCTGTTGTTGTCACGTCAACATTGAGCGCAGCCTATAGAAAAAAACTCTAACTGTTGTCTCTCTATTCGTCGGCCTGCCCTGTGGGCACTGTCCGCAATCCACAGGGTCAGACGTGCAACTAGCGAGAATCATGTAGTGTGAAGACAGTGTAAATATGTATCGTTGTTGTTGTTGCTCTAACAAACAGCAGAAACAGCAATAATAACTTGTAATTGCCGTTCTTGTTGTTGCTGCGGTTGTTGTCGTTGTTATTGTTGTTTCTGCTGTTGTTACCGTTGGTGGTGGTGGTGGTGTTGTTGTTGGTGTTGTTGTTGTTGTTGTTGTTGCTGCCGCTGCTGCTATTGTTGTTACCAAATCCGCCCCAAAGTGAGAAGCATTGTTTATTGTTGAACTGAACGGATCTGTCTGTCTGTCTATTCATCTAGCTATGGCTATACGTCGAAATGGGCTCACAACCACGAGCGCTGACGAGATTTGTGCCGAAGATGACACGAAACAAACACACGTTGTTGCGGATGATTTGCCTAGTTGTTCTATTTGCGGTAGAGGGTAGTACTCGATCTCACTCTCGCTCTCTCCTATAAAGAATTAGGGCTTGCGTGGCCGTGTGGGACATGGCGCAACCAGCCTTGCAGACAGCTTGTAAATTTGATTTCTACCCCTTTATTTTAGACCTGTGGTCACGCAGCTACCGCATCCATGATTTTGCTACTTCTACTAACACCACAATCAACAACAATAGCGATAGCGGTAACAGCAACACCACTGACAACAACAACACTACTAACAACAACAACAGTACTAGTCACAACAATACCAGCAACGACAACAATACCAACATAAGCTATGAACACCTTTTTTAAAGAAGGTTTTTTTAATTTTATTTTAGACCATCCTCCGTCCCCCACTGGCGCAATGGAATCGCCGTGAGGCAAGCAATGAAAGCAACAGCACAAACGCATCGTATTTGTGGTGATTTCGTTTATCGTTCGCTTGCCAGGCGGATGCATAAGCATTTATGGTATGCACGCGTTGTGAATAAACACAGGTAATCTACGACCTGTCCGAAAAACGCGAATGCGCACGTGCCTATGACTTCGTTGTTGGAACCAAGCTAAAGCAAGAACGAACGCGGGGGAGATGATAGACTAGCAAATGTACTCTCACGGTCGACGTAAAATCTGCCTCGCCCTTTACCTACGCATGCTGTTGGGAATTGACACCTGTTCGCATCGTATTCAACCCAACGCATACTCTGGCCTTCCCGAGGGTTGAGTCACGCCATGTTCGGCAAATGGTCCAGCGGTAAGAGTGGGCAGGTGGTGTCCCATAAGTAGGCAGGGCAGCCAACTGGTCGATTGATAGGGCCTCGCCTCGAGGTGTTCCGGTAGTTCTTGATCACAAGTCTGGTAATGCGTAATTGACAGCACGACAGTGGATTGAAAGTCGTTCTCTGTTTCTCTGCTCGTCAGCTACCTATATCGTTCATTAAACCTAGCTTTGACATCTGCACGTAGACGCCTGCACACGTAGACACATTAGTATCAATCATGGTCACAGCCCCTCGGCCATCGGGCCTTTACACTATTATTAGTAGTAATAATCCAAAAAAAATAGTGTAATACTATATGATAAATAGTCGATAAAATAACTAATACGACGAGACTCTCTCTTTATCTCAGAATATTGTACATGCTTTAAGATTTATAGAGACAACTATAACGGTGTATACTGTGTTAGTAATATGATATGTACATTTGTGCGCCTTATGCGTTAACTGACAGTATAGATGGAGTTAACGTATGGTTAGTTTGCTGCGTTGTCTGAACCTAGTGGAAGTAGTAGACATAGTAATAGAAATGTTTGTTGCTGTCGCTCTTATTGTAGTGATGGTGGTCGTTGTTATTGTTGTTGTGGTTGTTGGTTGTGCTGTTGTTGTTGTTGTTGCTAGCTGTAATCGTATCTTGTCTTTGCTTGAATTGCCTGCCTCGGTTCTGGTGGTAACTGATTACGATCCGCTCGCACTTTTGGCCACGACGAGGCCACTACGCTACCACGCTATTTCTGCCACAACGTATACGAAGACGACGACAACGACAACGACGATTACAATGAGGCCTTCCATAGGCAGCTGTGTTTGGGAGCGCCAATCCAAGGCGCGTTTTACCGCGATCGCGCGCAATCAAAGCCGCTCTCCGCTCACAGGCTCGACACACTTCAGCGATGGTCAGCAAACACATCAGTGCACCGTAACATCGTTTTACATGTGTGACGCACTCACACCTACAGACAGCAATATATACGCATACGGCAATATACACTCTCATTTTCATCACTGTAGGCGGGGCCAGACCAGCCAACACTCACTCCAGCCAGCAGGGCCGCAGGCTTACCCAACACGCTACCACAGTCTTAGTCTTATCGTCGCCATGGAATGCAGCCTACTACTTGTTGTCGTTAGAGAACCCGAGCAACAAATCTCAAACACGCTGGCCAATGGGAAAATTGCGTCAGTAGGGCCGAAGCTATTCGTGCAACTGCTACCCATCGAAGATTGTTTTGAACATTTTGAAAAAAACATGTTTAGTTAATCGGTACCGTACTACTTAGCTAAGAAAAATGGAACGATATGTGTTCCAGTGACATGCAATAATATTATGGAACAAATCTAATCAATGTAACAAATCGCGCGGCATAATATATAGGGCAGAATCCAAGATCCTATAAAAGTGAAATTTAATATTTTGACATACTGGTTCAAATCTAATTTGTTTTTTAATTTACTGATTACGTATCATTAGGTGTATACATTTTATTTATAAAATTATACACCTAATGATGCGTAGTCGATTTAGTACACGTTATATATATATATATATATATATATATCTCGAAATACAATTATGTTGCACAGTCACCAACTAGTTCTATTACAGCAACAAAAATATTGTGCTTCTAATGTTTTACAGCCTTGTCGATGAAAGCGGACTTATTTTGCTACAAACGGGTTCTTTGAAATGAGAACCTTGTTGGTAATCGATCTTGACCGGGCTTAGTATGACAGAATAGACGCTCAATTACAACCGGATGCGCCAGTGAAAGTGGAGCACCACCTACAAGTCTGGTTAGGCAAATCTGTTTGAGAACAACAGTATTTGTGATGTCACTCGTTGATATTAATAGCGCGATAAGCATTACTTAGTAACAATGCTATAAGCGGTGAGATTCATCTACGTGTATCTTATTACGTGCTATATATATATATATATATATATATATATATATATATATATATATATCAGAGTTAGCTGCGTACGTAACCACCGTGTAGTGTCAAGCGGTAGACCCGACAGCACAGCAGTGGTGGTGCTTTCAACGAACGAATTGTTGTAATTCATAAAGATTCCCAACGCTACGTACAGAGTCTTGTTCATGATTTTATAGTCGTATATATATATATATATATATATATATATATATATACATATATATATATATATATATATATATATATATATATATATATATATATATATATATATATATATGTATATATAGTTAATACAAGGCCAGAGAAGATGCGTATATGATATAATAGAACAGAAGCCATGTACGAAAATCCATGTAAAGGAAAAACAATAACAGCAAACAAAAATTGCACAATAATGATGAAGTTCATAGGTCACACTGTGGTGATTAGTGAAACCGTGGATACTTGTTGCGAATGCAATGAAAACCTTCGAGTAATGACGGTGGTGTTTTTGACAACAACGAGGCCTATTGTTGACTGGTCATCTCGAAACAAAGCTCCACAGAAGACTCATCGAGTATTATTGCTGTTATCGAGTACTTTAGCTGCTGCTGTTGTTTTAGTTTTTCTTGCCTTGTTCTGATTCAGTTGGTGTCGGTGCTGTTGTTGTTTCCGTCCTGACTGTTGCGAATGCTAATGTTGTCATATTTTTATTTTTGTCATTATTGATACTCCGGCCATTGTCGCAACTGTCGTTGCTAAAGCGGAGACATTCGAGGTATCTGTCCTACTCTCTCTCTCTCTCTCTCTTATGCAGCTGTTGCTACGGTCTTTGCTGGTGGCCAAAAGTTAAACAAAAAGCAGCTAAATTGATTGTCAGAAGATTGATCCACCAATTTTGCGATATATACATGCATGCATCTATCCATCCATCTATTTGCCGCCTGGTCCCTTCGCTGGATTGAAGCAATCGCACCCCCACTAGCGGAGTTTCGAACGAAGTACGCATTTAGCGCGCGCGTTTCGCCTACTTTGTGCTTGCGACTCGCGCAGACCTTTCGGGTCTGCAGATGTTCATGCAGACCACCACTTCACCGACTGATACTGATGGTGAAGTTGGTCTTGATCACCATCATCATCATGGTCATGATCATCATTTTCTTCGGACGAGCCCCAGTCGACGTTGTCGTCATCATCGTCGACGCCCTGTGGCGTCCGGCGCAGCGGGCGCACTTATTCCTTGCCTCGCTGCAGCTGCAGCAGCAGCAGCAGTACGTTGGTGACGAGGCCACAGTGACGACGTCAAACAGAGAGATCGTTCGTTCAGAAGAATAGTCGGCCGTAGTTTGGCTTCGTAAGTGAATGAGTAGGCGCTAAGTCCTCTACCCCCCTCACTCAGGCCGGCCAGGAAAAGGCCGACACTTTGCCTTCTCTGTTCTTTTTCTTTGTTTTCCCCTTTTATCTCTTTCTTCAACTTCTTGTTGTTCTTCGTTTTCTTGGCCAACGATGGCCATGGTGGACAACAAAGTCGTCGTCGTCATTATTGCCATTGTTGTTGTTGTTGCTGCTGCTACTGTTGTTGTTATTGCTGTTGTTGTTGCTGCTGCTGCTGCTGTTGTTGCTGTTGTTGTTGCTGTTGTTGCTGCTGTATTTGTTGTTGTTGTTGTTGCTGTTGCTGCTGTTATTATTGTTGTTGTTGATGTTGTTGTTGTTGATGTTGTTGTTGTTGCTGTTGTTGTTGTTGTTGCCATCGTCGGCATCTAAGTCAGAAATGAACAGCGACCGAAGCCGAAGCCAAAGTCAAATCAGCACCAACACAGCAGTGGTGGTGGTAGCTGTAGCGATGAGCCAATGGACGGTGAGGATGGCTGACTGGCCGAGTGACGTTGGTCGGCCGGCTTGACTGACTCGTCTCCACTCGCTCCACGTCCACCAGTTTGGCGTTGGGCCGTCTCTGTCGGCATATATCTGCGTATATCTGCGCGTTTGTTGCCTGGCATCCCAGCAGAACACTGGCTGGCTAGCAGACAGGCAGGGCGGCAAGGAGCCAGGCAGGCTCACTAGATAGCTCTAGCTTTATAGCTGGCTAGATAGATGACTGTCGGTCGGCTCTCGGTGTGGCCAGTGGGGGCCCCTAGCGACACCACTACCGAAGCTATGGCGAGCCACCGACGTTGGCGTTGCCATGAGGAACGTCGGCCCTTACGGCCACCACGACCGCCGTCGCCACAACAACAACAACAACAGCAACAACAACAATAACAAGACCAACCACAAGTTACAACAACCACCACCATTAACAACAACAGCGGCAGAGGCAGCATCAGCAGCAACAACAACAACAACATAAGCAGCAGCAGCAACACAACAACAAAGGTAAATTGTCTTCTGCACCGTCTACTTGTTCGTTCGCTCGCCCGGCCCGTGCCTGGTCGGGGGACTGCGGGGGGAGGGAGGGTGTAGGGGAGTCGAGACCTCCGTAGAACCGATAGCAGCGAGGGCAACCGCTCCAGCAGAACGGAAAGGATGCGGCCGCAGCAGCAGCAGCAGCCCTTAGCGTAAAGGACAAGAGAAGGAGTTCCTTCTTAGCTCAGTGGTAAGCCCCACTGCCGACACCGCCGCTGGGGCCGAGCCGCCCGAGCGCGCCGTTCGAGGCGTCTTCAGAGTTTCGCGTAGTAGTACTGTAGGTGTGTGATACGTCAAACGTAGATCGTTCAGAGCTGAAGCAGCAGAGGCAACATACCGCCACTGTCATACCGCCTGTTGTTCCACGCCGGTTTCTGCCCTATTCGCTACCGCCTTCAATGGCGATCTTCGACGTCAAGCAACGTCTGGCGTCTGATGGTAACGACGGCGGCGGCGGCGGCGAGCGTCGTCGTCGTCGACGTCTGCAGACAGTCGTAGAGACAAGCTGACCAACTAACAGGCAAACCGCCGGAGAAGACAACGACCAGACAGAGCTTTGGTAACGATGGGCACTCAATATACGTACATATATATATATATATATATATATATATATATATATTATATGTATTTTTTTCGGTGGTACTGTTCCCGCCGTTGTCATGATCACTTCGGCTGGTGGTAGCGCACGTTCTGCTGTAAACTAAGTGGCGGGGCCGGCTTGGTCATTTTTAGCTCTTGTCGGAACACTTCGGTCCGAAGAGGTTTAAATCGGAGACTTGAGAATTGAACAAGTGCCGGATATATGTTGGGAGTTTTGGGAAAAACAAACTTACGGTCGCCATCTTTTTCTAGTAGTATTGTGTTATTATTCTCGTTGTTGTCGTCGTCGTCGTCGTTGTCACATGACCTACTTGAAAGTTTGCTCCGCTCCAGCGGACTATGTGTATTGTCAATTTTGTGTCCACAGAACACCACTAACAACAAAACAACAGCAAAAATATTGTATGAACAGAACAAATAAGTAAACAACAACATTGTTGTTGCTGCTGCTGCCAGAGTAGAACGTTAACGGCGATTAGCCTGCAAACTATTAAATTGGATTGCTTTTTAAGGTGCGTCAACGGATGAGATTCAGGTCAGCGTCTAGCCGTATACGGTTGATTCGGCGCGGCCCACGCCGTGGATATAATACGAAGCGCTGACTGTCAATCAAACCTGGATGAGCTTAGCCGCTTATTCAATCGTCTAAACAAAAAAAGTAAATAGTCGACGCGACGCTATTTGGTGCTCGCTCATCTTTCTTGGCGTACTACTTACGACAAAATTACGCATAAGATGCAAATGACATTCCGAGAGACGAACGGTCAGCATATAAACAAAATGGAAATGCATAAGAGGCGGCGGTGGGGAGCTAACGAAATGACCACCGGACAGTGTGTCCCAATGTCAAAGAAGATCGCCCACAGCAACAAAGCAACAGCAAAATACAAACAGCAAAAACAGCAACAGCGGGAGTGTTCGTCACGACACTCGGGAACTAGATCGAAGATTTCGGCAGTGATTAAAGGCGACTCAGTACGGCAACTCGGGTTCTGGCAGGGCTTTTACCTTCCATACGTTTTGCTTTGGCTCGCAACCACATGTCGAGTTGACGGCAACGTCGCAAGCGAGGCATTATCTGACTATGACTATCATCTGATGAGACGAACTGTAAAGCACAAACACTTGGTTCACATCGTGGTTGGTGGTCGCCGTATCTTGCACGGTCCTCACCGCTTCATCGGTCATCAATGATGGATGGGTGGGTGATGAATGATTCCAGCAGACGCAGAGCATGCTAGAATGAAAAACACTTTTTAAGGAGGTTGTTTTTAATTCTAGACTATTTTCTGTCCCTTACGGGCTTGGAACTTAACCTGAGGTATGTCTTCAATACACCGAGAGCCAGACATGTTAAGACATCTAGGGTTTCCCTAACAGTCCTTGTGGCAGCATGGCCGCTGACACTCAGCGGTATGGTTAATCATCTTTTCTCAATGAGCATCGCTCGTTGAAGAAAATTCGATCAACAACAGGGATCGAACCGGGGATCGATAGATGACAACCATGACTAGCGCACTAGTCCCCTAGACTTCCTTCTTCATAGGAAGTAAGAATAGCGACGTGCCTGGCAACCTGGACCTTCATCACCTTCACGGCCTCGTGATGTACTGTACGAAACCTGCTGTCCATGGGGGGCGGAGGTGAACCGATGAGATCGAAGGACGAATAAACGTCCGTTATAAGCTTATAGGGGGTAAATAAATCTATGAATCAACAGATATACTCGTCTATGAATCAACAGAAATACTCGTCTATGAATCAACAGAAATACTCGTCTAAGTATCAACAGAAATACTTCTCCAACGCGCTTTACGGCCATCATGTGTACAACAACAACAACGACGACGACGACGACTCTGTGAGATTACGCTAACATGTGCGGATACGGTTTAGTTCATTCTTGTGCCAGCGCATCCATAACGTCATTCGGCGTGAGGGGCTTGCTCACCACCAAATTGGGTTCACAAGATACCACCAGCCTGGGAGTGCTAAGCCCTCCACAAACATATACGCCCCCCCCCCCCCCCCCCCCCCCCCCCGCGCCCGTAGGTTACCCGGCTTTGCACACTGCTAGTAGCCAGCCGATTACAACTGCTTGAGACGGCTATTGTTTTTGCCTGTGTACCACGTGCATGTCACTGGTCGCAATCTTCGATCGTAGCACTATGATTATTATGTGAAGAAATATATATATATATATTCCTACAATTATAAAAACAAATAATAGCGTGGTTCATTGCTCACGGAGAAGCGTCTCTCTCCTGCGGGTCACCATCGTGTGTTCTTACCATATTTGTTTTTACACAGTTATCTATGTATAGCACTAATAAGTGTGCT
Source organism: Dermanyssus gallinae (assembly GCA_003439945.1). Lineage (NCBI taxonomy): Eukaryota > Metazoa > Arthropoda > Arachnida > Mesostigmata > Dermanyssidae > Dermanyssus > Dermanyssus gallinae. The sequence continues at coordinate 13,193 of QVRM01001309.1, read as the reverse complement.
GTTAGCATATATGTTGTTTTATGAAATTTCTATATATATATATATATATATATATATATATAAAGTTGCTTATAGAAATTTCTGAACCAACTACACTTGTTCCATGCTAAATCACACAGGTTTGACGGGTTGGCCCCGAAGCGCGATCCGTCTAAGCCTCAAAGAATTGTAGCCCATAACATTTGCCAGCAGCCGCTAGCTTAGACGCGCTTGATGGTTGTTACCTTTCTCGTGTCGTCGGGTCATTGTCGGGTAGGCAAAGAAGCATGAAGGGAAATGGCTATTGTTCAAGTTGTGAGTTAGCCGTGAGCTCAATGGCAATGGTATTAGCTGAGCTTAAGAGTGCGATGGTCGGCCGCTCCTGGGTGCAAAGTACGCACTGAAAGCGAGCATGATGATACTGATGATGGCATTGAAAACGACTAAGACGACGACGACGACAATAAGTAAGAATGAAAACTGAACGCTACGGTGGCCTCTTTATATATATATATATATATATATATATATATGCAGGGCCTATATAGTCACTTGCATAGTTAGTGACTAATATAATCAGTACCGGCTATTGCTTAGGCGGGTAACGAACCGTTCGAACCGAACAGGGCGTCGCTAGGGCAACCACGAATAACGAATCAGCTACTGCGAGTTCAACCCTCGACGGTCATGCTAGTCGTGGCATGGTTTTGTTGGATTCGGTTAAACAGTGTTCTGTTGCTGCATTCCTCTCTTGGAGAAAGAAGCTTATATAAATTCAATGACACGAGAACACGATAGCATGGATAGATTTGGGCGCTATCGTGCATCTTATCCCATCACAAACGTCTACAAGGGGGTTGTAAAGATATATATCTACGTAGGGATCTGAAAAGCTTTTTTGTAGTCACAGATAAAACTTTAAAAAATCTGAATCATTTTCTAGATTTCGATGTAATATTCCACGAATTTCCATATGTTTCCTGAAACGGTAGATCCATGCACCGAGCACATGGCATCTCCAACACGTGCTTTTTAGTGTTTTACTAGCATCCATTTGGCAAAGTTTTGTCAAACGATGCATTTGTTATGCTTGAGTGTTTGTCAATCGCAATGTTTTTCACACGAATGCCATTTTCGTCGTCCGTTTCTGTCTTGTAACACCGACATTCTTGTGCTCGCATCTCACTCTTTTCTCGTAAGTTTGTCTGCCGAGAATCGACTCGAATGTTTTACCCAAACATCAACAGGGATTACGCTCTCCGACAGTGGACTCAATTCCTAACTCACTATCAACTACGCGGGAAATGAAAAAATCGCAGTTTTTTCCGGGAGGGGTGCCGATATATATATATCCTTCACCCCGGGAACCTTATTCTTTCCTTTCTCTTGCATTCTCTCCTGGTAGCTGCTCCATGTCCAAAGCGTCTGGGCGCATGGGGATTACTGTGCGCAGCGCCGATGGCGGCGTTAAGTGTGTGATTCACAATAGGAACAGCACTCTGGCCACCGCCCACGTTAAGCTTACGGGCCGAACATATACTACATGCATACATGCATTAGTTCCATCGTATCACCAAAAACCTAATGGCAATGCGCCCATGAAAGGTGCGTAACCGGCTGCAAAGCAGATAAGTGAACTAGAAGCGTGAGAGAAAGAGAGAAAGCAACAAAGAAATTGTCTTATATGTCTAATAACCACCGCCGTGCGCCTCCGGCAAAGTGACGGCGTTTAGGCGCAAAGAAGAACCCATCGATTTACGCCTTGTTTATACGAAAGGAAAGAGCCAGGAGCAAACGTAAACGTAGTAGCTCTCACTGCAGTACATTCACGCGTGAACTGTTCGAAAAATTAGCCGTATCTTGCCACTGATCGTATACAAAAATATATGTATGCATAGTGTGTAGTGGTTTAAGAAGCGTATTGTGTAATTTTGGATTGGTTTTGCCATGTTGCATTCAAATGTGATTCCTACTCCGTGTTCTTTTTTATCGCAGTTTTTGTTCTTCAGCACATTCGTACTCCGCTGAGATGGCCATTGAGCTAACACGCTTTCATTCTGACCCTGCTTGCACATATGCGTATACCGTGCAAATGAGGAACCCATATGGCTGACAGCGGCATGCTTGTTCTAATTAATTTGCCATTAGACCAGTTATGCGCGCTAATTAGCCGTTGAGACACCGTTCTGCTGTGCTTACGGCTTTGCTCAGATTTTTGGTCTCAGCCTGTTACTTCTCTTTTGTAAACCAGCAATACAACAGTTGACGTTTGCCGTATATGTAGAGTAAACTACAATTTTATTTTAATCGCAGTAATAGAAGCACATGGAATTATAACGAGGATCGTCAGAAAATAGCATTGGCAAGCGCCTGAATGCCCCGTTGGTACTACTATGCACACCCGTGGGCCACATACAGGCATCTTACAACTTCTTAAGACGCACTTGGACCTCTGTAGTAAATAGTGAGGTTAAAATCAACTAGGCGACACTTAAACCTCAACGAACTGAACCTTAAAAAGATCCCGCAGTGAAAAGTGCTCCACCTGAGAGCATCGGAAATAATTGAAGTTAGCAGCAGGTGTCGCTGTTAAGAGTGGAGCATGTAGTGCAACAGGTGATTGCGACAATTATGCCGATGTTAGAAGATAGTGTCGCGCAGGCGGTGGCTACGGCCATTCCGGGAGCTATCCCGAGCATTCGGAGAGAACTGATGGGTTAGCCGCCTCACCTATGCTGCAACCCACCATCAATGACGCTGATAGGACCAGACCTACATAGGGAGGATAAGCGCAGATCTTCAAGCGCAACAACATCTTCATCATATTCTAAGTCGACCCGGCGGTTCGGTTTATAGCGGATCTAGCAAAAACGCAAGATTGATGGTTGGCTCGAAACACTTTGATGCAACATAAACACACTCACCCAGACCAGCTCGGGTTTTAATAAATTAAATAACCACTTTTATTATAATCACGACAGTATCTTGAATGCTACACTAAACATTTTAAGAAAAAAAATTGCAAATAACAGCAAACACCAATGGCTTGCCTTGAGCTAACGAATAAACCAACTGGACAAAATGGCGCCTGTGCTCATAAAGGTAGATATTTTTTCAAGCTTTTGTTACAACATGTTACAGTAATTTCGTTTTTGTCGGCGTCCAGCGTCCGGAGAAATACGGGTCATTGGGTTGATTTTGAAACTAACATTCGCCCTTGGATCCTCGAATGGGAACAATTTATCCGGGAGCGCTTTCATCAGCTAACAACAGATTGCTTATGGGTGCGCTAACATCCGTTGTGTTGAGTAATCACGAAGAGTCGTGTTATTGTTGTTGTTGTTATTGTTGTTGGCGAACAACAATTATATCCCATCAAACTTATATTCGTTCTGTTAGCAAAATTGGCTCTTGCCTCTTTTTGGTGCACGCGCCGTAGGTGTTGTTGCTGCTGCTGCTGTTGTTGTGTGATTTATTGTGCTTGCTTCTCAACGTGAGTCAATGTTTTTCGTGTTGCCCAGAATGTGTACTGTACCCCCTCATCCCCGCTCAGGGGACACGTACACGGTGATCGAAAGTGGTTGTTTTGCCATGTGTCTTATGATTACTATGGTGTCTTCAGGACCGTCGGCCGGTCGAATTATGCCAAATATTGTACCCGCAATAGCTATGAAGTTAAGCAAGTACGCACACTAGCGCAAGTAACGATGAAGAATGAATGAATGAACGAACGAACGGAGAGCTGGCTGTCAGAGCAGCCTCAGGAACCGCTCAACGGTGGATGGGCTGGCGGATGGGAACAGGTAGTGGAACCGAATGGAATGGGATCTAATCTAATAAATGACCGTTGTGTACCGCTGTGCTGCTGGTTTGGCCGGACATGGCTGAACCGGCCATGGGACGGCCATGACGTACACGAAAGGTATGGTACTGGTTAGTAACAACAACAGTGGTAGTAGTAGTAGTAGTGGTCATTGGAAATTGGAACGGTGACCTTTCTCGTTTGCATATTTGAAAGTTTTAATCTATCCCAAACTTGAGCGTGTGGGATTGCGTCGCGGCCACCGAATAAAACTAATAATGAAACAACAACAACAATAGTAGCGCTCTAAAACTGTTGCTTGTCATCATTACTAAGTCACTATCTATTTTATTAATGTCGTTCAATGTGTTGACTTAGCCATTCAGAAAGTCAAGTTGGGCAGAATTGAGGCGCCATAGCCAATTGCGGCTCGAGATGACCTTTTATTCGTGTATGCAGGGATGAGCATATAAGTCATGTTATGTGTGTTCAATGTTTAGTGTAGTTATGTCGCAGGCGAGAGAGAGTTGCTTGCCCCCTGACACCAAAACCGTGCACATGTATTTCTATAGGTCACAACCAGGAAAAATCCAGAAAAGAACACGCACACACATATATTTATATATATATATATATATATATATATATATATATATATATCCATACATGCGTGTAGGTTGTGTATTTATACTACTTTATATGCCTTGCATCTAGTCATATGTTCAGCTAACAATACTTGAGCAGGATCGCTTCTGCGGCTGCAATGGAGTCGTATGGTCGAGTAGAGACACTGCTTATTGGCTATCCATTGTTTGATGGTGCAACCAACCTAAATGTTATTTACTTACGGTCGTCTCATGCGCCCGATGATGACAGCCGAGCATCGTAAGGCCAGCGCATTGCACTTGTGTTCACTTCGCGCGCAGGTCTAAGGTGAAGGCTTATACAGAATCTATAAGCTACGTTTTATTGCTGCACCAGTTGTTGCTGGTAGTTTAGGGGTTACTGTGGCACTGGCTGGCTTCTGGCGACTCTACTTCTGGCTGTCTGTAGTACGGCCCAGTTTTATCGAGCTTTGAGCGACTCCTTTGAGAGATTGATCTGACTGCGGCTTCAACAGCTAACAACGTCTGGCTTGCGTGGTCCTTGCTGTGGTGCACGGAAGATGAAGAGAATACGAGTATGTGTATGGAAAGGAAGAAAAGGAAGAAAATGAGAGGGAGATTCAGCGTATCCATCAATATACACGGGGGTGTATGCATATATATATATATATATATATATATATATATTGTTGACTTGTCGTTGGCTCTAAGCTATGCTAGATGCAACATGCTTGTGATTTAGGTGGTGTCCGACACTCCGACAAATGCCGAAGTTCACGGCTCAATTCACCTTCAGACACATCTGCGAGATAACCGAGCCAACCACAACAGCCGGCCACATGCGGTGAACAGGCATATTAATAAAAGGCAAGAAAACTCAGCAAAAACAAAAGCAACAACAACAACGACAGTCGGGCTGGCGTAAGCGACTTGGAAAGGAAATGCGAACAACAAAAACAGGAAATAAACTGAGGTGTTGGTGGTGATGGTGTTATTCGTGAACAGATAAGGAAGCCAGCCAGGTGAGCTCTTTTATTCATGCTGATGTTGGACAAATGGAGGGCATAGACAAGATCGATCATCGATTCTGACATCAATGTGAGTGATGACTGTGGTGTTACTGGCGTTTGCCTACAAAGGGCTAGTAATCTAGAAGGTGCCGAACTGAGAAGAAGACGAAGAAGACGAGAAAAAAAGAAGAATATCTCACTGAGGTTCGCTTATAGCCTAGGTCGTAACGCCATAATGATGATGATGCTGATGATGTTTTGGTGCTGAAACCTGAATTTTTGCCGCCAGACGCGCATTGTTTATTGTTAGTGTTGTTGTTGTTGCTGTCTACGTTAATGTGATTGTTCGTGCTGACGCTGCTATTCTTTTTTGCCTGCTATGGACTTTTGTTGTTGTTGTTGGTGATGGTGCTGGCTATGTTGTCATTGTTGTTTTTGTTGTTGTTGTTAATGTTATTGTTCGCGCTATTCGTATTGTTGATGCTTTCTCTATGGTGATCACTGTCGTCGCCGGTGTCGGAAGCCAAAGGTTTCTTTTCCCTGAACCAAATTGCGACATATGCAGGAGGAAAGAAATAGCCAGAAGGCGGAAGCAGACACATGCGGACTGTCCAGACGCCATGACGGAGGAGACGACAGACGAAAGTGCCAGTGAAGAATGAAGATGGTCGTCTGCTTCTTTTTTTGTGGAACTTTAACACGTTTTCCGACGCGAGCAGCCACGAAGATGTATCGTGGATATGGAAGTGGGTTACCGAAGTTGTACTGCCTAGTATCACTTTTATAGTGCCTAACTTTCTACTGCTTTCGCCTGATACACACTATATATATATATATATATATATATATATATATACAATAGTGATAGCATTTACGTTGTATAGCTTAAGTAAGAAGTTACCCTTCGTCGACAATTCAGGCATGTGCTGTGGAAATACTAGCGTGCATATATGTATATATATATATATATATATATATATATATATATATATATATATATATATATATATATATATATTATTTCCTTGCGTACATAAATACACATGCCAGTCTATGGCTGTGTATCAGTCTGAGTACTTTTTTTTATCAGAGTGTGCTTAGAACGTCAACAGAAGCGCGTTCCCCAACAGTTCTTGTGGCGGCAGCAGCAGGGTCGCTGACTCTCAGCGGTAGGGTTTTCATCTATTTCCAATGAGCATCGCTTAAAGAAAATTCGATGAACAACAGGGATCGAACGAGCGACACCTCGGTAGATGAGAACCATAACTAGTGCACTAGTCCCCTAGGTCACGTCCATATACGAATACCTGTCTACTCATACATATACTCAATATATTTGCGTCTCAAGCATGATTCTATATGATTCCATAGAGAACAAGCTTAAAGGCCGCCTTTCACGAGCAGTTTGAGTTGTGCACCTACCAGTGTGCTTGCAGAGGTGTGCCATGTACCATGCAGTGGAATGCACAGCACTGGATCAAAAATCTTTACACTACTTCTCTCGCCACAGGCGTGAAGAAGATAAAGCATTTTGAAGAAACTTTAATGAACCGAATATTATACGTAATTTGAGTGAACTAAACATAATTGAATCATATAGAACAAATTACCGCTCAGAAAATTCAAGTGTTGAAACGCGAGTTAAGTGAGCTACGGTACGTCATCTCTAGCAAAGGAAAGGCATATTTATTTGACATCGTAGTGTTATTAGAATTTAAGACAGTTAGTGTGTACGTCACCACGACAGGAAAACGGCATTATGATATGTGTGTTTTTTATATGTGTATATACGTTTCTTAGATAGTGTGGCTTTGGCTGTTGGATTGGGAGAATTTGAAACGGTTTATGGCACATTTTTTAGTCATTTTTAAGGTATCGTGTCTAAATTTGACCATTCATCTATTTCTCAGGGTCGAAGTTAATGGCTTGCCTTTTCGACTTGACATGAATACTAACGCGTCGATATATATATATATATATATATATATATATATATATATATATCGAGAAAAGATCCCAAATGTGCAACTATTAGATACGTTTTCATTTTTTGTTTGTCACGCCGTCTAGTTTAAGAAATAAAAGCCAAAGGGTAAAGTTATTCGGGCCGTGGCGTGGCGGCGACCGTGGCAGTAATGCAACCGTGCTGGGTACTTCTGATGAAGTCACAGAAAATGAATAGCAATATCCGGGCACTGCAGGTGTAACGTGTGGAAATCGTACCATTCAATAGCTGTATCCAGCTGGACATTATAAAGAGCAGGCGTGGCCTCGCACATTCCTACAGACCACTTGCACTGGAGGTCGACGCGCGTGACAATGAGATTGCTCCCCGTAAGAATAGCGAGTACGATATGATTGATGCACTTCGAACCGGAAACGAATCTTTATATCGTTCGACATCCGCGTCACCTGTATAAATAGAAATACAGCAGCAATCGATATATATATATATATAGATATATATATATATATATATATATATATATATATATATATATATATATATATCGATTGCTGTTGTATTTCTATATATATATATATATAGGTGACGCGGATGTATATATATTTACTACATATGGTTTAGTGGCAAAAGCCTTTACCTTGCATTCGGGAGGACTGGGTTCGAGATCAGACCGGCCACTCTTAAACATGGTTTGCATGGTTTCCAATTTAAACAAAGTAAATGCCGGAGTGGATTAAAAATTAGCCATGCCATGAACAAACCGTACACGGGCTATATATATATATATATATATAAAGAAAATACGTTAAGCGTACCATTAGAAATGACTTTGGTTAATGTTGTGTTCTAAGAGCGTTCCAAGAGACGCGTTTTACCTTGTCCTGGCTAACAGGGCCAGCAACGATGAAGTGAATCCCCATTATCATTCTTACTAAGGATAATCATCAAGTGCAATTCACAATGCTCTAGCGTGGTTTAGCACCCAGTTGGTTTCAGGGATTCGTGTATCCGAGAATTTCTATCTATTGCTGCGAATGTGTTCCCGCGAACGTGGGACTACTCTTACACGGTAGGTGAAAATTTCGTCTTTCGCTTCTGCGAACAGCAGAGCTGACCGTTGGTTTGACAGCTAAGGAAAAAATACAAGAAGAGACACAGGAAAAAGAAGATAGTGATAATGATGATGATGACGAGGATAGCGACAACAGCAACGGATGGGGAACTTCCCGCATGCTTTCCCGCTCTGTAATGGGAATGTCTTGATCTTCGTAGAAGATCGGCTATCCAGACCTTGATTGGAAGGCGCACTGTTGTTCTTGCTGCTGGTGCTACTTCAGAGGTACAACGTGATTTGCACCAAGACGACTGGGTCGCCACGACGTAAGGATGTGTAGTCTTGTCCGAATTCACCTCTCACTTTCTTGGTCTCGTGAGTCGATCTTGTTTTTAAGTCGGTTCCCTTTTGACTCGTCTTCTCTGTCTGCGTTTTTTCTGAGTCTTCGGGGCGAAAAAGGCGGAAGAAGTTGCCATCGACCGAAGTGTGTGTGTCGCCTATCCTTTGGGTCACGATGGTTGGTGCCAATGATGTCAGCATCAACCGGCACACGAATGAGTCCAGACAAGCCTTTACCGCCAGAAGCAGAACCTTCCCTGTCAAGAAATCGAAGTGCGAACTCCCTGGCATACCTCGTTGCTGCGATGTGCTTTCGCCTGACCAGTGCATGCTCACTCTCACTAACTCACGGCTGAGGTGTTCCCTCGTAGCTCGGCGGCACCTCACCGACGTTGCAGTCGCTTGCCGAAACTTGCTAGCATGATGATGCTAGGCGCCACCTCGGCGGCGGCGATGGTGATAAATTGTGGGTTCGATCCAATCTCGAAGACAGACACTTAATATATATTGCATTTGTTTTAATTATATGAATTAATGTTGTTACCAAACGATTGGCAGCCGGTAACAGCCGGTAATGTGTGCAGATTTAACTTCTTATATATAGCCAGTCGGGAGCGTGTTAAAGATCATTTTGGCGTTGCCGCACTGAGCTTCTAAGGTGATGCACTGCTTCAGGAACGCTGTGAATCGTTTGACTCTGCGTTCAACTTCTCGATGATGTGGCCAATAGTTTGTGGTATAGCCATATGGTCTCCTGTCCCCGCACGCCTGATGTCTCAATAATAAACAGACATATGGTGTGCTCGTTCCTCAAGGCTTCGTGATGATGAGTCTTGTTTTCTTCTCCTATATATATATATATATATATATATATTATTCTCCGACTAATGTATATATATATATATATATATATATATATATATATATACTATCAGGCCACTATCAGTAGCGCCCCAGTATTCACATAAATGTCGTCACTATTACGAACGGTGACTCGTTATCATTCGCATGATCATCACCACCATTGGTTGGTTAACCGTCTGAGTCATAGTGTTTCTGCGAACGGACAACGGCACGTTCGCCCCACTACGCATACCATCTCCGCAGTGCAGACGCGCAAACCCATACGAGGAGCTCTAATCGTTGATGATAAGCTAAGATATTATTATTCTTATTATCATTCTTTTAAGTTCATGCTGTTTTTTATATTTTATGTTCTATTGCCGTTATTTTCATAGCTGTTTCATTTGTTGAATAATTATTATAGCAGCAGCAACAATTATTATTATTATTAATATTATTATTATTATTTTCAGCGCTCGCTTGCGAATTAAGTGAATGTAGATATTCCCTGAAGTCGAACACGTAACGAACACGTAAGCATGAAAGGAATGTCGTTCATTCAAACATCGCCACCGAGTCCGCCCCAACAATGTGGGCACCGCCCTGTGCGCCGCCGTGCCAAGTGGCTGACTGACCCTGCTAGACTAACGACAGACTGATTTTACGGCTGTACGCGAGGAGGTAGTGCCCTTTACGTGCCCGTACACCCTCACTGTAACTGAAATGCAGCTCACTGTAACAGTGAAATTAGTTATAGCGAAATGGCGGTATATTGTATCTTATTTGTACACCTCTTAATATCATATTTGTAATACCTACGTCTGTTAAGGATCCTCCAAGTCTGTCTTTATAGTCGGTGTCTCTTCTGTCGTTCGTGTGCTTCCTTTCATCTTCCTCCTACGCTTATGGCCTTGTATATATATATATATATATATATATATATATATATATATATATATATATATATATATATATATATATTGTGATGATTTATCAATCATTTACTATATATATAAATATATATACATATATATATATATATATATATATATATATATATATATATATATATGTATTGTGATGATTTATCAATCATTTACAATACGTTTGCACACTCGGCAGTGCTCACCTTAAATATATATTTATATATATATATATATTTTTTTTTTTTAACCACACACGCACTATGTACCTGGTGCATATATACATATATATATATATATATACAGTCACCTGTAATCGGTAACAAAAATTACGAACTTTTAAACTGTGTCTCACTATTACTACCAGGTCATCCTGGTTACCCATTGTTGTTGCTGCTGCTGCTACTGCTACTGCTGTGTTTCTCGCTGTTTACACTCGAGGCGAAGTGCGTAGTGTGGGAAGGCGCTCAGGGAGCTACTTGGCGAAAGAAGTGCAAAATGCGTGCGTTCGTCCTTCCGCCATTCAACAGCCGCCAGCAGTTTCTTCATGCAGTTTCCTTTCGGCCCCGACCGCCATCGCTCCCCCCCCCCCCTCCTACCATCCCCCTTCCGAGCCTGTCTTTATTGTTTTTCGCCAGTGTCATTATGACGCTGCGCCACCAGGTATTGATGACTGCGTCAAACGTCAAAACCGTTTCTTTGCTTGCTTGTTTCCTCGGAGCCACCCCAATGGCGCGAACACTTCGGCTACTGCTCACAGCATTTCGCAGCATTTTTTAAACATCGTTTCGTTTTGTTTGCTGTCTGCGTCTTCGGCCTCATCTCGTCGACGGTCGCTGGCCGGCCGGCGTCATTTGAGCCACCCGACGCTTCCATTCGCCCAGTCGCCCGATGTCGCTTTCAGCACTCGTTTCAGCACGGTTAGCGAGGTCACACACTGAACGAATTAGAGAGTCGATGAAGCAAGCCTTCTTAACCGACGAACCAGTCTATTTTTAGATATGTCAATATCCAGTCGTTTTATCCAGTCCAGCAGCGGTAAGGTACATTAGCTCGATTCCGAATATATATGCATACATATGTGTTTATATATACAGAGAGAGAGAGAGAGAGAGAGAGAAAGAGATAGTAGACGCTCTAGAGTAGACTGTCGGCCTACAATAACTGCTGCGCGTCACAGCGCCGCTGTCCCATACGTCGATTCGACAGATAGACGGCCGTTCAGGGCGTGTACGTTTATTTGGGCGAACATTGCAGCGTCATAATTTTAGATCCGACAACGGGGTAATTTTAGACACGACCTCCTCCTCCCCCCGCCACCGAACTAGGTTTGCCACCACCATAGTTATCGCTACCACCACAGGAACGACAATAGAAGTTGGGACAGACAACGGCGATCAGAAGAACGACGCAGTCAGTACAACAGTGCTAGCAACGGCAAAACTACATTCACAAACGGCTCTAAAAGCACTTTCACATCACGGGAAACTTATAAGAACAACAAAAACAGCAACGACTACATCACAAACAACAACACAACAAGAAAAACAACAACAACAACAACAACAACAACAACAAGAAAAACAATGGCAGTATCATCATCGCCTTCAATCAAGCGGATGTCGACGATGACGGCAAAGCAGCAATAGCCACAACAACACCAACACGCCAGCGCCAGGCACAACAACAACGACAACAATAACAACGGCAACAACAATAAACAATGGATAGTTGAAGGGAAAACGACAAGAATGAGCTGGAATAAACAAAACATCAGCTTCGTCAGCGTGAACGAAAACAGTAGTAGTAGTAGCCGCTACGTGAGTAGCAACAACAGAAACAACAACAATAACAACAACAAGAACAACTGCAATAGCTGCAGGGTCATCACGAACGGAGCAACAAAGAATAACCGAAAACCAACCCCCTCATTGTTGACTATTCGTCCACGGTTTCTTGTGCTGGTGATCGCTGTTGTTGGTGGCATTGCTGTTTAACGCGGAGAAGCAGATTCGGGCAGAAGGAGAGTTCAACTCCTAGGAGCGATCATGCGGAGGAGGATTCTCGATTCTTCTCCTCTGATGCTCTAATTAATCTTAATCATGCTCTAATCGCGTCGCTTATTGGGCGTCCTTCGACATCGTTGATGCATTATTCATTGTTCGAATATAAGCGGGAACTTCGCCATTAGCAGCCGTTTTGTTCAGACAAGCCGCATATGAAGCCTCTAACGGAGCTCCAATTCATTTCGATACGTCTCGCTAAACGGCTTTAGTTTTCGGTAAGCATGTGTTTTCTCATTAGTCGGTCTGGTGACTCGGATTCTTAATTGGCGGAAGCTAGTTCTGACGAAGAGGTGTAGGCTTGGCGATGCCCCTCCCTTATATATATATATATATATATATATATATACATATATATGTATATATATATATATATATCTATATATATATATATATATATATATACATATATACATATATACATACACACAGTTTAAATTTTCTTTGTTTCATTTCTCCAGTCGGCCTGCCAGTAATAGTAGTTTAGAAGTTACCGTTCACGCCGTTAATCGGTCATCGATTATTTGTACACGGGGTCAACAATATCCTATGCTGCTGCGTCTGTTATTGTAGTTGTCAACAACTTTGGGCGGATTGAGAACAGGTGTC